>VZTI01003496.1:0-21029 GCA_013397865.1 Struthidea cinerea
TATCTGTGCCCAAAATTGTTACTTCCTCTTTAAGACCTGGAGCCATGATCAGAAATGGGACCAAGGGGTTGCTAGGGTCCTGTTAAAAAGTCGGAGTTGTCCAAGCAGAGCTCTCGCGGCTTTTGCCTTTTCCCTGTCACTCTTGCTGGGAGAGCTGAGATAGCTCCGGTGGAGGGTCACCTACATGTTCTTTTGTAGTAGCAACAGTAGCAACTCAAGGAACTGCATTTCGCAATCAAAAAGTGTTTCAGAGTGAAATCTGCAACACCTGTTGGCAGCGTGAAGCCGGAGCCTGCCCAGGGCTAGGCCACCGCATGTTGGTGGGGAGAGTCTGTTTTCTTCCTTTCCCCCATCAGAGAAGGGACCCACGGCATCACCACCAACACCGGTGGAGTCCCGTGGATGGCAGGAGGAAGTGAAGGGTGGTGGCAGAGACCCCAAACATGCTGGCAATTCCTATCTGCCACTAGAACTGCTTTGTAAGCTCCTACATTCCCAGGAGGGATCATCCATCATTTTTTTTCATTTTGTCTGCCAGAAAGTGCAGTTGCCTGTGGAGAGCGCCATCTTGGGGGGAAGNGGAGGGGGGGGGGGGGTTATTGCCATTTTCCCTTTGTCTTTCAAGCCATTTGGTTAGCTGTGAGGGCCATCATCTTGTGGGGTGCTCCACCGTTTTGCTTCTCTTTGTTCCCAGGGAGTTTTTGGGATTTAGCAGTTTTGTATCTAGTGATTTACTGTCCTTTTTTTGCCTGTTGCTGTTTAGCTGCTTAGTAAACTGTTATTTTTTCACTTATATCTGCTTGTATTCATTTATCCTAATTGGTGGAAAGGGATTGGTTAAAACTATAAGGTGAGGTAACTGACTTTAGAGTGTCCACCTCTTAAATTGTCTTAAATCAAGACAAATTTGGCGTCCAACTAAAAAGGACCTGAGAGAGTGTTGTGGCTTGACGCATAGTTAGGCACTAAGCACACGAAATGTAATTATTTGCATAAGGGGTGTATTGGTTTGAAAACAAACTAGTAGGAGATCACAAGTCAGGATTAAATTTAATAGGAAAAAAAACCTAGAAATAAGTGAAATAATATAAGGAAAAGCACTGACAAAGTCAGATACAACCTGACACCCTGTTAGGGTGGTAGTAGCAATCCAAATGAAGCAGTTCAGTTGAAGCAATGATCCTATGGAAGACTTCAGTCTCCAGCTGAAGGTCCAGTGGTAGCTCTTGTCCTCTGGTAACCCAGTAGACAGGGCTAAGTTAGGCAGTTCCAAGGGCAGGTTATATCCAGGTGGGAATGCTTGGCTCCTCCCTCCTGGGTGGAGCATCTCACAATAGGATGAGATAAGTCCATGAGTCATGTGGTGGTTTCTTGATGGCCCATTGTCTGTTATCAGGGGTGGGTCATTAGCAGGTGATAACAGCTAATGGCCCACAGCTGGTGGTAATAGAATACTTAAATACATCTATATTGTAACCTAGGACAAGGGGAAATAAGGATTATTGAGGAAAACAGAAAAGACTGCGAGGGAAAATAGGTTTACAGTTAAGCAGTTACAATATAAAGAAAGTTTATTACTAACAGAATAAAAACTGAAAAGAGATAATAAGAAATTAAAGCAAACTTGTAAACACTTTTTTTTCAGTGCTTTCTTCTTTCTTATTGACCTGCACCAGGGATAATAAAATATGGAATTTGGTTAGTATTGTATTTCTTAAGAGTTTTTTTATGCTTAAGGAAAAGAGGGTTTTTTGTTGTGCCGTGGGATTTTTTATAATTTAGCAGTCCATCCGGTAGAACAATATGTTGAAGTGAAGAAATCTTTCTCCCATGAAATCTTACAGTCTTCTTACACTGCCAGTTATGGCTCATAACATAGGGTTTAGTCTTTTAAGGATGAGTCTTTTTTACCCTGAAAACAAAGACTCTTTTCTTCAAAATTTCTAAGAGCTTCTCCCAGCTTCTATATAACTTAGCATAGTCATTCTTTTATTTTCACAGACCATGCGTAGATTTTTCATTCCCCCCATGTACTTCAATGAATTATAGAGAAAACAGTCTGTAATGTTACAGTCTTTACTACTGCTTGCAAGGAGAATTTTAAGCTCTAGCAGTGGAAGCGCCTCTGCTTTCTTTTTCTGCCACTATTTTAGCTTCGTCCTATGTGACTTTTCTTTCTTTTCTGACCTTGGAGTTGGCACGTTCTTTTCTCTCACGTGACTTGCTTTTCTTTTTTTTTTTTTGCTGACTTAAAAGAAAAAGTGGGAAGGGTGGTTGTAACCTGTTTTTCTCTCAGAGGATATATTATTAAATTTTGGCCAAAGCAGCACAGCTGTGTATAGTGTTCTTTTCAGTTTAGCGTGAGCTGTACTGACTGCAAAAAAGCTCCGCCGGTCCCCGCCGGCTCTGCAGCAGCTTCAGATGAAAATTTGGCCACGCGGTCCCAGCTGCGCAGCAGCTCATAGCTCTTTTTCAGCTGCCCGCGGCTCTGGGATGGCTGTTTTCTTCCGGCAGCTTTGTCCATGCCGCCGCGCTGGGGAAGGGAGCCTGGGCCCGTTCCCCTCCCCGCTCTTGGCGGGAAGCTGGAACAAAAGCGCCTGCACGCCCTTTAAATACACAAATTACAAAAGCGCTGTGAGCTTTCTCATTGAGTTAACAACTTGTGTATCAACTAAGTTTCAACCTACTACAGAGAGAAAGTGAAAAAATAAAAATTTTGTCCAAAACATTTGTGTATTGGGTACAGAACCCACTGGTCACCATGCTACGCAGTCTAATCATGGGGGTGTGGCACCGGAGCTGGTATACTTCATATATATGGGACATTTGGCCTGAGATATGGATTTTTTTGGATCAGGGACATAAACTAAGATTGCTTTGTTGATATACTCTGCAATATCAGCTTATGTAAAGATAACATCAGAGGCAATGAGAATTATTTGGGATGTGTATTCATTGTTGTTTGCCTGTCCTGGTCTCCACTGCTTCTGGGGGTTTATTAATAATCGCACCCAGCCTGTTGGAGGAAGAGCAGGCAATGATTTTTCCCAGATTTTCACCTCCTTCTCTCCTTTCAGGTCTGACACATCACCTTTTGAGAAGGTTCATTTCCTTCTGGATGTTGAAAACACTATTTTTTCGCTAATTCTGCTATGTCTCCTCTATACAGCCTGTAACACAATCAAGCCAATATAGTCATAACATGTCCAATGAACAGGCCAAATATGCCTCTCAGTGACAGAGGAATAAACAGAAAGGCATCTATAATTAATGGAAAATTTGGCATTAGATACCATCAGATATTATATTATTGTTTACCAGGAGTACAATCCTGGCTCTGTTGAAGTCGAGTAGAGGCCCAATTTTTTAAAGGACTGTGAAACTGGGATTTGAGCTCTTGTCAAAACTTCTTTTGATGAGAACAGTAGTTCCTACAAAGAACACTTGCAGATGGGGGTGTTTTATAAATGGGTTGGCTTTTGTAGGCTGGTTGTGTGTTACAATGTTCATGAATTGGTTGAGTTATATTGGGGCTGAGCTTGGTTAATTGGTTAATTGTAACTTGAAGTTATTTACGTTACCTCGTGTGATGTATGGGTGTAATACCTGTATAAAACCACTAGATGGCAATAGTAGATATGGGATGGTTAAATAGGACTCTTCCAGAAACTCTCCGCAGGTGTAATGACATCATGTCGAGCGTGGATTGGTGGACCAAATGAACCAATGAGATGGAGTTGTGGATAAATGATTGGGCAGGAGTGCTCCATCAAAACGAGCAAATCAGGGGGTCCCTAGATGAGCCAATCACAGCAAGAATCAAGAAATGGACCAATCCTGTTCAAAGACCGTGTATAAGAACTCTTTTGGTGCTCTGCTCTGCATCTTCCTATGGTATCTCAGGTGACCAAGGGAGCACCAGCGTCACATGTGCTGTTCTTGTACTGTGGTTTGCTGTTGGGAATTTTGGGCTTATCTCAGATTCCTGTCTCCTGTTGTTTTGTTAATAAATCAGTTAACGTGCAAAGGTGACTAGACCATTTCGTACAGGTTGGAACTTTAAGGTCCCTTCTACCATGTTCTATGACACTATGGTTAGGCACCAGATGAGAGATTTCTGGAGAAAAGCCACTGAAAGAAGTAAATTATTTTCTAATTTGAAATGTATGACAAAATTATGTCAATGTCTAGAGGAAATTAAATATCTTTTAAAAGATTTGGGTGAGTTGGATCCATATAAATCAGTAGTGGGGAGTTTATTTGCAGAAAAATCCAAACCGCGAATCCAAAAAAGCATTCCTTAAGCCCAAAGAAAAGCTGATAAAAAGGTAACATTTCACTTAAACAAAATTCCAGATTCAATCAGTATTTCAGTGGTTTCAACAGCTCTTTTAAACATAAGCAATATTTGAATTCAAATAGAGAGGAATTTTCACAAATCTGAAAGCCATGGGAAATACTGATTTGTTCTGATGTGCAAGTGGTACACTAGCATGTGATCTTTTAATGTGTACACACAAGGCAGCAACTCTCCAGAGCAGACCTGCCACATTTCCTGATACTCTAAACTGCGTACAGTATAGGGTGAGACACTGTACCTTGTCCTGCTTTATGAAACATTTTTTAATGGCGTGTTGCTTGTCCTTCTTAGTCATGAGATACACAGAAAACGTCAAGGGATTGATCTGAACCCAACTCTTTGATATCTTAGGTTGTTCTGCTGAACATTCAGCCATCTCATTAGTCTTCAGATCTGACTGACTCCTGTGGAATTTATAAACAGTGGAAGAAATTCAACCCACACAAATACCTGGCAAGAGATTTCAAGTCAGAGTTACAATTTAATAGAAAGATTACAATAAATGAAACGATACAGAAAGATTGTCTTAAAACCACAGAGTACAACCTGGCCCCTGTTTGTCACGGTGGTTGTCACAGTCCGATTAAGTGGTGGTTGGAGTGCTGTTGAAGTGATAGGTGCAGTCTTGTTGAAAGCAGTGGTCCTGTGGAAGGTCTGGTCCTCCTCTGGATGTCCAGTGGTGGTGGTCATTCTCAAACCCCAAAGTGCCCAGATTGATATGCAGGCAGGAATGTTCAGTACCTCCGCCAGGGTGGGGACTTTCACAATGGGATGATGTAGTCCTATGAGTCAAAGGATATTTTTGGGGTCCTTGATGGTTGTTGCAGCTGTCTATCCTGCTGGTGCCTATTCAGTTCATTATGACCTATTAGCAGAGATGATCCCCTCAGGATGGGTGGGACTGTGCTTCTGCTTCCCTGGAGGGAGTTATCAGGGCTGAGTCATTGGTGGGAAAAAAAAAGAAACATTACCCTGTCTCACAGGGTTGCCTCTTTTTTCTTATCTTATTCAACACCTCAGCCCACCTGAGGGGTGGGGTGTGCACTGGGCAGCTGTTGCAAACAATCCACCATTGATAGTTCATCAGGAATAATGTAGATGGGTGTAGAATACACAGTTTGACTACACCCGTATTGGCAGTCTTCCTCCTGTAACCACAACAAGCTGTAACACTGGTCAAAAGACTTATTGTCCCCATTCATTTCTCTCTGAGTGGACAGACATGAATTCTAATAATGATATGGCATACAACCTTTTCTCCAAATGAATATTTATAATTTATGACTAATAAGAAATGGCATCTCCTAGCCTGAAATAGCCATTATACATTGTAAGGATGATTTTACTGAATGACCCATCATATAATGAGAATCAGTTGCTCAACAAATGGAGCAAACTGAGAAACTTTTGTAAAAAGTTGCAGACTGTAATTTGTTTCAAAGCAAGTTTTCTGAAATCTGTGCATCTGGATAGCATACCAAAGGCTTTCCCTAGATTTCTAGTCTTGTATCCTAAGCTTGCTGAATGGCTAAATTACATGTGAAAGCTGTTATATTCCCTTTAAAGACTATAGCACTACTTCTGCTTTACTGTCTTGCCTTTGGTGTTTAAATTTCTACCACTTTCTTGATAGCTCTACCTGTATGTTTATTAAATAAACATAAGCAAAGTAAACCAGCTTAGAACATGGAGAAACCAAGCACTGATGGTGCTGAGAGGATTATTCTAAACGACTTCTTTACTTATGCTCACAGATGGTTCAATTTTTTGCTGTGAATCATGCACTGTCTGGAAAGTGGAAAGTGAATGGTGCAGTAGTGATATTCAAAAGAGATACTTTAAGACTAGAGGAGTATTTAAGGCAGATAAAAGTCATGCTGCGTCATGGGACCACTGAAAAGTGCTGGAGAAGTAGGGTTTCTTGCTGGTTTGGCAAGATCCTACGTGTTATGTTATAATGTGTCTTAATACAGAGGGTCACAGTCTCAACAAAATTTTGGGGAGCTTATGAAGTCCCAGCTGTTACACCCCTTGTTCTCCTATTGTGGCTGACCCTAGCTCACTTAACTGTCAAGGGATTTTTGTCTGACTGTACTAATTTTCCTTCTGAGCAGTAACTTGGAAAGAGAAAAGACAGGTTTTAGGTGCATTGCAAGAAGAAAATAAAACCAGATTAAATGCTTGAAGCAAACTGGCCCATTTATATAATTCAATGTTTTCAACTCTTTCTAATCTTTAGACACTGAATCTTAAAAATTAACGGCTTGTTTTTTTAACAGATGAGTGGTAAAATGCATTGATTGTCATAACTCTGCTTTTGTGATAATCAGGAGTAATAACTCCAATTGACTTTATCTGGATCAGAGGTAGAGCAGTATTAAACACTTGTGGAAAAAATGTCTTGAAACTATTGTTAATGAAAAATAGATGAAAGCGTAGAAGTTTGAGTACACATTTCTATTATAAGAAGTTTATTAGTGTTGCTACACCATTAACTAGAAAAACATAGGAAAAATTAATAGTTTACTGGTTTCAAGACATAACATATTTGTGACCTTGACTTTTTAGTTGGCTTCGTAGCATGCATTTCCAACCACAAAATTGTCAGTGCAGAATTTTGGACAAGACTGACAAGTTAGATATGACCTTCAGTTTTAGAAAAATCCAAGCAGTAAAACTGGCTGGATAGGAATGAACCTACTGCTGAATTCTTGCAGCTCATAGGAGATTTTTACTGGACATCATTATTCAGTGGCCAGCTGAAGCACAATTCTGTGTGCCAATGCATCACCATGAAGTAATGCAGTTTAACACTGATACAGCATAAAATAAAACAATTGCTAAGCAGAAATATTTCACTTTATGCCAAATCACTCTAGAGCTAAAATACTTTATTCCAAGCTACATAGCACTGGATAAAATTAGCGAAGGTGAAATACACTTGTTCTATCAGGAAATAATCTAGTAGAAAATTTCTGACCTGCTCTCTCTTGTATTCCTACTCTATATAAAACATGTTCTTAATATGCTAGGATACTGAGGACTCACAGGGGAATTTGTAACACCTAGGGTTGGGGGTGGGTTTTAAAAATCAGCCCTGTGCTTTGAAGAAGTTAAAAAAATGTCTGCTTGCATCACACCTCTTGTACAGCAGCAATTGTAATACAGTTCTCCTCAGCTCTAGTTTCCCAGCTGGGGATGAGGTGATTCTGAAAACACTCAAGGCAGGCAAGGATACATGGCCACTGAAGCATGTTTTCTTCCAGTATGAGACAGATAGCACCATTCCTGGTTTTACCCTGTTTTCTGTAGGCCATTGTTTGTTAAGAAAACATAGGAAACAGGATGTAAATGTTTAGATTCATCTGACTCCATACAGGTTGGCTAAATCCTAACCTCTATGAGACATATCTTACAGGTTTCCAAAAAACTGCCTAGTTTACAGTGCCAGAAAAATTAAAATAAGATAAATACCATGAAATATGTAACTGAAAGTGGACTTGGTTTCTAATTAACATGCAAGAAGGAAATTAAGAGTTCTGATCGGATTTTTGTTTTATCACTGGCATTACTAGAAGTAATTAAATTGTGCGAGATTGGAAACATGATCCTGTTTTTAATGCAGGCAGTGGTGGTTTTATCACCCATTTTTTTTGGATAAGGTTCCTGGTCCTGACCCCTTTCAGTTTATTGTCTAGAAGCTTAGGCCTGCTTTTAGTCATTTAACCATCCTTTTCTGAATTAGGTTTAATGTTCTTCTTATTTATTTGTACTAAAGAAACTACAACTACTCTTTCAAGTGCTTAATTGCTGTCTGGATGGGTGGTCTTGTTCTTCTTAAGAGACAAAAGTGTTGAAAAAACCCATCAAGTCCTGACATTAGTGATTTATAGCTTCATATTTAATGTCCGATTGCAATTTAGTGTAGAATTTAGAACCTAAAAGACTTTAATTTGGTTTATAAATTAGATTCAGATTATATGGGACTTACACAATCCTCCCTGGAATTACTTATTTCTGTAGACAACTGGATGACTTCCAGCTGTAATTTTTAGGCATTTTTTTCAGTATTTGTCTATTCGTGTAAGTAAAAGAAGCCAAATAATTCTAGACAGAAAACCAAATTACCGAAAAGATATAGCTTGATGCACAGGCCTTCAGTGATGCAAGGAGATACTCTGTATCAAAAGGCTATAATTAGCAACTAATTAGATAAATTCAACAAATAAACAAGTCAACGTAAATATTCAGAATATTGAACATAATGTAAGGGTGAGATTCTGCTGCCATCAACAGCAATGCAGAATGCACTAAACTAGTGGAAATAATTCATTTCACAGATGCTCAGAATCAGTATTATACCCAAAGACCCCAATGCAAATACATAAATTGCACTAAATTGTAAAAATATCTCTTTGCTTTTCTCCTTAGATCTTTAAAAGACTTGAGGGTTCTAGTGAAAGATCCCTGTGCAATGCTATTTATTTATATCTAAGGAAATTACAGTCCTTTTCCATAAACATTAGATTCTAATCTTTGTGCACACACAAATATATAAAATATTTCGAAGTAATTTTTAATTTGGTACTGCAATTAAACAGATGGATTTTTAAAATAAATCAGAATATTAAAAGGCATTACAATAGTGTACTGTAAGATGCAGGAACTGTCCACCTTGTGAAATGACATGGAAAATAAGGCTACAGCCCAGCTCCACAGTGGGGCTTAAGGATTATGTTAGTATGGGATGATGACAGCTTCTAGGGAAACAATCAATCTGTATAAGCACAGATGTCTAGTACAGGTAACGTACACACACACCCCCCAAAATAGAAGCGCAGACATTTAATTTGAAAATTAAGGAATGGATATGCCCCTTACAATTTCCCTTTTTTCTGGTAGAAAAAGAATAGTTCACACCATCACAGAATAAGTAGCTGATCGGAGACTCCAGTACAGATGTATTTTGTTCTGGTTTTCAGGAGTCTTTACAGCTGCCTGACAGAATTCTTATATACACCCTACTTATATAAGAGTTTGTATATATTTTCTGTTAAAAACCTATCTTGACTGATCTAGTTCATCAAGTAATAGCCCTTGCCCTGTTACATTAGCCATGAAAAAAACCCCTGGAATTTACAGCCGTTTTGTTTCTTGACTGCCTCCCAGGCCAGGAGAGTGTTTTGAACATTTTAGGAGCAATCTGTTTGTTCTTTGCATAAGAAACTCTAAGATGCATTTTTTGGCAGCCTTCATTGTGTAGGTCAAGCTCATATTGCCTTCTATACATTTACGTAAGACTGAGACGTACATATGATTGTTGAACCAAAGCACTGCTGTTTGGCTGAGTTGGCATAACTGACTTTGCTTAGCACTTGTCATTGACAAAAAAACAAGCAAACACTTTAACCTGTCTCAGTGTCTAGAGGGCTAAAAGCTCACATGTAAGTGCACTTTTCTGCCAGTGGTAAATCATTAAGCTGGGATATATTATTAATAAAGATTAAAACCCCAAAGAATTTACTGAAAACAAGAAACTGGTTGATTCATAGAAATAATGGAGGTAACAAAAATATCTAATTTATAGATGTGATTTTGCTGTGTAAAACCAGGATGAATGGCTTAGCCTAAGGAGTGGTGGTGAATGGAGTTACATTCAGCTGACAGCCAGTCACAGGTGGTGTTCCACAGGGCTTGGTATTGGGGCCAGTCTTGTTTAATATCGACAGTGACAGTAAATTTACTAAAGCTCTGTTTAGCTGGATAAAACTTGGGTTATCCATTAAACAAAGACAGATGAGATGTTCTGGTAGTAATTAAAAGAAGCAAAACACCTAACCACGATGCAATAAATTGAGTGAATTTTTGGGAGTGTCTATACAAAATCTTGGATGTACTAGTGTATATATGCCTGAAAATTGTTGTTTCTTTGAACACGTCTATGGCGAATAAATTCCCAGTATGTTCCAAAGCTGGACTCAAAATTGTTATTAGGAATGTTAGTCTAACAGCTTTTTTGCTGTTAGATTTAAAACTTTTTGTTTTAATATCTTTATCAGTGATCAGGAGGAGGGGATCAAGTGCACTGTCAGTTAATTTTCAGGTGATACCTGGTAGGGTGGGAGTGCTGATCTGTTTGAGGAACAGGCTGGATCAATGGGCCGAGACCAGCTCTGTGTGCCTAGTAGTTTTCTCATTAACAAGAATTCGATGGGAATCTCTTTTTAAAGGCAGGCTTGTCTTTGTCTTACCCCTCTGGCCCCGCCCCCCCTCCCCCCCCAAAGCATCCAAAAAAAGCTTCCAGATGTACAGAAGTATGTTTTCCCAGCATGACAGGGTTTTGTTTGCTGTGCCAAATTCTGATGTGGTATTGCCTGTAGGAACTTTGGTTCTTTTCTCCTTATCATATAGAAGAAGAAAGCCTTTCATCCGTTTCCTATGACCATAATCCCTTGACTTCCATTGAAGCCATAGGATGCTGTATTTTTCCATCTTTAATTTCTCTGCAGTAAAGCAGTGGAAATACATCTTCTTCCCCCTTCCCTATTTTCCTCTAACTTCCACACCTAATCCCAGCTTGGACTGCGCGGGATGCCCAGGACATTCTCCTGAATGGTCTAACATTCAAGTGGCAATGTGGCACAACTTAGTGATCTTGTTCCCACTGACAGAGAATCTTATGGAATTTTCCACTTAGGATAGGAAAGGTTAATGGTTCCACTTAGAAAAAATAATATTCAAATGTGAGAAGAAAGGCAAGAACAGACATTGCTCTGAGTACTTAAACCTTCACTACTTTGTATTTTGCTTAGGACATTAAAAAGTCTTTACAGTTTCTTGCAAATTAAGATCAGCTGCTTATAATCATAGGGCCTGTCCTGGTCTTAACTCCCTTCCTACAAGTTATTTGAAAATCAACAATGAATTTTCAAATAGTTTAATGACCATTGGTCTTATACACACTGTTTCTATTACAATATATACTCTTTACTTGCTTTCTTTGAGATGTGACATTGAAGAGAATTTATACAGATAAACACCAATACGCCATTTATTACTAAAACTTTCTATGGTTAAGATTTATGCATTTGGGTTATCTGTGCTTCTGTGTACTAAAAAGGCAAAAGCAACAGCTTTAGTTTTGCCTGAAGAATCCAACAAAATTCTGGTTCTTTTATTTGGCTTCAAGGTATTCCTGCAAAAATGTATCATTCTTTTGTGAATTGTTATGTGTGATGAATTGTGTAATTTCATCTGATTTTCCTCTCTGAATTAATCGCAATGTTTCACCACATGAATTCTTCATAACTTGTTTTTGCTCCTTCTGTTTCTGGAAGCAGGAATGGAAATCTCTCTGGTGGTAGTGCATGTGTGTGGTCTGGAGCACCTTGCCATGCATCTTAGATCTTTGTGAAAAACAAAAAGTCTGTGAGTAAATTTTGTTGATTATAGTATTGGAACATAGATCTGGTATGGATATGCGTCTGAAAAATGAGATTGTTCCTGTGACTTCCTGGGAACTGCATCCCAGCAGAAGACCTGGTGTCATCGTTATTTTTATTAACCAGAAGGTGTCACATCTTATATAGGTGCATCGTAAGTGTTGGCAGGTAAGTTTTTTAAATCTCTCCTGTCTGGTTTTTATCTTTTGCACTGGAACTAATTTATCCTCAGCTGAAGACACAGCAGGAGGGGGCTTATTATTATGCGTTACAGTACAGACAACAGCCAAAATTGCTATTACATGGCCTCCAAGAAAATGTTTATTGTTGTACAGATATGGTGGTGGCTTTTCATGGGTAGACAGATGTCTCCCCCTTGCTTCTTTAGCACACACACAACATATGTCTAAGAACAAAGAAGACAGGAAGGAGAGAGAAGATCATGCAAGTGGTATTCTCTTCCTTTGCAGTGTTCTCTTCCTGGTTGCCTCTCCCCAGGGTGCTCTATCATTCTTTACATAGTTGCCCCAAAATGCCCAATGTGTTGTTCAATTCTAGTTTATCTACAGACCTTCTGTACTGACGTGTCAACACTCTCTTTTCTGGTTCTAAAGCCACCAAGAGAGAGGAGTACATTGAATGTTAAAGGCTCTTCAGAGTAGATTGTAGGACAGGTGCTGAGATAAAAAAAATCATGGTTAATATGTTACTTTTCCAGTGGGGTAAAATTCAGGTTCACATGCTCTAGTAGAAGGATGTGAATATTTTGTCTACAGAACACTCACCTTCTGCTTTTTGGTTGAGTAGTGTGGGGTGAGGATTAAGTGGAATGCTCAGCCAAATTACACCATAAACAATTTCTACGTAATGAATGATGCCCACCCTGTCTTATGACGACTTAAGAAATGTTCGTAGTCTAATGGCATGTCTCAAGCTTGTATTTTATGGAGAACAAAATTGTCTTTTTATGTCCAGACCCAAAGTGGGAGCACTGGATTTTCCTCTCCTTACAAGACAAGGATAATTCTGTGGGGAGGGAATACTCTGTGTATCCCATTTTTTTCTAGTACTCCCTGAAAGAACATTTTGTACAACCTGCAGTATGAAATAATGTGGTCAAGACTAAGCTCCTCTTCGTAGGTCAACATCTGTCTCCAAGCAGAAATACCTGTGTCCTGCTTCTGGCAGATGTTGATATGATGTGCTTCTAAAGACTTCCAGTAAACTCCAGCCTCCCTTTGCTTGCCAATCTAGTCCAGTCTAGGGTATCTTTATCAGTAGAAATTTTTTCCTAATAACTGACATCAATTACTCTGCTACTGTTTGAATCCATTTATTCCTTGTTGTCATGCACTGGGGATATGCAAAATGCATTATCCTTCTCCTTTGTCGTCAGCTGTGTATGTGCTTAAAAATGCATGTTCCCTCCCCAGCCAAATGGCAATTGCAGACATAGCAAATAGCAGCAGCAGTGTTTTTCAGCCTCCTAAGGTGTGTAACCATGCAAACTAGAATCCTCTTTACACTGCTGAACAGCATCCTCTTCTGTTTAATGTTTTCACAGAAGTTACTTCGTTTATAAGTATATACACTAATGCTTATACACATTAATGGTAGGACTGAGGTCTTAAGGAATAAGAAACTATCAAAAAAGAAACCCTTTGAACCTCCTTCCACTCATCCCCTCTCCACCTCACTTGAGCCACACAGATTTAAAAACTACTTTCAGATCCAAAAGGACGTATCTTAATGGATTTGCAAGAATAACTAATCCTTATTTTTACAGACTGTTTATTCATTTGGAATTTTCAAAGTGTTGCAGAAACACTGATTAACTCAACAGAATATACTGTGCGAAAGATACTGCAGTGTTATGCTAACTTACAAAAAAGGAAATGAGACTGTACAGGTTCAAAACCCAAAACTGGGCATAATTAAAACTGACATCTTAACAAGTGGTCAAATTTTCAGAAGGTCAAGCCTTCCTTAGCAGTGCAATTTTTACAAGTGCCTACTTATGGTTACTAATAAAACTGAATTGGTCAACGCTTGAAAAGGAAAGAGAATACTCAAATACTTTCTTTTAATCTTTCACAATTAATCTTTTTGTTTACTATAGTTGTTATACTACTTTTCAAAGACATTTCTGGAAGATACTTTGAGAAGAGATGCAGCAAGGATATTTTCTGCAGAGACTTTATTACCTTCTTTAATTCTTTTTACTTTATTTAAATACAGGCATGCAGGAAAAGACATTATCGGCATTAACCATTGAAATAAACATGGATCTTTGGTGGTTTACCCCAATCTGTCTTTGATGACAATTGAACACAAACTTACTTCCATATGTTGCTCAGCGTTTGCACTCTCTGTTACCTAAATATTTTGAGAATCTGGACATACAGCATTGCAGGAAAATTTCAGTGAGCTTTTGGGGTAACAAGGGATGCAGGATGTAACTCCCTAATGTGAAGCTTGCCAGACTAAAATTAAATGAACTAAGGAATTTGTATGAACACTTGCAACTAACTATTTCTTCTCAGATTGCAGCAGCATTCAGCAAAATTAATCTCCATTTCTTAGACCAGCTGGGGGAAATGAAACTTTAGGTCTTTCAAAACCTCAATTATTTTGGCTAACATTTAACTTCCCTATAATGAATGATTTTTAGTCAGCCTTTTTACCCTGAAAACGTTAACATAACATATTCTATACAACATTAGAATTTAAAACTTGGACAAAGTTCTGCTGTGTGAGGACACATAGTTACATTTGTTTAAACATTTAATAAAATTAGGTAATTTTATTTGGATTTTTTATTTGAGAACTACAGTTTTGACTTCCAACTTTTTAGTTTAGCATTTTAACGTTTTATTTTTGGAGAGATTTTTCACTTTCATTTGCTTTACCATTGGATATTAAGAAAAACAAAATGAAAAGACAGTGTTTCTTTCTGATGAAAAAAACCCTGTATTTTGAGACTTATCCCAAAGATGTATATATAAAACATAGGAGTTTTAATGCAGATTGTTGAGCATGGTAGGGTTTTATTTGGAGGTCAGGTGAATTTAGAAATTATGAATAGCCTATATGAGATAGGAGACTGATTCTTCACATAGCCTGATTGGTTATTCATGTACTTTTAATATGTACAAAAGGCCTAAACATTTTGTTATTGTCTGTGTCCAAGTAGAGGAAATAATGACCTCATTTTTATCAAGTGGAAATTTGAATATATACTAGAAACTGCAATGGGATAGTTGGAAATAAAGTGATGAAATAAATGTTGACGTGGCTGCTTAAGTAATATTGTGTAAATGTTCCAGGGTGCAATTACAGAGTCAGATCAGTTCTGAGACTTTTGCAGTAACAGGATCATGGGGGAATGAGGATGGGGAGCTTGTTTATATGGCTTCAAAGCATATCCCCATTTATTTTCCTAATTTTTCTGAAGATCTTGTTTTTAACATATTACCTTCACTAAGAATTTTTAAAAGTTGAAGCAGCTAACATACATGGTCTGCTTTCAGTTCAGTGTATGCATCTTTAACCTAGCCAGCTTTAGTCTCTCCTTTTGTCAAGTGATTTTGAGTTTTTGTGTCCGCAGTGGAAGTTTTTTGACCTTGCATTTAACAAGCAAGCAATCTAGGACAAGGCAGGAGCATATGGATTATAGGAACAGACAATACAACCACATTGGTTTTCATGAGACTTAGATGCAAAGCTACAAAGATCGAAAAGACAAGTGTAAAATTGGAGGGGGCAGTTCTATCACTTGAACCAGCACACATGCATTCACATAAAAAGTAGTTATTTTTATGCAGTTATTTTACAACAAATAGTGTTGCGTGGCCCAAGGCCCCAAAACTAGCTGACCAAGGTGATGAATGTGCACTCTTTGATTTGGCAGAATTCAGGCTGTCTTTTCTCCATCTCTTTTTCCAAGGAAGTGAAATACAGAGGTGAAAACTTGGCATCAGGCTGGGACTCACTTGAACATGGCAAAATGTGAAGGCAAGGGCTCTCCCAGTCTCTTTAATTGTCACTCTGGAGAAAGGATTGGTGGCAGAGTAACACAGAATGACACTTGCTATACTTTAAGGTAACTAAAGTAGTGACTTTCAGAAGTTAAGGTTGCAGCCCTCACAGATAATAACACCCCTTTTTTGTGGCTTTTCTGCTGTCTACATCATGGAGCCTCCTGTCAGCTTTGTGAAAAACACATGAATACACACACACATTAAATTACCAGATGGCTCACACTAGAACCTACTTCCAAGAGGATCATTTTGCACATATGTAAGCATTTGCAGTTTGAGGCCTACGGTATAGTTAATATACTTCAGGCCCCAAACTGCATTAAAACTCCAAAAACTACTTTTGTTTTACTTTGAAATCTCACTTTTCTGTCTATCCTTCTCTTATGCATTTATGCTCATGTATTTGCAAGACACAATTACCTGTACTAATAGCTGTATCTGCATATCTTAACTGTTTAACAACCTATGGGAGACCATAAAAGCTTTGAGTAGAACCAAGTATTTTTTCTTTAAAAATAACAGGATAAACATATCAAAACAGATTTTCATTTTCATTTGGTGTAAGTAAGCAAATGTGTTTGGAAAGGGTGTTTTTGATTACAGGCTTAGAAGAAAGGGTGGTTTTGATAATATGTTTAAGAGTGGGGAGACAGCCTTGCAAGGGGAAAGTTTATTGGATACTTGGAGGAAGCAGCTTGTAGAAACTGTCCTCAGTTCTGCAAAGCTACTCTTTGCATGTGTTGTTGTTCTGATTTTTTTCTGAAGGCACCCTTTTGAGACAAGTTTGGTTGTGAGTAACAGAAGTCTGGCAGAGGTCAAGCTCAAGTCACCTGCCTGCTCCTGGAATGACCAAAGCATCATAAGGCTGGGGTAGAGAGGATGTGGAACAGTTCAAAAACTCAGACACTGGACAAATGAAAACATTACTGCAGCTGAGGACCATTTCCTGGTATTTCACTGCTATTTTTTAGCAAGCAGAGATGGGAGGGGGATGGGTCTGGAAAACATTAAATTGGCCCCAGAGAGCACTAAAAAAAAAGTGGAATTTTGTAGGCATTAACTGTCTGTTGTATGGCTGTGTGTTTGGAAATCCAGCACAGTTATATAGCACGTTTGGTTTTTTTTTTTTAACTTCTTTTTCTTTACAAGGTGTTACCAGAGTTTTGGCTAATGTCTTCATTACTGTAACAAAGTGAGTTTTAAGTACCTGTTCCTATTTTTCATCAATAGCTAAGCTAATTTAAGAACCAACACAAAATCTGAACAATTCTCATTCAGATTTGCATTTATGCAGAGGTTTACCTTTCTCTGTCAACTATGGTGGCTTTTGACAAAAGATGATGCTCTTAGCTTATTTACTTTCAGGGTGAGGTTTTATTTGCAGTGGGAGAGTTAAGGACATAAATATATGGGAGGAATTTCAATGGCTTAGCCTAATCCCATTTTCTTTCTAATCTTTTCAGGCACATATACTAGGAATATAAAACACGTCTTTTCATTAGGTTTCCCAGACATAGTGAAGCTGTTAAGTCTGCCACATCTGTCTGTCCTTTCTCGACCTCCCACAGTTTTGGCTTGGGATGAAAGAGCAATGTTTTCCCCATAACTGGGTGGCAAAGCAGGAAATTGGGTGTTCCTGCAGCTGAATAGCAGAGCTAAATGACATCTTTTCTGAAGCCTTTTATCATTAGCCTCTTTGAGGGCAAATTTGTTTGTTTAGGCTTTATTGTAAGGGTATCAAAAGGAGAGGTTAACAAGAGGTAGTGGATAGAGATAAGAGAATGGCCAGAGTAGGATTTTTGGTATGTGAACTGTGTTCAGTTTTTGATATGTGAATTTTGTTCAGTTCTTTCTCCAAAACAATCCACATGAGTTAGTTTATTTGTGTATGCTGGTCTCAGACTGTGAGCCAGGGTAGTTACACATCTAGGATAAGTGGGTCATGGAGATTCAGTTCTTAGTTCTTGATGGGAATTACTTTCCCACAGGTTTTCTTGAAACAAAGTTCAGAACAGTTTTTAAAAGTATCTCAATAATAATGATATTTGTTAGAGAAACAGAGGAATTTTGACAGTGTAAAGGCCGTGCTTTTCTTAGGGAACTTTCCACTTCTGGCTCTGATGTCATGGTTTAGCCCCAGCCTTCAACTGAGTAGCACACAGCCACTTGCTCGCTCCCTCACAAGTGGAATGGGGGAGAGAATCGGAAAAGTAAAAGTGAGAATACTCATGGGTGCAGATTGAGATAAAGACAGTTTAATAGGAAAAGCAAAAGCCATGTGCACAAGCAAAGCAAAACAAGGAATTCATTCATTGCTACACACAGACAGGCAGGTGTTCAGCCCTCTCCAGGACAGCTGGGCTCCATTACACCTAAAAGGTTACTTAGGAAGACAAACACCATCACCCTGACTGTTCTGCCTTTCTTCTTCTTCCCCCAGCTTTATATGCTGAGCATGTCATCATATGGCATTAAATATCCCTTTGGTCAATTGGGGTCAGCTATCTCAGCTATGTCCTCCTCTCCCAGCTTCTGGTGCTTTCCCAGTCCACTCACTGCTGAGGCAGAAAATGCCTTGATGCTGTGCAAGCGCTGCTCAGCAATGACAAAAACATCTCTACATTATCAACCCTGCTTTCAGCACACATCCAAAACATTGTCCCATACTAGCTACTATGAGCAAATTAACTCTACCCCAGCCAAAATAGCACAAATATGCACTTCACCCATACGTGTCAAGATGAGATTCAGGCTTATTTTATTTCACCTCCCTCATATTTACGCTGTATTCAGATTTAGAACTAATTAGGATAGCCAGGGTATCAGCCCCACCATTTCAGAACTCTTTACTTCTATTGGTATAAAATGTTGCTGGTACCACAGAAAATGAGTGTAATGTATAGTAACTTCTGTTGAGATAAATACATGGGCCTTGATGGAAAACACCCACAAGTGCTAATGTAGCTGGCAGACATCATTGCAAGGTACTTTCAATTATCTTTGCTCGATTACAGAATCTGGGAGAAGTGCCCAAAGATTTTAGGAGAGAAAATGTCATACCTATCTTCAAGACAGGCAAGAAGGAGGAGTTGGGGAACTACAGGCCAGTTAGCCTCACTTTGATCCTTAGGAAAGTGATACTGGAAAACATTTTCATCCTGGCGATCATTTCAAGGCACATGAAGGACACGAAACTCCTCAGCAGTTGTCAGCATGTTTCACTACAGGGAAGTCGTGCTTCCTCAACCTGATAACATTCTACAATGAACTGATGTGTCTGGTAAATGAGGGGAGAGCAGTAGCTACTGTCTGCAAGGCCTCAGTAAGGTCTCTGACACTGTCTCGTGTAATAGCCTCATAGACAGACCCTCAGGCAGGTGCTGTAGGGGCTGGATGGGAAGGTGGATTGAAAACTGGCTGAATTGCCAGGCCCTGAGGGTGGTGATGAACAGTGCCAAGTCTAGTTGGAGGCTGGAAAATAGCAGTGTCAATACCAAAAGTCAATACCAGGTGAATCCTGTTTAACATCTTTGGCAGTGATCTTCACTATGGGACAGAGTGATTTTACTGATGACACAAAGTTGGGAGGAATGGCTATTGGGCCAGAGGGGCATGCTGCCATCCAGCACAACCTTGACAGGCTGAAGAAATGGGCAGACAGAAATCTTGTGAAGTTCAGTAAAGAGAAGTGCAAAGTCCTGCAACTGGTGAGGAACAATTCCACACATTGCTGTATGCTGGGGGCCACCCAGCTGGAAAACAACTTGTCGGAAAAGGACCTGGGAGTCCTGATGGACACCAAGTTGGACATGAGCCAATGATGCGCACCTTGTGGCAAAGAAGGCTACCAGTATCCTGGTTTGCATTAAGCGAAGTATTGTCAGAAGGCTTAGAGAGGAGCTCCTTCTCCTCTATCCAGCACTGGTGATGCCACACCTGAAATGCCTGATCTAGTTCTGGGCTACCTGTTACAGGGGAACTGTGGAGCTACTCGAAAGAGTCCAGCAGAGGGCCTCTAAGATGATTAAGGGACTAAAGCATACTTCCTATGACGAAAGGCTGATAGAGCTGGGACTATGAAGTCTGGAGAAGAAAGGCTCAGGAATGATCTCATCAATATATAGAAATATCTGAAGGGTGACTGCAAAGACAACAGAGCCAGGCTCTTTTCAGAGGTGCCTACTGACAGGACCAGAGGCAATGGCATAAAGTGAAACACAGGAGGTTCCCTCTGAACATCAGGAAGCACTGTTTTACTGGGAAGGTGACCAAGAACTGTCACAGATTACCTGGAGAGGTGCAGGACTCTCAATCCTTGGAGATACTCAAAAGCTTTCTGGATGTGATCCTGGGCAATTGATGCTGGGCAGTCCTGCTTGATGGAAGAGGTGGGGCCAGATGGCGTGCAGAGGTTCCTTTCAATCTCAATCACTGTGATTCTGTGATTTTAGTATTTATTGATTATTATACTGAGTGTGGAATTCACTCTGGAAACATTAAACCTGATAAACCTATTTTCCCCTCAACTCTGCATGCTCATATTCCTCCTCAGGAAAAAAAATGTTTTCTAGAAGTTATTAACAGCAGTGCTGCTTTTGCGTAGGTATCAGACTCAGAGCTTGTGACTGACATCAGTGTATCACACCAGTGTCAGAGGGTCTAGGTACTCCACTGCACACCTGAGGTACTATTTCACCTCCCCTGGAAGACAGTACTTTAGTTTCTTTGGTCTTTAGAACTGGATGTTACCTCTAAATTCCTTACCAAAAGCAGTACTGTTTGTGCAGACTGAAAAATGTGAAGTGTTATGGAAGAGCACATTCCTTCTTGTTTTTACTTGGCTCTTAAAGTGTGCCATTTGAAGCACTATGCATGAAATGCAATGTGCTATTACTCTCACAAAACACTGTTGATTGAGCTCTGTTCAAAACTGACTTTCATGGTTTAACCCCAGTGTCTCAGTTTAGGGACAAATTTAGGAGAAGACACTCTGGAATGAGTCATCTCCTCTAAAAGGGTTCCAACGATCCCTTTACACCAATAGGAAATGAATACTAATGGATGAAAGTGAAGGAAAAAAACCCCAACAGTTTATTAACAAACAGAATGCCCACAAGAGAAGAAAAAAAAAGTAAATAAATGCTAGATATTAAACTGTGAGACCTTACCACCCCCCCTACCCCCCCC
>VZTI01003497.1:0-10856 GCA_013397865.1 Struthidea cinerea
ATGCTACACTGGCATCCACGGGTGACCCTGCAGACACGGGACACGCACAGCACAGCACAGTGTGAGCGCCATGCTGGGTGTGCAGCACAGCACAGCACAGTGCAGCTCTGTGCCTGCTCACGCAAGCTGCGATGTGGATCACCAGCTCCTCTACCTAAAGCAAGTGTTTTCCCAGTCAGGATAAACACATCCACTGATCTAGGTGTTACCAGCACTTGTTTGTTTTTTCCCCTCTGCATTCACTCATGTATTTGCATTCATACTTGATTCATACCAGTCCCGATATTTCTGTTTCTCTGCAATGCTACTTTTGTATGCTGCTCCAGGAAGTATAGTGGAAAATTCTGTCTCTTTCACTCAGTGCTGTTTTCCCCCTTTGACTCAAAAAAGTTAAGACATCATGAGTTTAGCCTCTGAAGTGTTTTACTTGAAAAAATACCTGTTTGTGAAACTAGTTCTACTTCAAATTAAAACTCACTAGAATCCAAAGTACAGAGCTGCATCAGTCGGTACTCATCTTTCCTTCCTGCTCTCTGAGGAAGCACAAGACTGGGTTATCAGACTGGTGGCCATGAAACACAGTGCTCTGATTTATTTTAAAAATACTATTCTGGACATGAACTGACAGAGGTGTTCTGAGACAGTCATTATGTAACCTGAGATTTTTTAGTTGCTTCTGGGTATAGTTCAATATACGAAGAATGGCAGGGCAAAATTTAGTGGCTTTACTGCTGACTTATTTTGTTGGGAAAAAAGGTAGACCATGTTACATACTGTAAAACTTTGCCAAATAATTTTCACAGAGATTTCTCTCTATCATGCATGATGTTTTTTTTTTTTGACACTTATATTACATTTTGGTTTTTTGCTTAGTACTTTTCTGTTGTACCCAACTGGTAGACCAATAGTGCTTTTAAAAAATATTTTCCATTTGTACTTAAGAAACCAAATCAATATTATTTTAAGCCAATTGTTTAGGAATCATTAGGTTACAGGAGAATGTAACAATTCATAGAACCAGAGCTTTGGAAACTGAGCTATAGAGCTCAGTTGAGATGGTAGCTGCTAAATCACAGCTTTCAGTACATTGTAGTCAACTGCCTTAGGGACTTTGATGTCCTTAGAAACCTGAAGAAGTTGCTCCTTTGATTCCAGTTATTTTCGCATCTCTCTGCCTTATGAGACAAATTAATTCTTCTGGCTTATATTAGAAGCTCTTCTGCTGTAACTAAACAGTGTAGGAGCATATTAAACAAATTTCCAATGTTGAAAGGCTTTTTGTTTGATAATTTAGTACTAATGGGTAGGTTTCTGTTGATGTTTGTGGTTTTTTTTCCCTTGTGGCACTTCAAGTATTTTCCTTCTGCATCCCTGTGATGCAATCAGAGAACTAGTTATTGTTCCTCTCCTAAATAGGATATACATCAAATATAAAAGTACAAAGCTAAAAAAATGTCATGTTTGCTCTGAGTAGCTGAACTGACATAATTTTAGTGATCATTCAACCATGAGCATTTAAATGTGGTCTGAGACTACTCTGATCCCCAGAGTAGCTTTGTTTTTTGTCAGACATGACTTGTATGGCTGCTCCACATGCACACACACCCACAAAACACAAACAAAACCATAGCAGCCCGCCTCTCCCCTCTCCCCGTCGCAAAAAGCAAGGACATACTATACCTCAAGATTTGAGGCTTTGAATGTCCCCTAGCAATTCATGCCTGATTTAGCCCCATTTTAATGCCTGAGTTCTTTTCCTCCTTATACTTACTTGCTCTTGTTCACCGCAAGAGTTTTACATTCCTAGAAAAGAAGTAGGAGAGCACATTTTCCTCTCTCAGGTATTCCCATTCATAGTCTGACACAAAATAATCTACCTGTAGGAGTACTTTGACACATCAGAGTATAAAATTCCCTGTTTGACATGTGGACAAATACTCAGACATCCTGTTATGGTGGTGATAAAAGTGGAAGAAGTCTAATTTAAACACCTGAATACAAGAATAACTTGCTAGCTTCAGCAAAATTTGACAGAGCACGTACCTGTGCCTTGTAGTGTGGAAAGAATAGTCTCTAACTCCATTAATTAAAAGAAAACATTGTTGTATTAATTATATTTGACCAGATTATTGACCAGAAAATACTCTGATTTTACTCTAGGTGACTGTTTACTTCGTATTTTGTAGTTGTGTGGCTTTTATTTGCAATAGAGGAAGACCTGAATTAAGAGTGGGACTCAGCTATTCAAACACTTCTAAGGAATAAGCACTAAATGGCCAAATTTGACACTAGACCTAAATCAAAAGCAGCACAGAATTTGAGAACTTTTTTTGTATTTGACCCTTTGCTTCATGTTGAACCACATGCTTCCTAAGCAGTACTGAACAGATTATATTTTGATGTGGTTTGGTTTGGTTTCATTTATTTGGCTTTTAATCTGAGTTTTCTATGGTTTTATTTAGTAACAATAACTGAGAAAGTAAGGGAATTGCAAATGAAATGTTACCTCCTTTTATGTTAACAATAAAGGTCTTAAATTTAGTGGAGCTAGAACTTCATGTGTTGATTTTAGGTCAAACTACAATATATCCGTGTATGGTGCCAGTACATATTCACACGGATCGGATGAGCTCTGAGAAAGATCTGTTTGTCTTAACACCACTAGAAAAAATAAAGTATCACAACTGAGCCTGCTGGATAGGCTCATGTTATTGTCTCTAGACAAGAAATAAGATGATGTGGTAGCTGCTCAGATAACAGTCACTTAGTTTTAACACAAATCTACATCTCTTATCAATTCATTTCCTAATCAATGAACACTTGTTAATAGTTGTCTGTTAAAAAATGTCACAGCAAAAGAATTCTTACTTTCACACAAAGAAAATAGTTGTGGAATTTAGTGCCAGGGGCAGTCAGCAACATTTGAGATGAACAAACAGGTGCCTTTGAGCAATGCTTCATATATTTTCTTATTTGCTGACATAAAGTTAAACCGAACAGAAAAATATCCAGCATCTCAGATTCCAGCAGCCAATTGCTGCGAGTACCTCTTCAGGAAGCTTCTATTCTGTGGTCAGTCTTGCTAAAGTTTTCCTCTTTCATTTTGCCTTTCCCAGCTCTCCCTGAAGCATTTGAGAATGTAGGTCACCTAAGGGAAAGCAGTGCTGAAAAAGCCTTGCACTAAGGAAACAGCATGGCATGGCCATTTCCATATAAATTCCATCAAGCTTTCTTACTGTTTTAACTGCAATGCTGAATCTTAGGTATTAGACTTCACCGATGCTTACCCTCTCTGCAGTTCTGAGGTCCATCTCCTGGCCATTTCCCCTCCTGTCAAAAAGAGAAGTGTGATTTATATCTCTTCCAAAGAGTATTTTAGGGCTCTGAAAAAATGCTGAGGTAACAAAGATAGAGTGAAATTAGGACTATACATGATAAATCAAATAAACTACCCAGAAAGGGACAACAAACTGTTTTTCAATGATTAGTTGAGGAAGAAAGAAATCAGAGAATTAATAAGGCTGCAGCAACTACTTTAGTCTTTGTCCATTGTACAAAATTATATGCAATACAGATATTTAGAAATGGCTCAGTGGTATGGGCTTTAGAATGTGTCGTCTTTACAGTAAGTGGCTTTAACTACAGAGTCACTTCACATAGACTTAAGATATTCAGTGGATAAAGGACCTGTCTCTTGTCATAACCTTCACATCCCTGAAAGCTTCCCTAATAAGACCTTTTTTCCTTTTAAGTAATGACTTTATGGTACAATATTTCTATGTTGCTCAGATTCCTTACCGCAAAATGGACTAAATCCCCAATTTATGCGTGCGAAACAGGTGCAGAGGGACACTGAGAACGCTGACAGCTTCTCCATGGAAAGCCTGTACAATATACACTACTGGAATCCATGATTCTTGAATCTCGGTCCAAAGCATTGGATGTCCTGCAAAGTTTATCCTTTTGTACAGCTGTTCTCCATTGTCCTACTTTTCATTAGTTTTCACTTTTTGGAAGGGCATTGGGGAAGAGAAAGTAATAGAAATTGGAACAGCATTCCATCTGAGAGAAAGATCATGTGATGAGTTCTCCCAAAAAGGGTTTGTGTGCAACAGAGAAGACTGAGTGTCCTAGTTTGGACGGTCACCCCAAGACACTGAGTGAGAATGGGGTGTTTTAAAATTTACAGCTTCTGAAGCTCTGATTGAAGCTTAACTTTGCATTACAATTTTTGATGGAAGGTTTGGCAGTGAAAATTTTATCACGGTCAGTCATTTGCAGGACTATGCTCTGTATTGACAGAGTGACCAAGTTATTTCATTAATACATGTGCACATCTCCTGCAGACTGGCTTCCATATTGGCATGATTTTGTCAATAATTTATATTTCAGTAAAATTGATGAGCAGTCCTGATGCCTTAAATATAATCAGATTAGCTTCTATACAAAGTTACAGGACTGCATATTGCAAAATACAGAATGTCCTAAGTCAAGCCTTCTGTTCATGAGAATGGCCCTTTATACTTGGCTACCGATTTGAACTTCTCCCACACTGTTCATGCAATTAAATATTCCTTGCAATTTCATATATTTAGAAATACATTTGTACTGCTAGTGGGTATCTGGCAGGTAGCTAGTTTTGCCCTCCTGTAAGTGACTACGACTATAGATGCTGCTGTACATAAATTGACTGTGTGTAACACAGTATGACATATTGACAATATGTATGTTGCACTTCGATATACAAATGACAATATTTATGACTGTTGGTATAACTTGGAAAGCCGTACTTAATTTTCACAAGGTGGAGTAGGCTTGACTGATTTTTAGTTTTTGCAACTATTCCAAGAAGTGGTTAAAACAAGGAGAAAACTGAACAATCCCTATTTTTCTAAATGAAGTGACTAACAGACATTCAAGAATTATTCTATAATTTTGATGGAAGTTTCAACCATATTAATACTCTTTGATTCACACAAATTTCTCACTAAGATTTACCATATTTGAAATTTACAAGTGAACTAAAGTGACATTTTATAATAATTATGTGATCTTGGTGATACATTTCCCTACCCAGGCCTGATGGCTCAAGAAATCCTTTTATTTACTCTTTACTAGTTCTGGCTGAAGACAGGATGTGTCTTCTGATTCACTGAGTAACATAAGATTTATGTAATCTACCCTTTTGTCAGCATTACATCTCATGCCTCTCAATCTGGGAACAAATATTGGCCACAAAGTTTTCCAACTCTGGTGGAACTGGCTCAATGTTAGCAAAGGAGCTGTCTAAGCAGGAAAGAATTCTCTGTCTTGTGGAGAACCAGGGAACGAAGGAAGAAATAGCAAAAAAAAAAATTAAAATAACAAAATCTTTGAACAGAATTCGTATGAGGATAGACACAGAAATAACAGAAATGGCACTAAGTATAGATGCTTGAAAAGAAGCTGTGTCAAATGCAAGAAAGAGATCTGCATCCCTCCCACAAGACTTTGTCTCGAAGCAGAAGAAGTGGCATGTTAGTTAATGGAAAGAATGAAATAGGGAAATATGTACAGTTTTATTTTGAATAGATTTGTGTATTTTTAGTAGTGTTAATTAAAATTAGTAATATTCTTGAATTCAACATGAAATCTGGTTGTGCTTTTCTTATTGTGTAGCTCTGGAAAGGGAAAATGTAGAGCAAGTTTTCTACTCTCTGTAGTAAGACATCTGTTGCCATCAGACCAGAGGCAAGAAAGTTCATCCTTAAATTGCAGCTTGCAGGAATTTTGCATTCTGAAAGTCCCAGTGAGACCCAGGGTAGAGGCAGTGCCTGCACTCTGCTCCATTCTAGATTCTAAGGATATGTACTCCTGCTGCAGTAGCTTGGGAGTGTTTAACAAGAGTGTGTCCAAGACAATGACATTTGATCAATCATTTAGTCTCTTTAGAAGAG
Organism: Struthidea cinerea; assembly: GCA_013397865.1. Lineage (NCBI taxonomy): Eukaryota > Metazoa > Chordata > Aves > Passeriformes > Corcoracidae > Struthidea > Struthidea cinerea. Next base: position 5,937 of record VZTI01003497.1, read on the forward strand.
CAAAAGAGAATTTAAAATGCTAGGTCACACTGAAAAATCATCAGGTCAGGTCTCATGGGAACCCACACGATCGGCCTGTGCCTAGAAGAAAAGATGGTATCCTTCATCCACAGCAACAGCCTACAAACACAGCTGTACTAACCTCCTGGGGACATGCAGCTAATCTTAGGATAAGATAGTGAGATCTCCAGGTTGTGGTCAAGGGTCTTTTCTCTTGTGAGAGAATAGACTTCCTGAGGAGACCAAGATAATCAAGGGTTGGACTACTCTCAGGATTTTCTGCAAGGCCTTGTTCTGTGGCAGAGCACTACTGTCTCATCAGTGTACAACTGAATAGATTCTTTTCTGGACTGAGAAAAATCACTCTTTGTGCAAGGATGAGAGAGGGCTTCTGGGAACTCTCAGGAATTAATCATAACAGTGTAATTGTATTATGTAACATAAGTGTACTGAGTGCTGTAGAAATCCACAACGTACATGTTGGCATTGACATTATTTCATTTTTTGAAAAAATGTCCAAGGCACCCAATGACAGCATTCTTGAGCTAAAAATGAAAATAAATGCAGACAAAGAACTGCCAAATTTGCTTTAAAATACGGAAGAAGTTAATTTCCATACAGGATTAAGATGAACCCAAAGTTACATTACTTTTATTAAGATAACGTTATAATATGTTGGGTTGACCTTGGCTAGCCTGCAAGGTGCCCACCAATCCCACTATCACTTCCTTGCCTCAACATGAGATGTGACAAAAGGCTCACGGTCAAGACAAGGACAAGGATATGACACAGTAACAACCATCATGGGCAAAACAGACTCAGTGTGGGGAAATCAATTTAATTTATTGCCAATCAAAAGTAGGATAATATGAAATACAAACAAATCTTAAAACACATTTCTCCCACTGGTCCTTCCGTCCAAGGCTCAACTTCACTCTTGACGTCTTTATCTCCTCCTCCTGAACAGTGCAGGGGGATGGGGAACAGGGGTTCAGGTCAGTTCATATTGCTTTGTCTCTGACACTCCTTCCTCCTCATACTCTTCCCCTGGCATGGGGTGCCTCCCATGGGAGACAAAATTATACAACACAGGTCCTCCCCATGGGCTGCAGTTCTTCATGTACTGCTCCAGTGTGGGTCTTTTCCACAGGGTGCAGTCCTTCAGGAACAGACTGCTCCAGTGTGTGTCCCCAGATGGGGTCACAGGTCCTGCCAGAAAACCCGCTTCATCATGGGGTCCTCTCTATGGGGTCACAGGTCCTGTCAGAGTCCAGCTCCAGCATGGGCTTTTTCTTCTTCGGTTCACAGGTTCCTTCAAGGAGTATCCACCTGCTTGGACATAGGATCCTCCACAGGCTATGGGGTGGATGTCTGCTCCATGGGCTGCAGGGGCACAGCTCCCTCACCATGGGCTGCACCACAGGCTGCAGGGAAATCTCTCCTCGGGTGCCTGGAGCACCTCCTCCTGCTCCTTCTTCCCCTCCAGACCTTGGGGTCTGAATAGTTGTCTGTACCATTCTCTCGCCCAACTGCTGCTGTTGTGCAGCATTTTTTCCCCCTTGTTAAATACTCTATCACTGTGTGCTGCCACCAGGCTCAGCTTTGGCCAGCAGCGGGTCTGTCAGCCATCTGGAACTGACTCTTTCTAACACAGGGGCAGCTTCTGGTATCTTCTCAGGGAAGACACCCCTGTAGCCTGTTTGCTACTAAAACCTTGTCAGGTAACCCAAATACAGATAATCCAAAAATGGGCTTTTGTGATTTTATACTAGAATTTTCTAAAAATTAGTTTGAGAGGTGTAAAAGACAAGCATCTTGAACAACAAACAACAGTTGAAAGAATAGGAACCTTTATTGAAATAAAGAAACCAACATTTTATCTCATCCCTCTCCTGGCCACTGTAGAGGGAGGTACCTGGTGAACTGCAGAGTGGAAATGAGGCTGATGTGGATTAGGTTGGCAGCCCATATATGCTCTGAGGTACCACTGATTTATTTTTGTGACTCATTTGTCTTTGCCAAAACTTCATGATGCCACATTTTCACTAGTATGACTTCAGGGCTAGGACCTAAATTACTAAATTCAGTTAAATTAAATTGCTAAATAAAACCTCTAAAACCCTCTCCATCTGAGAACATAGGGTCTTCCAAGTATGACCAAAAATAATGTGTTGTTAGGTTCTTTGATAAAAAGCTTGTCTCCACGCTCTAAATGTGCCACAGAACAACAATATCAAGCAGGGGAACCTTCATCCTTACGGAGAATTCAGAAAAAAAGAGTCCCTGCCCCAGTCTCAGGAATGTCACAAAAGAGAACCGATGGTCATCACCATGTGGTCTGAAACACACCACATGAGTCTGGAAAGGCTCTCCAGACAAACTTAAGGGTTGAAGTCAGGGCTACTGTCTAGAGGGTGTAACACACACTGTGGGATGCAGGGGAATAGAATAGAATAGAATAGAATAGAATAGAATAGAATAGAATAGAATAGAATAGAATAGAATAGAATAGAATAGAATGTTCATCAAGTCCAACTGCCTGATCACTACAGGGCTGATCCAAAATTAAACCTTGTTTTTAAGGACATTGTCCAAATGCCTCACACACTGACAGGCACGGGGCATCAGCAACCTCTACAGAAGACCTGTTCCAGCATATGACCATCTTCTTGGTAAAGAAATGTTTCCAGGTATCAAGTCTGAACCTCCACTGACATTCAGGGAACCTTAGGATTGCACACAACATCTTTTGGCTGGTGTAGGGGACAAAATCAAAGGCAGAGGAACGGAGGGCTCATCATGGCTTGGAGAAAATGGGTCATAGAAGGCTAAAGGGACAAAAGCAGTTGCCCATGGGTAAACAGGTTGCTGGGCAGAATGCTTGTCTGGCCATGACCCACACCTGATCATCACCTGCTGTCCTGCCTTCTTCCTAAATTACATTTCTAACTATTTTTGTGAATGAGTGGACTGTGTTCTGTGTGGATGTGATTGTATGGATGTCTAACTGTCAGAAACTGAAATCAGACAAGGGATTGTAGGGCTTGCAAATCAGCAAAGTCATCAACTGAAGAGACTGGAGTGAGTGAAAACAAGTACCAACAACTGCGCTGCAGATCAAGTGTTATATGTGTCTGTGGTGCGAGCAATTGGACCAAGTGAGAGTGCAAATACCAAGCCAAACTAGGTGGAGAAGAGATTAAGAGGCTTGGGAAGGAAGTATGTCTCTGGGAGTGAGGCAATTGGAGAAGGTGACTTCCAAAGGGACCAAGAAGTTTCTGCCAACTGATGGAAAGGATGTAAAATCTGAAGGCCAGTGGAGAGACTGCATGTGTGTGTGTATCTGTGTGAGAGGAAGCAGGACAACAGTGATCTGGGCTAGAAGGAGGGCCTGTGTAAGATACTGGGTGGTGCTTGCCCAGGAGAGATCCACAGTGTGTATGTGTATGTGCTGCTGTGTGCAAGGAAATCTGTACCAGCAGCTGTAGTGGGACTGTGGCGTTTAGTGAATAGTGTGTCCAGATGCCAGCAACTGGGGAGACCTGGGATCCATGGCCGGTTACTGGACGGACTGCGTGTCTAAGCCCAACTACTGAGAGAACCCTGGTGCATGCGAGTGAGGAGGTCTGTACCAGACCTTGGAGAAGAGTTCATTTGTGAGGGTACCGCAGATGAGAAGATGGGAGATCCAGGTACCAGCAGATCCATGGTGTGTGTCTGTGGGTGACAAGTGAAAAGCAACTACAGTGGGATTGCAAGTCTCAGGAGCTCCTATGTCCAGGGTACAGCAGTGGGGTACATTGTGGATCCAGGGATAGACTGAATATCTAAGGTCAGCAACTGGAGGAATCCACATTATACGTAAGCATATGTTTCCTAATAATGGACTTTCATTCTGATTAGCCAAAGGGCAACAAGATGAGGCCAGTGGTGCTGTTTGTGCTTGTGTGAGGTGCTGAGTGTTTCTGGCTGTATTGATCTGTGTAGCTGCCCATGTGTGTATATGCACATACGTATTGCAGAATGAGTTTGTATGTCTGTGCCTACCAAGAACACGTTTAGTTTCACTACTGAGTACCAATACAGGCTGGGGGATGGAGGGATTGGGAGGAGCCCTGTGGAGAAGGACCTTGGAGGCTTTTGCGGATGACTTTGATTTGTGCTCTTATGAGAGATTACAACTGCATTTGCCCCATGCTACCACAAAACCTTCATTCGTAGTACAGCCAAACTCAACCCTAACATGACGGGTCCTTTAAAGCCCCTTTATGACATCGTGGGTAATTTCAATAATTGCCTTAAGCTACTGAAATCAGAGATTATAAAATAATTGTATAATAGTTTGTAGACTACTGTGCATCCTGAGGCAAGTATAGGTATATGACCAATTAAAAAATTAGCCATATATCTTCTGCATTTGAAAAATTTAGAATCCATTGCACATTAGCATTTTGCTCTCCTCCCTCACGACTGCAGGCAGATTGTTTTAACTTCATTCCAGCACAGCAGCAATCAAGTTACAGTCCACCAAGCTCTGCGGGGTCATTGGACTCTGGTTGTAAATTCACAAATGAGGGTGCACAACGGCTCACTAGATTCCTGCTGACTCCTGGACTGTGTCTGTGCTCTAGGATTTTGGATGGGATTGCTCTAGACAAGGTTGGTGGCTGCCCGTCTCCGCTGCGCGGGCCTCAGGCTGCTTCCAGGCGAGCGGCAAGCTGAGGGAAGGAGAGGCTTTTACGGAATGCCCGCTGCACCACACAGGCCAGTCTTTCACACGGCTTTCATCTACGTCGACAACCCCAGCTTCAAGCACAGCCGAGCGGCCATCCAGACCCACACCTGCCGGAGCGCGGCAGGACACAGAGGACATTGGTACCCCTGGATGTATCGGAAAGGGGAGGCACAGGATGCGCGAGC
>VZTI01003497.1:11398-28823 GCA_013397865.1 Struthidea cinerea
GGGGGGCTGCGGGCGGCGGCTCCGCATCCCTCCTTGGGGTTCACCTCCGTGCTGTCCCCCCGATGTTCTGCGCTTCTCCTGCGTCCCTCCTGGAACCGGGGGCAAGGGGCCGGCGGGGAGCGGGGCTCAGTGCGGAACTGCGCACCTTTGCCTGCGATGGGGATGGGCTCCGAAGCCGCATCCCCCGGTCGCCATCGAGAAGGGACGCGCGGCCGCAGCCAGCGTGGGACGCGGGGCGGCTTCCCGGCTCCCGGCGGCAGCAGGTCTGTGGCTGGGCGATGCTGGAGGCTGGCTGCGGGCGGCGGGTGAGCCCCGCGCTGCCCCCGCGGGCGTCTCCCGGAGGCGCCGGGCAGGAGCCACCTTGCGCGCACACACCAATGCTCCACAGTCAACAACAGAGCCTCGCCCGCCCCAGTTACTGCTGCTTTATGCGCTCGTGTAGAGGCAGCGGTCCCCTTTTATGGAGACCGATGGGGAGAGGCGATATGCCGTTTCCTTTTTTTTTTTTTTTTTTCCCCTTTAAATCCCCAAGCGGTAGTTGGAGGGGCTTCGTCTTCGAGAGCCGCTCCTGTATAGCGTCCTCCACTAAACCAGCATCAGGTGTGGGAGGCTGTTTAGCGCCTGCGGGGTGATATCCGTAGGTAAACAGCCAAGTACTCCGGGGCGGAAAACAAGGACGAGACAAAATCATGTGAATTAATTTGTAACCCCGGCAGGCTCTCTTGAAAATAAATACAATCCCTGCCTGCGCGCCTCCCCCGCCCCTCCTTCGTCAGATTACCAGCGGTTGCAAATATTTCTCCAGTCCTGGGTAAAAGGTGTTGTACCTTGGTGAAATTTTTCCAGGGGGAAGTTGAGTGTATGTTGCAAGGTACTGAGCACACATGTGAATAGCATCTTAAACGCTGACAGCTTCGAATCATGTAGGAGATGCTGCTGACAACCAGATTCCCTGTTTGTATTTTGCAGGCTCTACATGGGCAGGTTTGGGAGGGGGCAAATTTTTTCGGATTTTACAGAGGATTGCATAACAGCTCATGTTTATTTGAAAAGAAGAGGAGGAGCAAACCCAAGCCCCAGCCTGAAATGAAACACATGATGTGAGACTGTCTTTTATTGAGCCTTCCCACTGTTTTCTCAGCTAGCATCATTAAATAGCATGCTTTAGACAGTTGGAAAGGGTTAGCATGATAATAAAGCATTGAGGTTTGGTTTTTTTTTCTTCTAGTGCTGTGAAAACTTTGAGGAAAACCAAAGAGATACCTATATACTTTCATAGTCCTAGGCTTAAAATAGCATCACTGTTTATCAAACCTGTACCTTATTTTTAAAATGGCAATGGCCATTTTTTTAATCCTTTAGTGATGAGCCACTTTAAGTTTTTAGAGACCCTTTCCCAACTCAACCTTTCATCTCCCCAGTCCAAAATAAAATGCTGTTTTGAATGCCTTTGTACATCTCTGGGTCACAGTTATATGCATTTAAATAGTTCGTCATTTGTAACTGCTGAAGTGTATGTCCAGTATTAAATTATAGTACAGTGTAATGCTTAGACAGCATGCTATGCAAGGATCAAATTGCAGATAAAGTTCATGTGGGAATCTCCTGCAGTGCTTGCACTTGACCCTTGTAAATCTAAGAAAAGGTATTTATAAATGGAAATATACATCCACTAAGTAGTTGTTTCTGTGTCATTTTTAATCTGTGGCTTGACTGGGGTGAGAAATAATATCTTTCAATTTAATTTTTATAGTAGATATATTCATTCCAGCTACTTTCTGGAGGCAGTTGTGTGATAGAAGCTCTTTTTAGTTCTTGTATATTGAGCTTAATTTGAAAAAATAAAATAAGGCTCTTTTAAGGAGTGAGGCAGTCAGTTATGTCAATTTATGTTAAGGGTATTCTCATTATAGATAGAAGCAATTAATTGTACTCAATATATCTCATAGGGCTTCAGAGAATAAGCCATACAGTATTTAACCTTGATAACTTGCTCTCAGATGATAAGCTAAAATACAAATGAAGACAGTACTAGATAATTTTCTTGCTTTACATACTTTCATTATGTAAGTCGCCAGTGTGAGGATGTGACCATACCTCTATCTCTCTATATTTATATAGTATTATATATATTTTATATATTACAACAAGAACGATCATTCTGTGGCATAGTCAGTCACTCAGTGATGTCATGTCCTTTTTATTTGTACATGGATACTGCTTGCAGGCTTGCATAAATGGAATGGATTCTCTTCAGCAAGCAACAAAGTTTATCTCCCCGTGAAACCATTTTTATGCTATGTGTAACTGAAATTAAATGCAGGTATATAATTTCCACACATCCTGTTTCTCTGCTGTACTGGCATGGCTACTGTGGGCATGAGAGCTTCTAGAAGCCTCTGCCAGTTAGTTGAAAGGAAATATTTTGCTTACTGTTTGTATTGCCATAGTGTCTGGGAGCTGTGGTCAGGGACCTTTACTGATGTGTTATGTCCAATATAATGGAACAAAAACTTGGACATGGCCCCCTAAATATTATCCAAAATAAGGAGCAAGGAACTGTAAGTGGTGCAGAAGAGTGGTGCAAAAGAGGAATCAAGCTGATGTTAAGAAGGATACATTGGTATGTGTGTGCATTATCCAGCTGTGTACTTTCTCATTCTCATGTGTAAGAGCAAAGGGGATTGTAGAACTTAATGTAAGACTCCCACTGTTTTCTGAAGGTTATCTTTGGGACGTATGAAAGGCTTGGGTTTGGGAGATTTTGAAGTGTATTTAACTTGACTAAATGCTGAAAATTAAGGTAAAAAAATCTACATCAGCCCAATATGAAAAAAATTCTCTTCAGACTACCTAATTTTTACAGTTTTTTAAATTTAAGCTAATATTTTAGAATTTTGAAATGGAGTTTTCATTTCAAATTTCAGTTGTATAGGAAAAAATCAAAATGTTTTTCTTTTTCCTCAGTGTTTTCTATAAGCTGTTCTACTTCTTTCTTCATCTCATCCCACTCATGTGCCTAAATCCCCCAGAAATACAAAATAACAACTACACCTTCAGCTGAGAGACATTTCTGAGCGAATGCATCACTCTGCTCATCCCAAATTGCCCTTACACAGAAGTACTGCAAGAATTTCCCATTTCATTGTAACCTGGTTATTGGGATACTTTGGAATAGTGCTGAAGAGAACTGTGCATTGAAAGGATGTCACTGCTAAAATACCCCTATATAAATATGGTCTTTAAGTACCCAGGGACTGTACATGTGTTACAGGACAAGTATGTGTATCCTGCTCAGGTTTCAGGACACTCTTCCTGAGTGGGTGTTTATCTCAAGTGCTGACAGAGCAGAACAGGCTGATTCTGTGCTACTCAGTTTTCTTGGCTCACAATGGTATGTCCATCAAAACAGATGGGAAGTTTTTCTTTATTGTTAGTTGTTACGTGTGGTGGGTGGGCAATTCACTTTGCGGCTGCTAAGAGGGATTCTTAACTCTGTCGGGACTCTGAGGTAGCTGTGGAAAAGCTTAGGCTCTTACTCTTGCTAGTTGTCTTAAGGTTCCCTCTTTCTTTTCCTCCTCACCCTTCTCCTGCCCCACAGTGTCCTGAGTTTGTGGTATGAGTTTACCTTGTCCTGGATAGAAACACAAGAGCTGGCAACCAGGAGTGTACAGATCAAAGGTTCAGTGCATTATGTGGCTGATGAAAAGCTAAAAATGAATCTGCAGTGTAACTGTTTTAAATAATCATATGTAGTTAATTTTTGCTCAGTTTGGCTAATCTCAGGAATGTGCTTCTGTGTCAGTGTTCATGCTTTGGGAGCATTTGACAAAATGAGCACTGAGAAACCTGAAATTAAAAAAATCAACGATGTAACAGTTTTTGCTTGAATCTCTGAGGGTTGCAGTCCTAGTTTAAATTCTTAAATGGTGTTTTATTGGATCAATGCTAAGAAAATTCTTGCAGTAGTAGTGAAAATGCCGAGAGGTCTTGCTCACAAAATTCTTTTTTCATTGTTGATGACACTGTTTATTTTTAATTTAAAAACAAACCTGTTTCGGCCTGTCTCTTCTGATTTGAGTATTGGAAGGAGTAGTACCCAAATATTTCATCTTAGAGGAGCTTATAGACGTGAAAGAACTTACAATTTAGCAAAGGAAGTATTTCTCTTCTTACTTGGTACCAGGGTGTGGGTGGTTGCAAAAAAATCTGTATTTAAAGGTTGGTTTATTTTTGTGGATTCAGATAAAAGTGAAGTAGCAGATTTTAAGAACGTAAGGGATCTTTAGACAGCCTAATCTGATTTCATGTATTAGTTATACTGAGTTAGTTATCCAAGAGCAATAAGCTACGTTTGGTAAAAGTCTGTCTTTCAGAGATACTTGCCTAAATTTATCTTCTGTATTAAAGGCAGTCTTAATATGTGGACATGAGGAAGTGAAGAATTTGCAGCTGTTCTTGGAAGTTACCTTTAGTACCTGGCATGGTTGATTGTCTCTTCATAAGGAAGTCACATTTCTGATTTGCACTGGCATAGCCTGAATTTTCAACTGTTGAATTTTTTGATATCTTTGACAGTAAAGAGCCATTTAGTATGTGATTGTTTCTCTACAGAGAGCTATTTGGATGTCTCAAGAGTTCCACCAATGTAATTTGTAAAGTGTCTTATGATAAAACTTCTTGTCTCATGGTTTTGCATCTCTTATATCATCTTCATTTCTTTGATCAGAGGTGGTGCTTTGTGACTACTAAATCTTAACAGTGCTTTCAAGTCTCTGTTAGCTCAGTTTTTCTTAGATCTAATTCTGTCCCTGTCAATAACATCAGTATGGTTCTCTAGATACTTTTACTTATGGGTGGTACTCAAAGTCCCCCATCTTACTGGAGTTTGAAGTGATCTTTCTGTACAGTCTCTGATCCTGTTTCATGGAGTGGATCTTCATTACTCATGGCTTTTCCAGAAATATTTCTAAAGGATTCTGTGGAAGTTCCGGGTAGAGTCCGGTCTGGGTGGGGGTGGTGGGAGGATACAATGTACAGTGTGTGAAGAAATGAGGCTAAGCAAGCTCTACAATTGTAGTGGAACCTGTAGTCAACTAATCCTAAAGTGATGACAGGTCCAGCATGTTATTTGGAGCTGTAAATTAATTGTATGACTAACTACTGTGAAGAGCAGCTGTTGTCTTCCACTCTTTTAGGATCTGTGATTCCCAAGTCTCTTTTTGATACCCCCTGAAAAAATACCTCATCTAAACAATTGAGTCTCCTCTTTTGTTGTGCCTTAGTTGGTGTCATATTCACCTTCTCCTGTGAAGGCGGTTCTAGACATTGGCTTGTATCCTTGCCTGTGTATGAAATTGCAGAATGTTTGTGTCCAAATTATTCATCTACCAATGACAGCATCCCGGCAGAGTTTAGGATGAGTACTTAGAAAGTGGAACTCCCGAGTGGAGTAGTGGCATAATGAAAAAAACCCAACATAATAAGAGTTCACCAGTACATGTATATGTTGTGGATGCCTTATTTATGCTTTTACCTTCATAGTTAAAATCTTGTGAAAGTGGCATGGTGGTATTACAGGATATTGTAGAGCTAGTTAAGAGTTAGCTAGATAGAGAATTTTTGTATACTTTTAAGTCATGTGAACATGTTTTTTAAAAGAAATAAGTTGTAATAAAAACCATTATTGATAAAGGTTTATGTGTCTGTGTACAAGTGCTTTGTTTATATAAAGAGGTGGTATTTATGAAGTGGTTCTTTAAAATGGAGGAATGTAATTTACTAAGAACTAAGTTTTGTGTGTAAGTGATATTGTAGAAGTAACTAGCTGAATAGCAATAGTTTTTAGAAATACAACAGTAACAATAATTTGTCAGCAAAGTAAACTCTGTGCTTGATAATGTGTTTTCTAAGTTAGATCCTTTAATGGCATATGTTCACAGTCTGAAATACTGTGTTGCTGAGAAGAAACATTGGACAGTTTAAGTAGGCACCTTTTCTGTTACTCTGTGTGTGACCTGCTGAAAGTCTAAATGTATCTGCATGGTCTGGCCAGCCTTGCCCTTGTCCATAGAGCTAAATTCACATATATTATTAAGAGAACTCAAGGTTCAGCCATGCAGTTCCTCATAAAGCCTGCAAAAGGATTTAATTTTCTTGAGGTAAAGATGGGTTTAACTGTAGATTAAGTTGTTAGCTTTGCTTGTTTTGCAGTGGTCTCTGCTCATTTGTCTTCTCTGCTAGGGAAAATGGATGACTCTCATTCACTTCAGCATCACATGTGAATGAATATAACCAGAGCAGATCTCTGAAGAGAAATGCTTTAACTCTTGTTCCTGCAGGTAGCTGTGAAGGAAGCTTAAGGGAAGCTTTAAGTGCGGTCTAAAGCATTGTTTTTTTATTAGGAAGATGTTACATTTCTCCATCTGTTTATCCTTCCCTAAGCTTGAAAATGTATGCAAAAATGTGGTAAAAAGATTCCATCTGCTGTACTTTGTCTCTGCTGTTTTTATTTGGCATAAATGATTACAGACAGAAAATAAATGAGAATTCCCTTTCATTGCAATTTTGTAAAGTTTTTATAGCAAGGGGAGGATGGATCAAGTACTAAAATAAACCAGAGGCAGTCAGACGAATTCAAATGCCTTGCACTGCTTCATAATTCATTATGAATTAAATTAACTCATAAAAATAACACCTCCTGTGCTCACTGAAAAGTTGCTTTCTTTTTTGCTTGGATTGGCTAGAAGGTCTTAAGAAATTTTGGATGGCAACTATTTGTGGTGCACTGAATAAGTTTTACCAACAGTGCAGAAACAGATTCCTAAGCACCTGCATGCTTACCAACACCTGTTGGGCAGGAAAAATGAGCAGAATGGAAGGTAAAAACATGTAACACTTAACATATAAAATTAGTTATCTGGGGCATATGGTAGAAAGGGTTAAGAAATTAGGGAGGTGTCGGGGCTGAGATTGAGAGCCTGAGCAGATAGTGTGTTTTATGTTGCAGGAGCCAGAGGAATTTACACTGCAGACTTTGGTTGTTATCTAGATGGTGGCCTTGATGCTTGGTGTAAACATAACTTTTGGATCTTGTGTTGTCATGTTGTGGGTTGCACTGGAGCAAGGTATTACACCTGAGAAATAAGGCTGGCCTGTGCAAAGGTGAGTGTTACAGGAAAGAGGAGACGCTAGTAGTACCATTATTGCTTTGCAACTGTGCCATTGTGCTGTTGAATCTTTTCTGCAAATTCATCAATCTTAGCAGTCAGAGGTCTGCTTGATTCTTGAATGATTCTGCTGTTAAAATGTGAATTGGAAGTTTCTCTTGGTTCACACTAGACTTTTGACCTCATTTTAGCGAATTCTTGGTTGATAAGTATTCTAAAGAATGAACAGTATTAAAATACACTGTCTTTTCCATTAACATAGATGTATCTGAGGCTGTAGTAATGCTGTAGTGTTCTAGTCTGTTGTTCTGTTTTAGACAGTTGCACTCATATTCATTTCCATGGCAGTTAATGTTGTGAGATGACTTCCATTAAAACTGTTTTTTAACTCTGTTTAAAACTTGCTGCAAATGAAAGCAATTAGAGCTTACACAAAGCAGATGAAAAAGTACATGGTATAGCCCAAAAAAATAGGCATTCAGATTTTTGTATCCTGTAGATATATATATACAGATACAGATTTTTTTTTTTAAGAAAACATTTTTTTGGTGTGGAGATCATAAAGTGGTTTAGATAGATTGCAGCTAGTGAGAATATATTTATATTTCCTTTATCGAGCCAGAGAACGTTGGTTCTTCAGAGTAGTCATTTCACTCATGTATCTGCTTTATGGGACCTTAATAAATAAAGTAGCGTAGAATATGGGTCCCAGGGTCCTCATGATGTTCTGAATACTGGCAGCAGAACAGACACGTTTCTTCATCCCTCTCCTTTGGTTTCCCTGTCTGTGGCATGACAGCGATGATAACTTGTGTTAGAAGTACTAAGCTTTCTGCTGAGCAAATAAACGATGAATTAGTTGTCAGGGACAGGGCAGGGAAGGTACTGTGATAAATCCTGACCTGATAGGATAAGTGCATATTCAAAGAGTTGCATAAGCTTCTGAAATTGTTGGAAAAAGTACTCTGGATTTTAGTAAGTCTTCCTTGCTGCTGAGAGATGGATTACTTCTAAGAGCAATTCCCACAAACCTAAATCAAAGCTATACCAGAATTCCTGCAATTTGTTGACACCTGGAGAGGGTGTGGATAAGTGAAAGAGTGTAAATTAATATAAGTCCTTCAGTAGAGTTGGCAGTTGGTCAGTACTGAGGCTTTGGGTATTCACACAGCTCTAGAAAATTGACGACTGAAATTCACAGAAACAATAACTTCTTGTCCCATCTTTTATGGAAGAATCCAGGTTAATAAGTGACTTTATCTAGTGGAGGTCTCCCAGCTGTCTGTCTGCAGATGAGTATATATTCTAGTCTCTGGCTAAAAGGAAGTTTGATGATACTAGAAAACTTCTTCTAATGGGTTAGGCATGTGCTGAGAACACAGATCTGCACTTTGGGTTTGTTTAGCATAACATAATCATGATGTCAGTGACAAACATCAGTTAACATGAGTTAGTTTGATCCCTGTCTTAATCTCTATATAATGTGCTGTATTTTTTACCTACTGCAGAGTGAGGGGAGGGACAAGAACTTGTTTTTTTTTGTGTTACTAAAGGACACAGACTATAGCAGTTCATAACAGAACACCGAACTGTCCAAGTATTCTGTGGGTTTCTGAAACTTTTATTTTTTGGGGGGATAGTTGTTCTTTCACAAACCTCCTATACTCTAACATCTGCTTATACCTCTTTCTTATCAGGCTGCTTTTGGTGATGTGGACCTGCTTGGTTGGAGCATGCAGTATTTGGAGAGGATGGTATTGGTGGCTAGTCCCACCTTCCTTCTTTCTGATGGTTCTGGAAATTGGTATTATCTAATTTTGTACACATTAGACTTCTTGGAAGGTGATGAAAGGCATTTCTTTGGTTAGCTGTAATTGTGGTAGTTGGCATCTACACAGCTCATGCTTTTAAACAGCAGCTTAATTTTGTTTTACTGAATTTTAGATTTGGTATTCTAGAGTAATCACTTTCTTTTGTCTCTTTCACCTGTCATCTTGTTATGCCCCAAATTACTGCTAATCTTCTAGCAGAATCTACCAAGCACCTTTTGATCTCTTTGTCCAGGCGAAAAGGGTAAGGAAGACTCAAACCAGCATTTGATCTTGAATTTTTGTCAAACATGTTATTCTTTATTTCTGTTTGAGAGGTCATTTCTTCAGCATGACATGATCTGCTTCCTTATCTCTAATCTCTAAAAAAAGTTAAAGGAGCTGACCCCATTAAAAGTCTAATTTCATATCCTGTGTGGTGCAGTTCTTTACCTTCTAATTATAGTATGTTAATAAATATAGTTCTCTTCACACTGTGTTGTTTGTAGTGTTAAGAAAGAAAAGTTTAAATTGAGACTAGGTAATTTTTTCATAAATCCAGGTAGCTTCTTTTTAATATGTTTCATGCTATTACATAGGATTTTAACAGGTAAACTGTAATTATGATTCAACAAGGAGTGTCCATGATAATATTTGGCAACCACCACAGAGCTCTGGTTTAAATCTCTCCTTGGCTTTCTGCTTTAGATGGTGAGGATTTATTTGAAATGAGTCTGTTTTGCATACCAGATTTCACCATTCAAAACTAAAGCCTTTTCTGTAGTGTCTGTTCTGCCTGATCCAGAAGTACTCAAAACGTCCCAATACAAAGTTCACTTATTGATGAGTGAGAGAAATAAGTCTGGAACTATCTTTCTGAAGGCCAAATATGTTCCTTTGAGCATTTTTCCTATAGCAAGTTTCTAAGTTTTAATTTATTAGCTACTGAAAGTAAGTAAAAAATACTTCCAATTGAAACAGCTATCATACTAAAGACTCTACAAGACAGTAAAACACTGTTCTGCTGTACCGTGCTAGGCTGAGTTATGGTTATAGGCAACAAAGCATTAAGCAAAATTGGCCAGCAAGGCACTGACAGTGGCTAAGGAAAGATTTTGTTCAGGAGATGCTTAAAAATGTAGGCACATGGTTATATTTTCCAATTTCAGATGAGACAGAGTGGCGCAGATGTTTTCTTGTTTATAGCTTGTAAACTGTGCTATTGTTGTATCTTTTAAAGATATTCGCCCTGAGTATAGCTTCTTAAGAGAATTGCTAAGAGCAAGAAGGACCTATCCCTGAAAATTTCTTGGAAAGTTTATTTGCTGCAAGATAAAATTACAAAATGATGCAAACTGTACATACCTTACCATGGGAAATTTCCATATTTTTCTGTCCTGTTACATGCATATGAAGGTAACTTTGGTTTTTAATAGTCTACACAGACTTTGTTTTTTGCTGATCTGTACTCTTTCTCTAGCCAGTTAGTAATAGCTTGGAAAATTTCTGGCTCTATATTCCAGCTCCAGTTGATTTGAAATGGTACAAGCTTGGAAGAGACTTCTGTTTTTGGAAGTCAAGCTTCCTTGAATATAGAGGTACATCATAGATCTTCATGATCTGATTTTTAATGAAATACTCGTTTGTATATGTTGTGTCAATAGTATTTTTTTGTTTTTTTTCTTAAGTTATTTTACTACTGTTTTGGTAGCAAAAGAATGTAGCCTGATGAAACAGAAGATTTGCTCTAGACATGTTTTGGTAAAAATGTATGCATCTGTAATGTGTGTAGCAGCTTACAATTTACTGTGCATGCTTTTTGTTTTGGAGTTTAAGTGTTGGGATGCTTTCAGATAAGTTTTTCGAGGTAAAATTCCTCTTCTTTGGATAGTAGGCAAAATGCAAAGGAAACAGAAATAGGAATTGGTTACTTTTTAAACTTATTTATGAACTTGACATTTTCAAACTGTTTTTTCCCCTCTGTGCTTCTCTTTTTATTTCATAGGGGCACATACAGTTCTCAGGCTACAGTTAGTAAATTTCTGTCATATTAATTTTAATTTAGCATTTTGGTTTGTTGGCCAAAACTTCTGCTGACTGTGTAAACAAAACAGAAGGATCCCCAGGCTTAAGATGTAACAAGGGATTTAAGCATTTACTTGAGTGTTTTCAGAATAGGCAGAAGTGCTTTGGCCATGCTATGTTTGCTCAAGTGTGAAGGAGCAAACATATGGTTTAATTAAAAGATTATTTCTAATCAAAAAGCTTAACAAAAACTGCTGCATAGCAAGTAGCTGTGGTTATTTCTGTTACAGTGTGCAGGAAAGGGTATGTCGTGGTTGTTTGAGTGACAGAGTTTAAGCAATATAGGAAGAGGTAGGATTTTAGAACCCTTTCCCTTGCTGAGGCGTTTGTACTGATGTACAGTATATAAGCCCAAAGAACTTCCTATCTGATGAGGAAATAAAACCTTAACTGGAAATACCTACCAATCTCTGCATATGTTAATCACATCCCACGTACAGCTGGGACTTTAGAAGAAAGGCCAGGTAAGTATGATGGGCTTTCCAGCACTTATCTAGCATTTGCCAGATTTCTGATACCTGAAGCATCTCTTTATGGGTTAAAATCTGTAGTACCACTAATGCCATGATGATTTTTTGCGTTTTCTTTTAAACCCCTGTTACGCCTTTTTACAACTTCTGTATTCTTAGTGCTTTAGCCTACATTCCTGGACTTGTTCGTTAAGCTAGGAGACTGAACATTTTAGAGGTTCGTAATTAGGGAGTAGTATGCCTCAGACCCCAAAGTCCTCTCCAGAACCCATTTTGTAAACTAAGATAGAACCATCCAGGGGAATGTTCCTTAGGGAGGGGGCCTCACTCAAGCCTCCCATTGGGGAATCTTTGATAGTTATGCTGATTAGCAAGACCTATAATGTAATACCAGATCTTTTGGGGGTGTGCATTGCGGTATTCATGGAGGTGCATTCGACCTGGATGTAGTGCACCTAAGGATCCTTAAAATAAATACCAAGGTAAAATCCCTTTTTCCCTTCTAACCGTGTTTGACTCTTGATTTTAAGACCAGGAAAAGGCATCCGCACCACTGATGTGACTGTGGCAACAGTCTGTATGCAGCTGTTGGGGCAGGCAGACAGCGTACCCTGTGCCTAGGCTTTCTAGTGCCTCTTGCTTCTGCCATGCCAAGAGTGCATGGGCAGAAGGCAAAGGTTTCTGTGACGTCTTCTGGCACTTCAGGGTTTTTTTTTTTATGAAGACACCTGAAAAAAGTGTTTCTCAGTTTAAGGTTTCATTTAAAAGGCAAACCTCTACTGTATGTACTTGGAGGAGTCTGAAAGTTCTTGTCTGCAGTAATGACGTCCCTTCTGAGTATTCCTGCATCATGGATGTGTTCATTCCAAACAAATTCCACAGCTACAATTCTTTGCGCATAAACTTGAGAAATAAATGGTCTTGATAACGAGAGAGACTTGTCTTGTACTTGCTAGCCCTTACATAATGTAATGTAAAGGTTCTAACATTAATTTTTTTGCTGCATTTCAAAAATACTTAATTTTTCAGTAAAAAAAAAATAATTAAAAAGCCAAAGTGCAGAAAATAAAGGGATGTTTATTTTTTCTTCAGAAATACAGGTACATAGTAATGCCTACAGTGTAAAGGACATAATTCTATTCAAATCAACAGACTGACTGTGGTGATTGCATTTAAGAAAAAAAGAAAGGAAGCAAATATTAAGTGTTCTTTTGATGGCTAATTGTAATGATGGTGAAACTAGTTTTGTGTTCCTAGTTTCTTGGCCTACCGTTTTTTTTTTTTAAATGTACTAGAATTTTTTCCTAGATGGGCAGAGAGTTACATAGTTCTGTGTTTAGACTGATGTTTGATGGCAGAGGCCAGTGAGTTCTTGCTAACTTTATAGACCATTTATTCTTCATATGTTGTGACATGGACTGTAGCCTGTAGATGGACAGAAAGTAATCTAGTGCAAATTAATGTAATAAGTTTACCCTCCTTTTCTTTGTAGCACAATGGCTGACAAATCGGCCAAACCAACAAACTCCCATGAGGGAGCTGCGGCAGGAGAAATAAGTGCTCTGGAAGAGGCCTTTAGAAAATTTGCCGTCCATGGTGATACTAGAGCCACAGGAAAAGAAATGCATGGGAAGAACTGGTCAAAGCTGTGTAAGGACTGTCATATCATAGATGGGAAGAATGTGACAACCACAGATGTTGACATTGTCTTCAGTAAAATCAAGTAAGTTCATTTTAGCTGTAATTTCATTGTCTCCCCTGCCATGTTTTGTAGATACCATATAAATTTACCTTCTGTTGCTTACAGATATTGTGTGACACTGTTTGTCAAAATCAATCTCTTTCTTGTTGCTTTACAAAATTTTGTTGCTTGGTCTGAAGATACAGCTTTCAACTTCTGACCTGCTATCTTAAATTGACTTCAGTTTCACAGGTGTTATACTGTAAAAAGAGGCATGGTGTGATCAGGACAAATGCAGGCTATTCCAATAAACTGGACTGCAGTAAGTGCTGTCAATGTTTCCTGAAAGATATCTGAATGAAGTCAGGATGATCTTGCTAGAGTTTGGCCTCAAAGAACTGAGGCTAAGGTGGGATACCTACTAAAAGTCAATATTCTAACAACAGTCATGATGTTCATCACAACACCTGCTCAGGTTCGAAGTGTAGGGCCATGCCAAACTGCTGGTGAATATGGGATGGTGACCCATGGCTGTGATGAATTAGGATTGTCTTGGTGGTCTGATCTTATTTTTGTGACCAGACTGGAGCTTTAGTGAAACTTTCTCCCCAGTTGAAAACCTAGGCAGGCTTAGAAACTTCTCAAATCTAAGAGAAAGTATTAAAGGAAAGATGTTAACAAGGAATTAATCTGTTACGGCATATTCTGTATGAAGCCCCAAATAATTTTTTTGGTTTTGCTTTATGTGTAGAATTGGATTGTTTTCATCTTATGTATTCCCCTGGCTTCTGATATGATAATCTTGTCTTTTCTGCTTTTTATTACCACAGTGACTGTTTAAATTGTTTCACACCTCATTGTGTTGAGAAACATTATTTTTAAAGGAGTCCTTTAATTGTAATTGTAGCTTGTAGGAACACTTACTTGGCTTGTACAGTCAACTGTTGTGGTGTAATGCTGGGAGAACATGCAAATGGCATTGCTTACAAGGTATTTGGAAAATCTTGCTACAAGCACTGACCCTTTAGACTGCATCAAAGTGGAGAAAGGCAGAGAAGTAAAGACCTTTAATCTTGAAAGCTGTCCAGTGTAACATACATAGTTAGAATGACCTTACTTATTTGATTGATTTCTTTGTTTCTTTTCTCCTTGGGGAGCATATCTAGATAAATGAAAACACTACATATGCACACTCCCACCCTCTTGTCCTTGCATCAGTCCCTACTTGTATTTTCTTGAAAGTTGTGTTGATGGAGTTAGATATACCATCAGAGAACTGGCTTATTTGAAATGGGTGTTTAGGCTGTGGGGTTTTGTTTCTTTCTTGATCTATGATATCTTCAAATTTTCTTTGTCTTTCATCAGCTTAAAAATTTGTTTTTGCTGTAGATAAATAAAATCTTAGTGCTACTTTCTCATATCAGTTTCTGGGCTCTTTAGTGATAGGATAATCCCATGATATGGCATAAACAGATGTGCAGCATTAGCAGATATAAAGAAGTATCAGGTTTGGTGACTCTTGGGTCAGAAGGAATCCAGTCTTGTTCCGCAGGAGTGAATTGTGAGGTGGCGGGTACCTGAGGCTCCCGGGGAATGTCAGCGTATCCCCTTGCTGCTGTTGAACACTCCCAGCTTGGGGTTCTTGTTCTTCTGGGGGGGGGAGGACTAGCTCAGCAGTTTCTCAGACCTTGCTCCTGTGACCGCTGTTAAGTGTTGTCATTTCTCTTGGAAGAGGCATGCCATCTTTTCCTCTATCCAGTTGTCCTGGTTTAACCCCAGCCAGCAGCCAAGCCCCACGCAGCCGCTTGTTCACTCCCCCATCAGCAGCACTGGGGAGAGAATTTAGAGTAAAAGCTGGAAACTGCATGGGTTGAGATAAAGCTGGTTTGATAGGAAAAGCAAAAGCCACACACAAAAGCAAAGCGAAACAAGGAATTAATTCACTTCTTCCCATGGGCAGGTAGGTGTTCAGCCATACCCAGGAGAGCAGGGCCCCAACACATGTAATAAGTTGGGAATACAAACACCATCACTCCAAATGTCTGCCCCTTCTTCCTTCTTCCCCCCACTTTATGTACTGAGCGTGATGTCATGTGGTCTGGAATATCCCTCTGGTCAGTTGGGGTCACCTGTCCTGGCTGTGCCTCCTCCCAGCCTTCCCAAGCCACCCCCACATTCCTTGTCAGCGTGGCAGTATGGAAAACAGAAAAGGCCTTGGCTCTGTGCAAGCCCTGCTCAGTAATAAGAAAAACATCTCTAAGTTATCAGCCCTGTGCTCAGCAGAAATCCAAACCAGCCCCATACCAGCCACTGTGAAGATAATGAACTCTACCCCAGCCAAAACCAGCACACTGGTATTTAATAGCTTAGTAGTAACTGAATCACATGCAAAAGTATCTTAGTTTTAATTTTTTATTAACTTTTTGTTCGTTCCTCAACCTGTACATGTACATATAACGTGTATTTTATATATTCTTCTCTTTTAAAATTATTTTATTTTTAAATTATATTGCTTAAGTGGCATATGGGAAAACCTACAGTAGCTGAGATTCACTGTCTTTATTAGGAAGGTCTGTATTTTTCAAGTGTATGCTTTCAGTAGGTATACTTCCACATTTTCTTAACTGTTTGGGTTTTGTGGTTTTTTTTACATTTTTATTCTTGAGTGCGTGTGTCAGCAATTCTTTTTAGTCTAGACCACATTCATTTCACATATAGTATTTTAGGCTTTAAAAAGGAAAGATCTAATGGCTGTAGGAACTTGTGTTAGTAATATGCTTTAACTTAGGAGGGTTAAGCATAAGCTGAGTATACAGGATTTCTCAAGCATGTTCAGACAGCTGTTTTTTCCTTGCTTTCTCTTTTAGTTCACAGTTAACCCTAAGCTCAAGGATAATGATAGATTTGGTAATGCATCAAAGCTGGCATGCTCACATAATAAACTCATTTTTATTTTACAAGTAGCGTTTTCCAAGCAGAGCTCTATGGTTTTTTGACAAACCGAGTTTTTCCCCCTCTGTCTTAAATGTAAAGCCTTAAACACTATAGAAAAATCTCCAACTGCCCCCAAAAGTGCAAAGTGCAGCTTCCATGCCTCAAAAAGAATTCTGCTTATAGTTATCAGAAGGCTCTGTGCTTCACTCTTGGTTTTGGGCTCTCGAGCTGAAGTGTGTCTCATAAGATTAGCTTCAGCCTGGGATTCTGATGATGAGCCACAGTGATGGTTCAGTGGGATGGGGCTGGTGGCTTTTAGCAGTTGTAGGCTAGCCAGGGAACACGACAAACATAAGAAAAAGTGTTTGTCATTCTCAACTACAATTGCCATCTAGCATTGTGTTAGAACTTCCAAACATATTTTCTGTTGGTTCTGGGAAGCCACTGTAATTAGCAGGGTTGTTTTCTAGCAAGCTGTACTTAGAGTTTATGACAATGGCACATGTTGTTCAGACACTAGAAAATAATTAATCTAGTAGAAATGTTCTTTGGATTTATGAGTTACTATGTATAAAGCCCACATTTGTTGTCTTGCTAACTTTCCCAGGCTTAATTTATTATTCTGCTACAGATAACTGGCAAAATAAGTAGGAACTAAACGTTGCTGATAAGGTAAAGTAACAAGGTAAATTAATAAGAGATACGTTTACCTAAGAGCTACTGAAAGATAATGTTCTATTTGCTGATTGGCAACTTTCTTTGCTCCAGGAGAGATTTTATCTCTGAAGTAATGAACATTTTTGTAGACTTAACATCCCCCTCTCCACCTCTGCCAAACCAAGTGAACAAAACTTCTGAAAGTTTTAAATAGTCTGTGATACTTCTTCAAAGCTGGGACCCATGTGTCTGTCTTTCAGGGATTAGTTCATTTGAAGTTAAGTTTAATGTTGTTAAAAGGGTTGAAGAAATTCCATTGAGCCTTTGTTACAAATAAGAAAGTAAGTGTAGAATGCATGAGGATGTCAGGTCAGACATAAACGTAATTTGTCTGTTTGTCTTGCATAAAAGTTCTACTGAAGGCGTTCTTGTGAGCACAGCATTTATATGTGCTTGAGGATAAGAAGAAGGAATAGTCTGCAAAGAATCCACAGTAGTAGACATGAAAGAATTATTGCTATAATTGCATTCTTTGGTAATAAAATATGTAAATTGGGTGTTCCCTTCCCCCCCCCCCCCCCCACATTTTTTTTTTGCCGAAAGGTGGGTGCGGCCCCCAAC
>VZTI01003497.1:28833-63022 GCA_013397865.1 Struthidea cinerea
CCCCCCCCAATATTTTTGTTTAGCAGTAAGTTGTAGGGTCCCACAAGTTCTTCCAATTTGGTGGATTGTAATATAAGTTTATGTTTGTTAAAATTGTCAGCTCAGAAAATACAAGAAATGAAGCAGCAAAGAATTTTGCAATGGAATTACTTGAAATGAAAAGCTAAAGCCTGCTTACGAGAGTAGCCACATGTATGAATGTTTATGATTTGCATCCCTAGTGAGCAGAGTAAAACCACCTGCATTTATGCCAAATATTTGGATTGCTTTAATACAGTTGGAATAGACTGCAGTTTCTATAATAAGTAGAAGAGTAAACTTTTCTTATTTTTTTAGGTTATAAAGCAGATAATAAAGCCATCTCTTAGAATGTCATTAACTTTCCACGCATCCCATACCTGGAAGAGCAAAAGAAATTGTGAAGAGTGAATTACAAAGTTCTACCATATTTTATGGGATGATATCTGTTAAAAAATGCAGCAAAGCCAACAGAAGTATACATTACTGTTAATGTAATTATGCAGTAAGCTTTCTTTTTTGTAGTTTCATGGTCAACACTTGAGATGTTGTACTCCTTTCTTCATATGCTTTTTGGACTACATAAAACAGTAACACCAGTTGCAGGGTAAATTTTAATTTCAAAGCTAGCTTAAAGTTACGTAAAAATCCCTTCTGCTGATTGGTACCAGGTAAAGGTTTTCTTTGTAAATGGCAAAAATGAAGCAACCTCTTCTCAGAAGAAATGGCTTATATGATTGTTAAAAAAAAAGCCTGAAAATACTTCATAGGAAGTAATTTTTTTAACTGGTCCATAAATTCACTGCCATACTTGAAGACGAAGAAAAGTCACAGTCACATTCTGTGGGAGTGGAAGGTTTCTTAATTACTGTATCTGAGGTATTTGTGACAGGACCAAAACTAGTATGCCAACTTTTTTTGTTACAATAATATTTCCCTGTAGCTCAGGTTTCTGCAAAAATGTAGGGGTTTAGTATAAATATTTTAGTAATATTAGATCATTCAAAGCATTAATTTTTCACATAATATCTGAACCTTATATAGACATCTTTCTTTTATATTTTTTTTAATGAAAATTGATAATGCAATCCCAGGCCTACTGAATTTAGAAACATACAATATACAGACATGCAATAGCATTTGAAGATGGATGTTTTTCATGACAGTGGGAATTCCATGGGTGTCTTTTCAGTAGCTGAAACACTTGCCTGCTTTCTTGGAAAATTTCTTCATTTACCGTTTCTTTTCTGGTACTCTTCTGGAGTTCCAAAAGTTTGTCGGCTGTGTGTCTTGTACTGTGCTTGCAGAGTGCAAGTATGGATTTGCCTTGGAGAAAGCAAGGTCGTTGGTGACAGAGGAGAAGGGCACTGAAGGGTTCTGCCTTTGGTATGAAAAGTAACATGTGGCTGCATTCTTCTTATTCCAGCAAGAGGGTGAGACACAACAGTCTAAGAACTTCAGGATTTTTGTATTAAGGAAAGCAGAACACCCAAGAATAATAGATGCTACTGAGCTCTGACCAGGATTCCAGCATGTTGCCTTAGGAACTTAAATTTCTTTGTTTATTGGAGGTCAACAACTGCTCTGGGAAATTTGATATGTTAGCTATGCCATACACATACTCCACTTGTTGTATGTAGTTAACATGGTAATAGTAACAGCCCCAATATAAATACCTCTGCTCTTATTTTAGAAGTGTTACCACTCAGCACTGCAAGAATATGTTTTAAGCACTGCCATAAAACTGCTAATTCTATGACATTATTAGATAGAAAAATAAAAATATTTCTGTTTACACTGGCATGTTACTATGGTTGCAGGCAGGCCTGGGTGACGTCAGCCCTTGGATCCATTGTGAGCATTTATTTAGGTAGTCATCTCCATGGAAACATTTGTTTGTTTTGATGTTACTATGTGTTAAATTTTAAACAAATTTTTGCGGTTCTATACTGGAGTGTTATTGAAGATGAGTTAAGCTACAGAAGCTTTGTAAATATACCTTACTCCCCGCCCTCTAAAATATTCTTGGTAAAAGATCAAGTGAAAGCATAATTGTCTTCTGAAATTCCATTAGTAGTTCCTGATGTTGCTTTGACATGTTTTCTTGTTGCTGAGGAAGCCATGTATTATAAAGGCCAGTAAACTCTCCTCCATCTTTTTGAGAAAGGAAGGTTTTGTTCCCATGGAGAATCTTCACAACACACTTTATTGTGCCCTGACTTTTGAGCGGACCCACCCGTGCTCTGTCCTTGCTGTCTTGCACACTTGGCTGTTTAGCCTGATTCCCACAGCCTGGATCAGTCAGGTCTCTGCAGGAGTGCTTCCACCTGAGAACAGCTGGGCCTTAATGCAGCAGTACTTCACCATGGCTGCAAGACTCGAAATGGGTAATGTTTGCTCTGAGAAGCTGGCAAGAAAACTCTTGGCAAGAATGAGTACATGCTTTCCTCATTTGTCAACTGTAATATAATTGTTGTCTTTTCTTTGTATTGAACAAGTATGATGCTTCTTGCTTTCTTATTGTTTTGAAAGGACTAGTACTTTGACACCTGAGCTCATTCAAAACAAATACCTATCCATGAGGTTTCTCTGACGTAAATAGTCTTCAACAGAGATTTTTCATGAAGCCTCTCTTAAATTTTTGAGGTATGTAAATAGGTATGAAGTGGTCTTTATGTATAAATGAAGCACATAGTAGTTGCAAGCTATGTTTTACATCCCTGCTGGAGACATTCTTTGGATATTGACATAGAAAAGGATTTTTGTAATCCTACTTTATGCATGAAGTAGGCGTAACAGTTAACTTTTGTACTTTAATATGTCTGCATCAGGAAGTGAGTTTTAAGTGGATATGGAACAATATGCAGAGCAAAATCTGTTCTGGTAAGTCTCAGGCAAATTGTGAAGTTGTGCGTTTTTAGGTAGAAATGTAGGTAAGTTCCAACAGAAGGTGTTCTTTTTTGCCACATCTATATTTTGATTGAAGTTAAGATCTAATTGCCTTTCTTGCCTAAAGAGCCAAATGTAATATTGCCATTTGCACTTTATCCTTCAAAAACTTTTTATTTAAAAAAACAAAGCAGCTCTTCTCCCTCTTCTGCCAAGAGGCATAAATTCTAAAAGTAAAACAGTGATTGCATATGAGAAGGAAGATGGTTTTAAATTCACTTGCTGTAATACAGGCTTGTTTTATGCATGTATAATGGCTACATTTTATACCCATAATGATGTTTGCTGATTAGAATTTTAAAAACACCATTTTGCATGAGCAGACATCACATGAAAACCTGTAGATACAGTGGTGAGTGATTCATTTCCCAGCTGGTATGGAATGCTGCATGATGTCATACATGGTACTACATATAGCAGCTTACTTGGTATTTGCCACACTTTGTGGCATATTCCACTTGTGTGCTACAGGAACTTCTCCTGGCTTAGAGTAGAAGTTGGTTGTTGTTTTGGGTTTTTTTTTTGCAGGTCAGCCTATTGCACCATCATTTAAAACTACCTGTTTTTCATTTATAAAAGCAGCTATGTGAAACCTGCCTTAGTTTTACTGACTAAATAAACTAAGTAACAAGCAAGTATTTTCCAGACTGTTAAATATCAATGTAGACTTTGATTTCACAGATTGAAGTGGAAGATGATTAAGATGTAGAGGACAAGGCAGCCTTGTCTGCAGCAACCAGGTGATTGTAAAGTTTAAGATCCTGAGAGGAATGATCAAGATTAACAACAGAATTACAAACCGGAACTTCAGAAGGGCAGATCTTGGCCTCTTCATCTTCTCTCTGGAAACTGCCCTGGAGAGTAGAGGTGCCCAGGAGAGCTGGTTGATCTTCAAGGCAGCTTCATCAGAGCACAAGAATGTTTCATTCTCATGTGCAGGAAGTCGGGCAAGCGTGGCAGCAGGCTAGCAAGAGTATACATGGAGCTTCTGACTGGGCTGGACCATGAAAAGGAGGTACAGAAGCAGGGAGAGGCTTTGTGGGAGGAATACAGCCCATGCATGAAGAAACAGTGAGGAAAGTTAAAGTTCAGGCCAGTCTGCGTAACCTCAGTCCCCAGGGAGGTCGTGAAGTAAATCCTTCTGGAAGTCCTTTCTCAATACACAAAGGACAAAAAGGTGATTTGGAGCAACCAGCATGGATTTGCCAAGGACATGTTATGCCTGATTGACCTCATTGCTTGAGGTTAATCATTCACCTCTCATGAAATGACTGACGCTGTGGGTAAAGGGGTGTAGTTAGTATCCATTGATTATGGCAAGGACTTGACCCCAGTCACATCATCACCAAATCGTGTAGGTATGGGCTGGAGAGTGGGCCAGCAGTCTAGGAAGCAGCTCTGGAAGTGGTGGTGGTGTCAGTGTTGTGGTTTAACCCCAGCTGGAAAATAAGCCCCGTGCAGCCACTCTCTGTTTCCCCCACCAGTGGGATGGGGAAGAGAATCAGAAGAGTGAGGAAACTCATGGGTTGAGTAAAGACAGTTCAATAGAAAAAGCAAAAACTGCTCACACAAGCAAAGCGCACCAAGGAAGTCATTCATCCCTTCCCATGGGCAGGCAGGTGTTCAGCCATCCCCAAAAAAGCAGGGCTCCATCATGCAGAGTAGTGACTTTAAAAGACCATCACTCTGAATATCCCCCACTTCCTCCTTCCCAAAGCTTCTATGCTGAGCATGATGCCATATGGTAGGGGATATACCATAGGTCAGTTGGGGTCAGTGGTCCTGCCTGTGTCCCTTCCCAGCTCCTTGCACACCCCAAGCCTTCTTGCTGGAGGAGCAGTAGGAGAAGCAGGAAAGGCCTTGAAGCTATGTAAGTGCTGCTCAGCAATGACAAAAACATATCTATATTGTCAACGCTGTTTTCCACAAATCCAAAATACCACTTCATACTAGTCACTGTTAAGAAAATTAACTCTACTCCAACCAAAACTAGCACAGGTGGGAAACTTCTGAAGGTGAGGTGACAGCAGTCCTTGCAGTGAGTGTGAGTTGTGTCAGCAAGGAAGGGCAGCTACATCCTGGGCTGTGTGAGTCAGTGTGTGGTCAGCCTGTCTGGGGAGGTGATCCTTCCCTTCAGCTTGGGCTTGTGAGACTGTGTCTCACTGCCCAGTCTGGGGCTCCCCTGTGTAGGAAAGAGATTGATACACTAGAACAGGCCTGGTGCAGGGCCACCAGGATGGTCACAGGGCTGGTTGTGGTACATGGTGACCTGTGGGATAAAAATTAATTTCTTTGTGCTCCTGTATAGGCAGTAGAAATTAACTTCTTGTTCTGAAATTAGAGTGGAAATTTAAAAGGGAAAAAGTGTGTGAGTATGTATGTTGTTTACTCCTAAAATATACATGTGACCTAGAAATCCTTCATCTCATAATTAATATACTGTATATGTTGCAATGAGGTATATTTAATCTGCCTATGTGCGTAAAACTACTAAAAAGAATTTAGATGTGGTCTGCTTGGGATGTGATGTTTATGAATGGAAGTGTGCTCCATCTGATGCGGTTTTTATCTTTCTTCAACTTTTTGGTTTGTCTTTCCTTATAAAAACAACAGTGGGTTGACTTGGGAGAGCCTACTTGATGTGTCCTTCCCATTATCTAGAAGCTGAGGAGGACTTTTTTACAACTGAATTGGAACAAGTCTCATAAAAGACTGGACATTAAATCCTCACCAGCATTAGTTAAAATGGTGTTGCCTTCTGGCATTATTGGAGTTGATTATTGGGGTTTTTTTTTGTGTGGGTGTGTCTGTGCACATGCTAAACTGAAGGAACATGAATGAAATCCAAATTTTATTTGCAGCGGGCTCTCTGTTTCTGACTTCCTGCAGACTTTTAATGCATGTGCATGTATTCCCATGAATTTAAAAACAAAGTAAATAGAATTTTGGTAGGGAGTTCTGGTACAATTTCCCCACAAAAAAGGGCAAATTTTCCTTTGAATTTTTTTTCCGTGTTACAGTCATTTTTTGTTTCTCCTTTTTACAAAGGTTGTGGATATTACCAGCAGACCAATAATTTTCAAAACCTTGCTGAAACTATGAATGTTGGTGCTGATTGTGCAGGCTCCCAGAACATCTTAATTCCATAAAGAAAGCTCCATGGCAACTTTTTCTAGGAAGATGTGGTGTTAGATACTGAATTTTTATGGTTGAAGGCGCAGCTGTAGGAAAGCAGTCAGTTTCAGTGAGGAAAGCTGACTGCAGGTGACAGTGTAGCCAGGAGTACTGTGGCTAAGATGTTGTAGCCTTGTGGTGAGGAGTAGCGAGCAGCTCACCTGCTGCCTGTCGCCATCCTTCTCGGCAGTGCACGCAGTCCCAGCGCGGATTGCTGGAAAGACACAGTCAGTCCCTCAGGCGGGCAGGGACTGTTTCTGTAGTATCTGGACATTTGTAATTCAGGAAAGAAAACCAACCAGAAAACCCTGCTGCAGGGTTTTGCATCATTAAGTTTCTGCCTAAGCTGTGGAACGGCTTTAAATCAAACCTGAATCTTTGTCAGTGGTGGCAAGTGGTGGAAAATATCTTCAGGCAAAGTTGTTTGAGTGGAGCCAAGAGTTCACTGTGAAAGCGAGGGCACTCGGTGTCTGTTTTGAATGTGTGATATTCCTGAAGTCCAGTAGGTTTTCTCGGTGCTTTTCCTTCCCAGGAGTTGGTTCTGGAGAGCCTTTTGGGAATGGTGCCATGCCGTGTGCAGAGCCGCCCGGCACAGAGTTCCTGCGAGCTTGCCAGGGGTGTGGTGCTGCAGAAGTGAGCCCTGTGCAGCTGCAGGTGTGCGGTGCTGCACTGTCCTGCTCGTGGAGCCCATTGCACTGTGCCAGGTGCAAAGCTTTTGTGGCATTTGCTTGGGTTCTGGACTGTGAGCTTTTTAGAAGGGATGGTAACGTGTGCTGACAGAAAACGAGGAACCCTACCTTGGCAGCACTGAATTGTCTTTCTTCTTCTTTGCCTCAACTTTGTTCTGGAAGGAAAAGTCCTGAAAGGAAGTCCTGTAGGAAGTCTTTCAGATCATGGCACTAGGATGCTCAGAAGAGCAAAAGGTTTTCTAGCATGCTCGTTTTCTAGGCAGAAACGTAGAAGACTCTTAAAGAAAAGGATAAGCCACCACCATCATCTGGTGAGCAGGAGCTAGTTCATCTGTTTGTCTCTGCTGATACAGGAGAGCATTGTACCACTTAGTGCCATTTGTGGTCATGGGCATCAGCAGCTGCAGAACACTGGTGATCTTTGGCACCAGGCTGTGACTCTCATGACACATGACAGCACTTGCTTCATTGCCCAGATGTCTTGGATCTTTATTATATGGCCTTCAGTTGCAAATATTGTTTAAAAATGAAAATAAGCTAACAAGTAGTTATTGTACTCTCAATATGACATTTTTAATGGTATGTAAAAGATGCAACTGATAGCTTTTATATCCTTATAATTGTGTACAAGATAAGTTGTTTTTCTTTCAGTTAACAACAGATAATACAGTGATACTGTAACGCAATAGTAGTCCATTACAGCACAACTGAAAAATTTGTATGAGAAAACAAAATTGGTCTGTGCTTATCGTCTGGAATCTATCTCAGTTATGCAGGATCTCCAGATAAACTCACTACAATTCCCAATGCAGTACCAATTAACCCTCGGTTTAGCTGCTTTGTGATATTCGAGGTGTTTGTTACTCATTGTGGGGTGGGGTTTGTTAAACTTCTGAATGGAACCGACGTGCTGAGAATGGAGGGTTTATCTGACCCAGACCAGTGCGGGAGTAATACGAGAAGCTACTGATGAGACGATCATGGAGTAGAGGGTGGTCAGTTCTTACTCATCATCATACGCAGTCTGTGTTTCACAAAAAGGTGTTGTGTGTTTGCTTCTGCTAGAACAAGCCTCTGTGGTATGGGCTGCCTTAGAATTGATGACTGCAGTGTTTACCATCAGCTCTCCCATCACTTCCTGTGCACAGCAGCTACTGCTGCTGCACACTAAGAGAGTTCATGTCACTAGGGGAATACAAGGAGCCCTATTTTGATACTCCATGTGGGCTGTCTTCCTGTGTTGCAATTTGAAACAGGTAGTAAGCAACCTTTCTTCCAAATTTAGGCTGTTTACATTTTCTTCCTGTCATGGATGCTGTCAGGAAATAGGTGCCTGGGGCATTTGTAATCCAAGTGGAGATCAGCATGTGTCAAACTATTCTCATTTGGCATGGTGTCAGCAGAAGGTTTTGTAGGTTTCTAAGCAGTATGCATTGATTAGTGTTTTCAGCTCTACAAGACGGTTTCTAGGGAGGATGTTTTACTTGGTTTTTTTTGGCACCTTTTTGTTATCAGCAAAAAAATTTAACAGGTGAGCTGGTATTCTTAAAAGAGCCTATAAATAGGAAAAATAAGAAAAAGGGAATAATTTGGCATTTATAGGTTCTGCCTTTTTTTAGTCTAAAGAGATTTGTAGGTTGAGAGATAGGTTTCAAATCTAACAGAACAATATGAGAAGGTACTGAAAGGTAGTTACAGTAGAAAAAAATATATACCTCATATGGTAGCTGATAGCCACTCTATAGGTGATTGTTTTATGTATATCCAGAAATAAAGAATTTTAGTTCTAAATGTCAGATGAAAATGGTAGTGAACTGAATGTCTGAGATTTGAGTTCAGTACATTTTTAATGCTCATAATTAGAGTTAATGAGTGGTGTGAATGCAAATCTAAAATTAATGACTATAATCTGATTAAATGTTTTTTGTTCCCAGTAAATCCTGGTACTAGTTTAAAAAGAACAATGAAGAGTATTCAGTTTAGTAGATCCTTGAGAGGGCCAGTGCATTTGCCATGTGTTTCAGCAGTTCATCCTGTATTAAAAAAACATAAATAGCATGACATTTTTTTCCAAAACTTTGTAGTAAAATCAAATAGAAATTATTTCCTGACCTTTACAGAAAAGCTGGAACTGTGCTGTCTTCTTCCAGACAGCTTGCTTTTTTTTTCATCACTTCACCTCAGCTGAGAGTGATGGGAGAGCTTTACATTATGCTGAAGTGAATGTCATGGCTGGGAAATCTGTTGAACTAAAATGCACAGAACTAACTTGATTTTTTTAAGACAAGAGACTGTGGCCTGTTGGGACTCCTCTAACCAGATGGAGAATGCTATAGAGAGGGTACTAGGCAGTTAAATAAGCTGCTTGGTTTTCCTATTTCTGTACTGAATAGGATGAACTCTGTGTGCTGATTTAACATTGGCCATTTTGAACAATTTTGATAATTCCTTTCCTGATTATGAACACATAATTTTGTGTTCTTTGTCCAACAATACAGTATCTCATCCATGCTTGGAAGATTGCTCCTTTTATTTCCCTTTTAGATGCTATACTGTGTCACCCAGTGATTGTCTTTGAGTACTAATCTGTGAAAGCCATAATCCAGGTGGACAGTGAAGTGATGGTAACCTGAAGTAAACAGTAGAGGTGTAAAAGAGCAGTCAGACTTAAGGACTACCGATAGAGAACTGGACTTCTTTAATGTTAGGGGCACTGACTTGAAGTTATCTAACATGACATTTGCTCTTTTTGGAAGTTTTTCAACTCCATTTGTCAAAGCTTTGAGATAAAGAAGGTGACAAGACGTACTTTCTGATGACAGTCACCCAAATAACTTAGGCCAAGCGTTGATTAGATTCCTAAATGTACTTGCCCCAGGTGTGATCTCTTAATCTTGGAAGAAGTCATTTGCTGAAGAGCACAGCTTCTGCAACATACATAGTGGTTTTTAAAGGAGTTACAGTATTGGCTAACCTCTCAACAGCATTGTTAATTGTCATATGCTGTTGTTTAAGAAAATGAAGCATGGAGTGTACCTGATTTGCATGTACTCAGAAGATTTCTGGCCAGAATTTCTGCTTGTCATCTTTGTTGAGCTCCGTTTGAAAACCTGGAGGGTTTTTTGAGCTTTGACGTGTGAGAGGATTTGGCTTCTAATGCCTCTAAAGGGGTGGACACCTTTAACTGCTGCGGATTAGAAAGGCATACAGACGTAGTAGTTTTTGTAGCTGCAAAGTCAGGGCTTTGTTGGTGTGTAGGTGTAGTGTACTCTGTAGGTGTAGGATAAGATGTTCAGGAGTGAATAAAGCTTGCTTTGGTTGTGTTCTACCCTGTCAAACTTTGCTAAGTAATTGAAGGAGAGCATTAGCTGGAAACATTTGCTGGTGAATTCCTACTGGCTTTGCTGTCCTTACTATGAGACATTAAATAACCATAAATACATTCATCAAGTACTTAGGGTATTTTAAATTGACTACTTGTATAAACATTCCTAATGTAGAGGTTCTGTAATAAAAATGACCAACATGTAACCCTGCAAAGATGTTTGTCAGTTGTGTGTTTTGGGAGGTTTCAGAGTAGACCTGCACAGGCTGGTATATGCAACACAAAACATAGAGCTGAACTGTGTACATATACATGGCATTGTTGTAATCTTTTGGTTTCATACCATCCTCTTTTCTTGCAAGAGCCAGTTTGCAGTTGTGCTTTATAGGTTATGAGGATATACTTGACTTGCTTATGAACGGCATCTACCCTATTGGCACTGCTGGTGGAGGGTGAGACCCCATATGTTGAGTTAGATCCCATGGAAATTCATCATTGGTCCTCATCAGAAGATTTTGTACCACAGATAAGTTAGTATATACCTGGAAAGTAAGGCAGTTTTCTGACATTCATTGGAATAAGAGCAGAGAAGTCTAATACTAATTGCACCATTAACTGCCCACTATTTAGAAAACTTGCCCTTCTATACAAAACATTGTGCGAATAGATACATTAAATATTCTTACACCAACATGTCAGTAGATGACAGTTTGGAGCAATACTTTGTTGCTTCTGCTGGTGAAATCAGAGGCTTTGAAGAAAACATTAGTTTCAGAATTGAGATAGTAATCCAGGAAAAATGGATGTGAAGCCGCATTTTCTGAATGTAAGTAACTGAGAGCTGCTAGAGATTGCTAGTGTAAGAATGGTAGTTATTAAATTTGTGTTTGTAGATGAAACAGAAAGTACCCTTTTGTACATAGCAAAAATCAAGAGGACAGCACATCTTACCCAGCACTGGCTCAATACCTTCCTTCAGTAGCTGTTGGTCTAAATAAGTCACAGATTTCCAAAAGCTTGCTGTTTTATAGTCTCCTCTCTGCTTTCACAATTAATTCCAACATCCTGGAGTCTTCCCAATTGTTCCTTATCATTTTGGTTTGTGATGATGATGTCTGCAACTGTGTGGGTGAACCTCCATTTATTGTAAACTTTTGCATGTTTTGAATAGAGAAGTGTGATGTAAATGAGAGAATATCTGTATTGGTATCAACTGTCACAATTTTCTGCCGTTCTTTTGGATTGGTTTCAGATGCACATGAGTCAGCACTGTAAAGACCGATATATAGACCTTTAATCCAGGGGAGGTGATAGATCCCCATAGAGAATTTGGTCACTCTCTGTTTATGGCTTTCACAAAGTGCCAAGGCATTATTGGCGTGGACTGTTCTACAGATTCTGTGGCGCAACTGAGAGTTCCATTTGGAGAATGTGTTCCCTGCTTTGGACACAGAGAGAGAGAGGATCCGTCTCTCTCACCCAAGGAATCAAAATGGCTTCTTTCTGAAGCTGGATGTAGCTTTATTGTTACTACTTGTTTGGCAGGCTTTCTCTTTCTCTGCAGTTGGGGTTTTTTTGTCAGGAAATGGATAAAACTCTGTGCTTTGCAAATTCTGTATTTTTTTCTCTTCAATCAGTGCTTTGCCTATGTTGAATTATTTTGGTCTCTGAGCTCACAGGCATGCCTTTATTACTTGTGAGGTATGTTTGGGCTTCCTGCAGTTGTTCTTGGTTATGATCAGTAGGGGGATCTTCATTCAGATTGAGGATTGCATTGTCAATTGCAGCAGCCTTGTGTTGAGATGGAAGGTGCCTAGAGATGGCTCTTGAGGTATACAAGGTAAGTGGTCAGATGCATTAGCTATTTTTTTCCCTAAGCTGTGCAAATGTAGATGTCTGTCTCCACAAGATATGGTAAGGAAAAATGATAAAGGCATAGCAGAGGAACTTATTAAAGAATATTCTCTGCATTGGCAACAGCAGACATACGGAACTGGCTTTATACTTGTGGATCTGTAGAAGAAACGAGGTGCTCTCATGTGCAAGCGTTACATGGGTTTTGCTGCTCTATAATTTAGCCTTAATTTTGCCCATCTGCACTTCTTAAAAATAGTATTGTTCTCTTCAAGATATTGGTATCTTCAAGATACCTCTTCAAATACTCTCCTACTCTTGTTTGTAAACTGTTTGGGAGACTGTTTTGGCCGCAGTCTACCTATTCTTCTGTGTTGCTTTTTGTTTTGTAAAATGAGAATGCTGCCATTGCAGACTATTGCATCTCTAACTGCTGTTTCAGAAGACATGAAGATAAGAAGGACATGGGGAGCAGGACATAATTGTGAATGTTGTAGGTTTAACAAAGAGTGAAATCTCCTTTGCAAGAAACAGACATGGAATGGGAAATTCTCCAAGATTGGGGACTGTATATTTAGAGCTTTGCTGTGACCATCCAATTTTCCCTTTCATATGGGAAGGCAGCCTTCCAGTAGGGGAGAAATATGCAGTTTCTTCATTATTTCTATTCTATTTCTTGTTTTCTTTGAAAGGGAAAATGTCTGGTTTCTGCTCTGTGTGTATCTGCAGTCTGGATTCTCCTGTCTTGAAGGTCGTGATTTGGTCCTTGGCTGTTGGTTATGGCAAACAGTTTTGTGGCTTTCTCTGCATGTGACCTATGGATATGGACTAACACTGTAGTTAGTTTCTCTTTTTTCACTTGGTGCGTCATTCTTGAATTCACAGCTTTCTATCTCCAACCATGGTCAATGACTCTTACAGACTGAGATCGTGCTGGCGTCAGTTAACGCCTGATGTCTATTTTTAATGCTGCCACCTTCTCATATTGCCAGCAAAAAACGTTAGCAGATGTACATCCGTGTTTCCTCCCTGTCATCAGGATCACTGAAACAACCTCTCCCACAAACACACACTTTTTTACTTAGGGGGTTCACTATCACTGAGCTGTCACTGGGTTCAGAAATTGCTTTTGTGGTTAGATGTGATTTGACATGGAAAACAATCCACCTCTGTGAAATCCTTTGAAAAAGTGGAATGTTGCTGTTGTAAAACCATCTGACAATGATATTTTCTTATGTAAAACCATCTGACAATGATATTTTCTTATTGAGACAATCTGATAAAACTTTTGGTTTTAAATTCTGTGTAGTTAAACTCTAAAGGAAAATTCCACCTTGGACTGCTGCTCTGGCTTCCATAGTAGCATTTTAGTAAGCAATGAGTTGCTTACTGCTGAGCTTGTCTGCTGAGCTGGCTGCAGTTCCCAAATAGATCAAGCTGTGTTGCTTAATGTTTAAATGATGCTTCAGAAATAACTATGCAAAGCTATTTTTGAAAAATATGTATAGTATTTCTTATGTATATTATTAAATGGTATTGTACTTTTCTCACAAAAAACTTACTGAAAACCAGTCTGCAACTGGAAAGGTTTACTTGGAGGGTAGGGAGGAATGTCCTGGAGCTGGGTACCTCAGCTATCACGCTGCGCTTTCTGAATTTCTTGGCCAAGAAATACAAGTAAAGTTGCAGTATGCTGGCGCAGTATGGTGGTTAACAAACAGCTGCCATGTCTGATCAGTAGAGTGAATGTGCTCTATATGAATTCAAGGTTGTGTTATTCATCCCTTTTCCTTCATTTTTCTTGTCATCAGCCAGGGACCTCTTTTCTTTACATTGACCAGCATAATTTCTGAATTAGGATGGGAGTTTTGTCAGAGGCCTCACTGAAACAGCAATCCAGACATCTTTCTCCATAGGAACAAGCAGTAAAATGTTCATATTGTACTTGTGCTTTTACTTGAGCTTCATAGTGATTTAAAAACATCTCCCTGCAATACTCACTCTTTGCCTTGCCACCGTTTTGCATTGTACTATGCATGCTGCTCTGATGTGGATTGGTTCAATGTAGGAAAAATGGCTAAAAAATTTTGGTAGTTATTAAATTCCTGTCTGGGAATTAAAAATCCCTCATAATATTAGACATTGTAAGGATACACAGCTAGGCTTTTTGCTGAAACATCACAAAATCTGAGGAGGAAAACAAGAAAGAAATTCCGGGAAAGTTAGTAGCACATGGTAGTAGGGTTTTTGTTTTAATGTAATTTTGAGGAAAAACTGAGAGGAGAAAAAATTTTGGGTAGTATGTTGCTAGAAAGAAGCTTGGAAACTCACTGTTGTTCCATAATAAAGAGTTGGATTCAGTTATTATTCTGTCCCTTGTGCAATGGTTTATTTTCAAAGTCCAATTCAGTTCTTAATGAAAGCGTATTTTAAGCTCTAATATCTTGAGACTTAAGAGTTGTTACTATGTCCAGTCCTATTTAATAATGCCATTGTTCTTTATCCCCTTGAGTTTGAATTTTCTCTAAATCGAGTAGGATGTCACACCATATAACCCTTCAATATCTAGTTCTTAGATACGGAGCTTTTCTGTTCTGGGTCTCATTAATAAAACCACCACTGTCTTATGCAACTCTGTTTTCTATTGTGAAAGTTCCGCCTTTTATTCCCCTGTCAAATGTCGTGTCCTGTTCTTGGTTAACTGGTCTCATGAAAAAAGGTAACGTCTTTCCTGATTGTCAACTCAGTCAAAATATTGATGCTGTATGCAGAGAGAAAGCAGTAAGGAAGGCTACTGATTACCAAAAGCCTGAGGGTGCTAACATGGAAGTTCATTAGGTTGTGTCTCTTTTCCTATCTCCGAGTGTCACGTATTTATATAAATTCAGGTTAGTAATACAAATGAAGTCCTGAAAAATAGCTAGTAATCTGAAAGCTGTCCTTGAGAATCTTCTTCTAGTCATACTTACGAACAATTTTGTATAGTTTCTATGGATTAACTGCTTGGGATCAAATGCATGCACTTGCGCTTAGAGGATGTTTGGCCGTGCAGCATTGACCTTACTCTTGGTCACGGCTTGTCACAATGTTCTAGTTTTCTTTCAACAGTGTTTGTATTGGATGTTGTTTCATTATACTTTGATTGGTCTCATTTTTAACCAAATATTTTAACACTAAGTGTGAAATCAAGGGAGAAAATCAAGATAAACCCAAATGCTGGATTTTTTTTTTTTTGTTCTGAGACATGAATGAGACATGTCAGCTCACGTGGGATTGCTGGTGAGCTGTAGGAGGATGCCTTATCTGTGTATCCTACTTTTCTTTCCCTGGGTTATCAGGCAGTGTGTTTATGTGCACTTCTTTAACTGGTAGAGAAAGTACAGGTGATGTTGATTCTTTGCCCTGTCCTCTCAGCTGTTACGCCTTTGCCCTAAGCACCTGCACTTCAACAGCAGAAAGAGCTTTTGAAACTGCAGTGGTTGTATCAGCTTTTTCAGCTCTCTGAAGATAAAATGATAAGTATTATTATATGAAAATAGCTTCTTACCACTAGCTTGTGTGTAAGCTCAGCCTGGGGAAGACTGACAGACGAAGTAATTGGCTATTAAGACTGATTAGTAAATCTTCAACTGTTCTTAACTGCATTAATTTATTTATTTGAGGCTGACTTAATGAGCACTATGACATCATCCTCTTGGATTTCTGTATTTCAGATGTGCTCAGCAGTGTCTCTGGCAGCTGCTCACTGTATTGGGTTATTACACTGTGCTTAGTTTCTGCTCCCTTCCCCTATGGTCTGTGTGTATGCCTAGCCTAGTGCATATCCTTAAGATGACAAGAACTAAAGAGAACAGCAAATAAATTGAGCCTTCTAGAGAAGAAATGAGCATATATGCCAGAAGCTTGATTTTGAGGCATTGTCCTTCTGCTTCAGCACTAGTTTGTCCCCTACCATATGTCTAAGACCTATCTGCTGCCTTTTTTTTTAATTGCTCCTAATTTTCTACGTCTTTCTGTACTTTGGCTAATATTCGTGCTAGTTTCACTCACCCCTGCCATGTTCTTTAATGTCTTTACTTCCACCCAAATTGTGCAGTCAAATGGTATCAGTCCTTCATACGCCCAAGGGATGGATTTCTATGTTACTGAACAACATTATCTG
Organism: Struthidea cinerea; assembly: GCA_013397865.1. Lineage (NCBI taxonomy): Eukaryota > Metazoa > Chordata > Aves > Passeriformes > Corcoracidae > Struthidea > Struthidea cinerea. The sequence goes on from VZTI01003497.1 coordinate 45,005, forward strand.
CAAGTTGTGTGTCAGTTATTGGATTCTTTCACAGGAGTAGACAGCATTCTAAGGAGTGATAAAATTATTTTTTTTATCTGTTGTATGTGTACAGTTTTTACATTCTTTGCGTAAGGTCCACAGGATTGACAACCAGAAGATGGATGATCTCTCTTCTATAACAAGGAAAAGCTGAAGTACTCTCAGACTTCTTGGTAGCACATGTTTCTGTCTCTTTCCAAACTCTGGTCCATGCCTGTCAGGCCAGATACAGTTGCAAACTCCTTACTTTGATGTAAGTTGGGGCATGTGCTTTCTTCAGGCTTCACAGAGTTTTCCTAATACTTCTTTTTATCACTAGCTAACCATTAAATGAATCTTCATTATTAAATATTCAAATATAACATTATTTTTGTTCTCTTAAACTGAAAAAACCTCAAACAAATGTGAAATAATTGGATTCTGCTACTCTCTTTAATCTAATTTAATCTTTTAATCTAAGCCATATATAACTATCAGACCTGCTGTCTGCTTGGACTTTCTCTTTTCCTCATCCTCTGTAAATCCCATTAAATCTCTTTAACCCCTTTAACTCATTTTGGGATTTGCTTTCCTTTGGAAGCTTTTACTTATTAATGTTTTTGCCAAATCATATTCTTTCTCCAGTCCCCCTTCGTTCCCTTCCCAATACTATTTTATCTGATAGGCTCATAGCTGTTGGGTTTGTCTTTTTTTAAATTTCAGATTTTATTTTAAAGGAAATGAATTTTCACCATGAGTGAAGCACATAGGAAGCACATAGGATTAAAAAAAAGTCAAAAGAAGAGAAGTGTTAACTCAAATCTCAGGAAATAGTTTTCATAAGAGAAGCCTAAAATGTTTAAGTTGCAATGAAGTCTAATAAAGGCATCAACTTCTGGTTTAGTGAGCCATTGACGTCCTCTTGCTTCAGATTTTCATAGTATAGCAGCTGTCCCAGTTTTGGATACTTAGAATAAACTGGCATATTCTGCTTTACCCTTGCTCATTAATGAGACAAAAAGCGCCTGGAGGGAAAACTGGCCACTCCAGGTTCAGTTCCTGAGTGAATGGTCTGAGGTGTTCTGCCCTCATGGCCCACTCCCAGAGAGGTTTCTGTAAGTTATGACTGTTTGCAGGGATATAGTGAGAGAATTTTGTACTGCATTTTGCGTTGTGCTTGCCTCGTTTTTCTTTCTTGAAAAACTGATAATGGCATTCCCCTGTGGTCATGGGGTATGTGAAGCCATCTAGCCCAACTCCTATAGTGTGACTTGGCTGAGATGCTATCTGTCTTAGAGAGACTAATTGTGAAGGTCATCTGGATGTCTTCGTTGTCAGTTGTACTCTTCCCCTCAGAAGAATCTGCTTGTGGTAAATAGCCCTGCATTCAAAGGTGCCTGTGTTCCAGAAGTGACCCTTATTTCAGCTGAAGACCTCTGTTGTAGCTTCTTCCTAGGATCATTTTTGGAAGATATCTTCTATGCCTCTTTTCCTCACAATTTGCCAAATTACTCCTGCTTGCATCAACATACAGATGTCTGATTTCAGTATCCCAGTTTTACTCATTAATTGGGCAGAAGTCTGATGTGAGGTGATATCTGAAGTTTTGTGACCTTAATTTTGTTTTTTTAACCATGTCTCTTTAGAGCTGTTAGTGCAGCACAAATACCCTGACAGTATTAAAGTAGCTTTCTTCATTTGCTCATCTGTCTTCAGCTGTATTTGTAAAATTTATACACAAGCCTGTGCTTTGGGTTAATCATACATTGTTCAGTTTTATCCAAGAAAATGTTATCTTTTTCATTTTTAAGGTTTTTTTGCACTATATATCTAACAGATTTTTTATTTTATTCTTGACTGATACATAGCAAAAACAAGACCTTCACAGGATATCTTAAATACTCCATTAGATTGCGAGGTTCTACCAGCATGGTTAGCTTCCTAGGGACCTACCTTTAGTTTGGGACTTCTTGACTATGAATTATCATGCTGATAGCCAGCAGAAATGCAGAGCTGTGTAAGAGCAGAGAAAGTGGTAAACCACAAAAAGAAAAAAATAAACCACCAGCCCTGCAGCATAATCTGCTTCTTGGTTAAACAGCCCTGGACTTTGTGGTGAAAGTGTTACAGCAGACATTTTTGGAAAAAAATACATCTGTTAGATGAGTGTTGTATTTTGCAGAGACCAGTACAAACCAATTTTGCTTCAAGGAATTTGAATTTGTCTGTGGTACCTTATGATTGTCAAAGTGTACACTACAAATACCACTAGCAATTGTTACCGACATACATTATGTTTATAGACCATATCATGAAGACTTGGTGTTTTTACAAGTAGCAAGGAAGAGAAAGTATCTGTTCTACTAAACAAAGAGGGGTGAATGCTCTGGGCTGTAACACTAATAATAAAGTTGCTGCTGTAAAGTGATAAATAAGAAAAAGCTTTGTGTGAAAATCAGTAAGTTTCACCTGTAGTGAGTTTTTAGTATGGCTTGTTAAGATAAAAGAAAAACAGCTGAAGTTTGAAGTGAGGGCTGAATGTCATTAGGAAATATGCCTTTGGTTTAGCCCTTAGGATGAAACATATGATTAATGGTCTTGGTCTCAGTGATGATGCCTTTTTATGATTAATTTGAATAATTTTCAATGATTACTTCTGATAATTTAGAAATGTTTCTTAGTGTTAGTTAGCAGTTGCCTATGTAGATGTGGGAGCAATAGTGGCAAATCAGAAATAGCCTGATCAGGCTTATTGTGCTAGTAAGTCAGAAACGGTGACAAATAAGCTGTTTATGCATTCTCTTGCCAGTGTGGTCCTTCATTCTGTTTCTGAATGAATGAGACTGCCGTGGGAAGGGAATAAATATAGGAAGTACTCAATGTCCTGTTCTAATTTACAAGAAAAGATGCTGTGGCGTTTTGCTTGACTGCTCAGTTGATCGAGACACCCAAGTCCCCGGTGAATTTAGAGTAAGTAAACCTTACAAACAAAACTCCTTCCTTTAGAGTTTATGGAAAAACATTTGTTGGGCTCCCACCTCTAGTTATGGTGTTTTCAGACCCTCGTCAGACCTACTATACTCCTTAGACCTTTGAGTAGATGACAATTTCCACAGCAGAACAGTCCTGGTTATTGTATCCTGCCGTAATCCTCTCTGGCATGCTAACAAAAATAGAAGCTTCTCTCAGTAATTCTACATCTTCTTTCCTATCTTCAATGTAAGAAAATAGAAAAGTGTCCTATTGTGATGGGAGTTTGGGATAACTTTTGGTAGCTTGGAGATTACAGCAGGGCCTATTAAGTTGTAGACTTTGTTGTATTAATACTGAGCTGTTCTAGTGCTGTGGAGATGAAGGTCTCTAATACTAGTCAAGGATTTTGTGTGTTGGGTATGTGAAGTGTAATTGTGTAGTTTTTCAGCTGAAGTTGTGGACAGCTGTTAATCCAAATAGTATTCAAGTATCCATTTGCAGCGGTACGCTTTCACACTTAAGAACTCAAGGCACTGTTAGCAGTAATACTTGCCAGTGAAAACTGCATCACTTGCTGTTCCAGTCTACTTTGGGTCGATGTTCGATACTTTGCACTTTGTTTACTGTGCTAATGTCCAGACACAGAACTGATGCTTTTATATAGGTGAACTTGGGCTCCCAAGAGCAAACTGAGGATTTCAAACTTCAGTTCAGAATCTCCCAATATGCAGTGGCCACATGTGGAGAGACTTACCAAGGAAGGGGAGGTGATGGGAAGCTTCCTAAAATTCTTCTATGTTCATTCTGTTCCCAAATGTAGGCATAGATACAGGAGGCTGTCATTGGTGTGCCATGAACACAGTTTCCGCCATTGAAGGATGGTGCATTAGAGTAATTCTGTTTGTTGTAAGAAGCAGAGCTTAAAATAGAATGGTATGTAAGAATGTATCCTTTCTAAACATAAAGGTTTCTTTGTGTCATAATGAAGTATAGGGCTTTAAAATATTTTAGTATTAATGTCCCTCATATATTTCGTTCTTTTCATTGAAGTGGCCAACCTTATGACACCTAGCTTTGTAAAAACCTTTTTTCCCTCCTACCTTCCCTTGTTTGTTGCTATTTTCCATTTTGTGTTATTTTCTGGTCAGTTTTAATTTTCATTCCAATGTCTGATTTTTTTTTTTTTTTTAATGTACAGTTTTTTATCTTCTTTCTATACTAACTCTCTGGAATGCTAAACCTAAGGGATGAGTGTTAAGAGCTGAGTGATCACCCTTGGCATACTTAATTGTAGACAAGTTGTTTGAACTTGTAACACTTGGAAAATGGAAGTGAATATATTTGTTTTGTTATTCCCATGGAAACGAGATATTTATAATGAGCTTCTAAAAAAAGTTACAAATAGACACAAAGAAGCTGATTCTTTGTAGCAGTTGCTTAATAGAAAGGAATTAGTTTATCTGGGGGGTTATGGGTTGAGGTTTTTTTCTTTAGTTCATGAGGTCTGAAAAGCTGGTATGAGGAAAAGGGGTGTCCTGAATGTGAACAAGGCATTAAAAATGGTGAAAATGAACTTGGGGGTATGACAGCCTTGTGTGTTATGCAGTGTTCATAGTATTATAATTTTTCATACAATAGCTTGAGTTGGAGGGAGCCTTTTACAGGTCATCTAGGTGAACACCACCACCTCGCCCTTCCCCCAATGCGCAGGGACATACTGCATGAGATCAGGTTGCTCATAGCCCCATCCAACCTGACCAGGGATGGGCCATCTACCATTTCTCTGGACAACCTCTTCCAGTGTTTCACCACCCAAGAAAAAGTCTTCTTTATATCTAGTGTGACTCTGCCTTGTTATAGTTTACAGTCATTACCTTGTCGTATCACAACAGCTCTGCTAAAAGGCCTGCCCCCATCCTTTCTTGTAAGCCCCCTAAAAGCCACAGTAAGGTCTCCTGGAGCCATGTCTCCACCAGATTGAACAACCCCAATTCTCCCAACTTTTCTTCATGGCAGAGGTGTTCCTTCTGTCTGATCAACTCTGTGGCCCTCCTCTGGACTTGCTCCAACAGGTCAATGTTCTTCCTGTGCTAGGGACCCCAGAGCTGGATGCAGTGTTCCAGGTGGGCTCTCACCAGAGCAGAGTAGAGGGGCAGAATCCCCTCCCTCGCCCTGCTGCCCACGCTGCTTTTAGTGCAGCCCAGGACACAGTTGTTGGCTTTCTGGGCTGCGAGTGCATGTTGCTGGCTCATGTCCAATTTTCCATCCAATAGTACTCCCAAGTAATTATCCCTAGGGTGTTTTTGTGGACCTGGATTGGAGAGAGTGTAAATCAAGGTTCGTTGAAAGACTTTTCCTCTGTCATTTCTACCTACTCCATCAGAGGTCTCCTATACATTCAACCCACGACTGTACAAACTGAGGAGAGGGGAGCATGCTGTACTAGTTAGTAATCATGATGACAGCAACTGCTCAGAGCTCTTTGAGACTGTCTCTAGAGACAGGAAGGAGGTAGGATTGCTGCTTGGTAATTTAGATGCTGTACATGGCATACATGTACCATACCTCACACACCAAAAGTGCAAGAACACATTGTGTTCCTAGGGTTTTCCACAAGACTTAACGTATGTTGCAGCTGTAGAGTTTGGAGTTAGTTATGATGCTATACAAGTGGATTTGATAATACTGTAATAGATGGGGGAGCGAGAGAGGATATTTTTGGAGTGTAGAAAAAGATAACACATTTCAAAATTAAAGCTGTTTTATTTAGGAAACTGGGGATATAGTTGTAAAAATTGCTTTACTCCCAATCCTATTTTTAACATCACTTCAATTAATGTTGTTTGATGGTAAAGAATATCAGCTACAATGCACATTTGTTTCTCTTTTGGGCTCTAGCTGCAATACTACATTGGTCATATATGTGTCCGATTTGTGGTTATACCTTGAGCTGAAGGGGGAAAATCCACTCATTTCCTTGCCCCATGTAAGTGACAGGGAAAAGACCAAATGTGAGTGGTAGGTATACATGTGTCTTAGACCAAATGTTCTTTGTTCCTCTTGGGAGCCTTATTTATGTATTTTTCCTTTTAATTCACACAAAAAAAGTTATGTTCTTCTATTTAATAAGCGTGCATTTTACCAAAAATTCTTCATGTGTTACTAAAACCCTGAGATCAGTTGATTTGGTTAGAGCATGGTGCTAATAGTGACAAGGTCATGAGTTTGATCACTTAAGAGTTGGACTTGATGATCCTTGTCGGTCCCTTCGAGCTCAGAATATTCTGTGAAAAATAAACAATTCAACATGAATTTCTAATGGTTTTGCTGAAAGTGATCATTCTCTTTCCCATTGCGATGATCCTGACTGATGATCCAAGCTAAACCTATGTGCTGCAGAAAACTGCCTTTGCAAGGCCTGTATGCTAGACTTGGCTGTGAGTCTGTAGAGAACTTAGGGCCTTAGGGTGTTGCTATGCTGCAGCTTCGCAGTGATTGCCAATGCTTTCTTTTTCTAAATGAGAGGCAAAACAAAATGAAGTCTTGACCTCTTGAGCTACTTAAAAGTTCTCGGACATGTTTCATCAGAAGAGGGGTGTTAATACTGTTAATGAGAATCCTGGAGAAATTCCAGGTAGTTAAGTGCAGTTTATTTCACGTGTCTTTCTGATTAATGAAATGCTGGATTATAGTCTTCATTTCTACTGTCATGATGTTCTTTTACTAGCTAATTCTGTGAGATACTCCAGCGCATGCTTTGCCTAAAGCAGACAAGTAGTTGCAAACAGCAATGTTTGGTCAAAAAACACATAAAGTTTATTTTGTGGGGGCTACTGATGTTTGCTACATATGTTGGGCTGCATTGAAAATAAAGAATGTTAGTAATGAACAATTGTGTAAAGGGTTCCCTTAGTGTTTACAATTACGTAAAGTGTTTTCCTTAGAATTTTGTTGTGAATAACCAATTTCTCCTTGTTTTAAAAGCCTGGGATAAAATTTCATTTTTTGTTTAGTTAATTGAGTAGGAATCACTTTCTAGCTGTTGGTTGCTAAACCAGAAATGTCACTTCCCCTTCTCATTAGTGGAGGCATCCTTCAGCTGAGAGGGATTTGACCACTGAAGGTGTGCAAGAGAAGATCAAAGATAAATCCATGACATATCGCTGAATTGCTCTTCGTAATGGTGTTTTTGACACTTGAATTAAAAATAGATTTCTATGTACTGCTTTTCTAGCCCGAGATTTCTGTAGCAAGTGCACACTTTATCCTAGCATCTACTGTTTATTCCTATATAAACAGCTGTCTCTGTTGAAAGGACTGGTCTGGGTTGTGTGGTGGTGCTTGGTTATGTTTTTCCCCTGATTTGCTTGAAATGGTCTCTAAATTGGCATAAAAAGAAATGCTCAAGCAGCAAACAAAACTTGTGTAGTAGCATGTTTCCCAGCAACATGGACTCTTCAAATATTACTTTAACTTTGAGAGTTTTGTAATGTTGTAAACATTTTCTGCCTTTGAAGATGGTACTATTTAAGATTATATCAACATAAGTATCAAAACATCTTTTCAAAATGGTTCTATTTTGATCTGCTAAATTTTGGGGGGTAAATTCTTATTCAAAAGATCAGAGAATCTGTAATTTACTAATACAGGAAAAGGTGTGGTTTGTGTCTGCTGTAATTCATAAAAACTAAAAATAGTTGGGTTTTTTTTAGTGGTGAGTAAACTCACTAATGCTGTGGCTTCATACCTGGATTTTAAAATGAGGAACACTAGAACTAGTTTAACATTGGGGAATTGAGTGGAACAGTGTATACTCCGCAACGTTATCTCCTGCCTAAACGGAATATTTTACAATGCTAGAAAACAGACATGCATTAACCTCCTTTTGGTTAAACACATCTCTGTAGTGAATGCTTTGTAAGAGTTCTATCAGCTGAACCCTTTGGTGTGATGGACCAAAAAAGATCTGCAGGAATGACAGTATAAACTGATGTTTTTAAAGTGTGAGTTTCCCATTCGTCAGATTTTGCACCACACACTTGTACAGCAAAATCCTCTCCATTGAAAGTAAATATAGGTAAGTAATTTACTAATGTGAAAATATGGTCTTCCTATTAGTGAAAACTACAGGAAGTATTCAGCTCCAAATTTCTGGGAGATTTATGAGTTTACCAGACTACTATATTGTGTTTTCTGTGTACCTGTGAATGTTTTTTGAAGATGATGGTCTACAAAGGAGAACAGGTATTGAATTTTAATGTGTCATTTAAAAATCTGTCAGTCTTCAATTGAGGAGAAATTTCAAGTTTTGAAATGCTTTTCAATAGTTTGCTTTATGCAATAGTGGAATAATACTTAATTTACTTGTGAATACATGAATAGTGACTTACAAATAATATGTTAACCAGTTATTCAAAGTGGAATAAAAAAATAATAAATAAAAAGACTTACCTAAGATGCTTCAGTTCTTGTCTTGTGCATCCAGGCTTTATAAATGATCAACCGAATGAGACTGTATTTAATTTGATGAGCTGCAGGCATTTTGACAGTAGACCCCGTCCCTTTATTTCCTTTTTATTTCTGAACATTCATCAAGGGAAGTCTATAAAGTGCTATCCTACTGATGTACATATAAAAAAAAAGTGATATTCCTGGATGTTTTATTTGACACCATAAATGGACTGCAGGGGCCTTCCTGTTCTGTTGCAGTTTTCTGTTGTTCACTGCGGTAAACTGAAACCATTCTGCTATTCTTGGAATGCTTTTTGTACTCGCTTGTAATTTCTTTCAATTGCTGTGTGTTTCAACAGGGGAAAGTCTGTAAGAACTATTACTTTTGAGCAGTTTAAGGAAGCTCTTCAAGAACTCTCCAAGAAGCGATTTAAAGGCAAAAGTGATGAGGAAGCACTTCAAGAAATATATAAACTAATTGAAGGAAAAGGCCCAGGTTTAACTGGAGTAACGGTATGTTACTGATCTAATGGACAGATTGTTTCTACCTGTCCTTTGTTCTACTGCAGTGTTGTTATGTTCACCTGCTTCCCTTTACAATCCACAAATCCCATTTCTCCGTGAGCCCGAAGGCAGCAACTGCTAAGCAGAATGGGAGCAAAGACTATGCAACAGCTGAGTATTGCACTACTGTGTATTCTTGTGTGGCAATGTCATTGCTCCTTCTAGGAATTGTACTGTCACCTGGTAGCACCTCAGAAATATCCTGAGCTCTTGTGTATGCTCAGAACAATGAAACCTTAATGAAGAGTGGTGTATCCAAATCAAAAAGTGTAGAAGGACATTAAGTTTAGAGCCTCAATAAAAAGTTCAAAGATGTTTTGTGACGTACCAAAAAGACTAAAGCAAAGGCATCTTAAAATGCATTTAATTACACCATGTGAATCCCAGAACACTGGAAATCTGGGAATAATTATTGTGTGGTCTGGTCTTTGTTTCTTGTTGCTCCTAGTCTGCCAGAGCTATAATATTCCTTCTTTTAAATTTTAAAATATTGGTATTAAGCTTTGTATGTGAAAAGGAAGCTATAAAGCATACTGTACATAAGCTTGGTTGTCCTTTTAGATGCCCAGGCTAGGCAAGCTTTTATCCAGTATCTTAGGAGATACTGAATACTATACTTGAATAGTTCTGTTGGTTTAGTTCATCTGCTTAAAATTTGTGATCCTCCTGAATTTTGCCTGTAAAGCTGTGAATGAAAATATAATCTTTTCAGAAACTGGTTTTCTACAAATGATCAGTGTAAGTATCAAGTGGAAAGATCTCTTTTGAGTTGTAAAATCAGTCAGCTTTTTACAAGATTTTATTTTATTACTCTCATTTAAAACAAGTGGTAATTTTGATACAGACTTAAAATATTGAACCTTCTTTTTTTTCTTCACTTACTCTAGTAAATTTGAATAACTTCTTCATCTGTTCAGGGATTCTTACTTCGAATTGTGTACATTCTTCTAGGCCTCACTCCTGATTCCATTTTTGGTATTTCAGCAAGCAGACATTGAAATGATCTGTGTCTGCCACTAAGAACAGCCTCTTTCTGTGTGGGGGACATAGATGAGAGAGCTTTGCAGATGCAGAGTGGTACCATATAGGTTCTGCAGAGGTATAAGAGTGTGCCAGCAGCAGGGGGAAAAGACTGAAGGGGTAATATGAGCCAGCAATGTGAGGCTTGACTGTTCAGTATGTGCAGTTCTGGCAAAAGTTAAAGTGAAGAAAGGGGGATCAGAATATCTTCTGCTGTCTGGAAAAGTAAGGGGTGGGAGGCAGAGCTTAAAAAGGAAGGAGATTGATTGCAGGCTGGGAGCGTGTGTGTGTATGTAAAACCAAATTTCATGTTAGTTTTGTCGTGCTAATTTAGTTCCTGGATGGTAAAAGTGACAATTGGCAATTAAAGACAATAAAATAAATAAATGAATAGATGGCCACTCTCCTCCTGCAACCCAGGAGTGCATATATGAAGTATCTATACAAACTTTCTTATGCTTTGTTTACTTTGGGAAGTCAATATTGTGGAAATTTTAAGTTGTGCGGCTTTCTGTATGGTTAGACAAAATTACATTAAGCTTTTCTTAAAAGTTCTAGGGTAAGTCAGTCATGCCGTTGTAGTGTGTGCCCTGCTCTGTAAAACTCTGCTATAGGTCATGCAGATTTGGTTCAGGTTTCAGACAGAAAACTTTATGTGACTGCTGACTACTGATTACTCTAAACATATTAGGGAAGGAGTTGAAAGTGTGATTAAATTAAGCTTGTGGATAAGAATACTTCAGCAGCATGTGGGGATTTTTGTGTCTTGGCTTCTTATGTTCTGTACTGGGTATTTTGGGGAGGCAGGCAGCAGGGGCAGTATGTCTGGACTAAATGGCAGCCTGGGGAAAGCACTCCTCCAGAAGGACAGTTGGAAAGTTTACCTTCACATCAGACAGTGAGGATTTTAGTGCATGTTGTTGTGATAGAAGTGATAGAAGATTTTTTATCTTTTTGTGTTTATTTTTTCTTCTCCTACAGAATGTTGTAGAATTACAAAAATCCCTGCTTGTGGTTGATGTGGTTGAGAAGGCTCAGCAGCCAGACATTGAAACTGAGTGAATTTTAGGCTGCTTTCTAATCTTGCAACAGAACATGTATGATTGACTTTGTCACACAGGAAGAAAAACAACAGAAAAGTGATAAGGGTTAATGAAGCCAGTGGCTTTATTAGCTCACTTGGTAGTGATCTGTCAGTAGAATATACAGTGCAGGCCATGTAACTTGGACAACTTGTAAACAGACATGTAAATGACGTCTAGGGCTTTTTAATTGTCCTCATTCCTACACAAAAGTTGCAAAGAGCAAAACTGAGGTTCTTTCTTTTCCTGTTCCAAAAGCTGTGTGCTGTAACAATGCTGAATGTGTTTCTACACCTCCAGGGGAACAGATCCTTGCTTTGGTCATTGCTTGTTGTTAAAATAAAACCAGTTGAACTTCAGTGTATATTCATCAGGGTCCTTGACATAGAAATGCAGAACAATTTCTGCAAGGGACCTGGGATGATCTCATTCAAACCTTCTGTTCACGAGAGGGCTTACTTAAAGCCAGATCAGGTTGTTCAGGGCTCAGTCCAGTCAGATTCACCATGAGAGGAGTATGGGTGGCAGGGCAGTGCAGCAGCAGCACTTTAAAAGCTGGGTGATGGGTGCTCAGGGAGATGTTGATGTGGGCAAGATCATATTCTCACCAAAATGTACCTGTTAGGGCAAGAGCAAGGAAGCCAGAGTGCAGCCGCAGAGTGTGGTGAATGAGACAAAACAGTTGTTGCAGCAGAAGTGCGAAGAGGCCTAGAAATTCCACTTAAGACTGTGTGGATCTGCTTGAAGACTATACAGTGGTATTCTGAAAAAGCTGCAGGACATACTGTCCGGCACATGGACATCCATTAAGATGTAGAAGAAGTCTGCAGGACTGCCATTAGCACATCAGAGTCCTTGGCTCTATTAGGAAGAAGTCCTAAATCAATATCAATGTTGCATGCTTCAGAGAGCTCCTGTGTCTTCGGGGAGGTCAGGGCAGTGGTGGCCACTCTTGTGGGAGATGTGCTGAGGTCAAGGTCCTGAGATTCCAGATGGCAGGAGAAGATGAAGAGGAGACTGATGTGGTATTTGTGGAAAACTCAAGCTACACAAGGTGACGAAGGAGTGACAGGTGGAGACCAAGTGGACAGAGACTATTGAGATAGAGAAGGCTGAAAGCTTGTGGCTTCTGGCAACAAAAAGTCACAGATATGCTCCACCTGCAGTTCCTCAATTTCAGAATACATATAGTATCCTGAGCACTGGTGAGGATCCGCAAGACCCATCCGAGTCAGCTGAGCCTGACTTTAGTGTTCACACGAAACAGGGAAAATGAATGGTAGTGTTGACCAGCACCATCTCACACTGCAGGGACAGACAGGTTCTTTTAACGATCCTTGGTCAAATGAGAGATGGCCACAGGTTTGTGGTTACATCAGGCCTTAGCATGAGCTGTGTGTTAGTGAAAATCTGGAAAGGAGTTGAGTGAACAGTCACAGAAGATTTTGCCATCCTTAGTATCTCATGTGTTATTACACTTCCCTGTTCCGTAATGGGTGACACTATACTCTGGCAACAGTGCTGTACATGGAGTCAGGAGTAGTGGGTACCAGTCACAGATCACTGAAGATTCTTCTCGTGGATGATTGAGGCATGTATTTTCTGATCTCACCTGATGTCTCAGGAGTTTTGCGTGCTTGGTAGGTGCCAGGATATGGGATTGTTCCAGATGCTCGGCTAATATTTGTCCAGCCTCCTAACATGGACCTCTTCTTCTTCTTCCTTGTGGGTACCAAGAATACTGCTCTGGAGATAACCTGGAGCATATAAAGAGGAACTACAGAGTTCTAGGGGTGAGGCTGATGGATGTGGAGCTCAGATTTTGTCTTCCCAATCCAGGGAGGAAGAAAGATTGGGCAGAAGTGGACTGTATGGCTTCTGTTGAAGATGGGGCTTTGGCTTCTGGGACCAGAGAAATGAGGGCTACTCATCAGGGATGGAATAAATCTAACAAAGTGGAACAAGAATATCTTTACAAACTAGGCTTACTCATCTGCTGAGGAGACTATTAGACTGGTTATGGAAGGTTACCATAACCTGGAGATGAAAGATCATACAGGGCAGAGCAGATATGTCTGGGTGTCAAGCCTGACAAGGGAGGCTCTTGCCCTTCTGTAAATGCAGCAGGACATGGTCCATCTCTAATGCCTGCACACAAAAGCATATAGTATGGGGAAAGCAGGGAAATGAATCACAGAGATGTGATTCTTTGGGATTGTGCAGGTGTGTTAACACAGCTCTTCTGAGTGGAGGGCTGCACAGGATGAATAGAGGCTCTTCAGGAAATACATGAAAAAAAATGAGGAAGAGCAATTGTAGTCTATGAAAGATTTATCTTGACATCATCTAGCTTTTCATTAAAGACTGGTTGTAACATTAAATTGAAGAAGGATTCTGCAACACCCTCACTTTAAAAAGTAACTCTGTAATAATATATTTCCCCTTCTGTTTTGTCTTCACCATCAATATGAATGAAAAACTCCTCCTCAGGGAAGTGTTGGCACACTTTTTTTAACTTTATGGAAGGTCATGTTAATCAGGCTGCTAGATTCCATGAGTTGGGACCATGTAGTCACTTGCACGGTTGAAATGGTGGAGAACTGGAGTTAAGCGGCTCATCTTACATAGGAGGAAAGGAAAGGGTCTCTTGTCGGTGCCAAATGGGCAACACCTGATCTGCCCTTTCGGCTGGACATTACATGGTCTTCTCTTGTTGGAGCTACACGTGAGTCAGGCAGATTTGAAAGATTAATGTGAATTTGTTGCTAGAAGTGATGTCACATATAAGGCACCTTTTTGATGTTTTTTGCTGTAGCTCTGACTGGAGTCCTAGTTGGTGAGAAGGTTTATGTACAGTATATAGAGTTTGGACTTGCAGTGTTGTATCACCTGAGTGGTGTTACTGGGAACCACTCTACTGAAAGTCCTCACCAGCATTAGTTAAAATGGTGTTACCTTCTGGTATTATTGAAGTGGAGTTGATTATTGGGTTTTTTTGTGTGGGTGTGTCTGTGCACACGTTAAACTGAAGGAACACGAATGAAATCCAAATTTTACTTGCAGCGGGCTCTCTGTTTCTGACTTCCTGCAGACTTTTAATGCATGTACATGTATTCCCATGAATTTAAAAACAAAGTAAATAGAATTTTGGTAGGGAGTTCTGGTACAATTTCCCCACAAAAAAGGGCAAACTTTCCCTTTTAAATTTTTTTTTCCATGTTACAGTCATTTTTTGTTTCTCCTTTTTACAAAGGTTGTGGATATTACCAGCAAACCAATAATTTTCAAAACCTTGCTGAAACTATGAATGTTGGTGCTGATTGTGCAGGCTCCCAGAACATCTTAATTCCATAAAGAAAGCTCCATGGCAACTTTTTCTAGGAAGATGTGGTGTTAGATACTGAATTTTTATGGTTGAAGGCGCAGCTGTAGGAAAGCAGTCAGTTTCAGTGAGGAAAGCTGACTGCAGGTGACAGTGTAGCCAGGAGTACTGTGGCTAAGATGTTGTAGCCTTGTGGTGAGGAGTAGCGAGCAGCTCACCTGCTGCCTGTCGCCATCCTTCTCGGCAGTGCACGCAGTCCCAGCGCGGATTGCTGGAAAGACACAGTCAGTCCCTCAGGCGGGCAGGGACTGTTTCTGTAGTATCTGGACATTTGTAATTCAGGAAAGAAAACCAACCAGAAAACCCTGCTGCAGGGTTTTGCATCATTAAGTTTCTGCCTAAGCTGTGGAACGGCTTTAAATCAAACCTGAATCTTTGTCAGTGGTGGCAAGTGGTGGAAAATATCTTCAGGCAAAGTTGTTTGAGTGGAGCCAAGAGTTCACTGTGAAAGCGAGGGCACTCGGTGTCTGTTTTGAATGTGTGATATTCCTGAAGTCCAGTAGGTTTTCTCGGTGCTTTTCCTTCCCAGGAGTTGGTTCTGGAGAGCCTTTTGGGAATGGTGCCATGCCGTGTGCAGAGCCGCCCGGCACAGAGTTCCTGCGAGCTTGCCAGGGGTGTGGTGCTGCAGAAGTGAGCCCCGTGCAGCTGCAGGTGTGCGGTGCTGCACTGTCCTGCTCGTGGAGCCCATTGCACTGTGCCAGGTGCAAAGCTTTTGTGGCATTTGCTTGGGTTCTGGACTGTGAGCTTTTTAGAAGGGATGGTAACGTGTGCTGACAGAAAACGAGGAACCCTACCTTGGCAGCACTGAATTGTCTTTCTTCTTCTTTGCCTCAACTTTGTTCTGGAAGGAGAAGTCCTGCAAGTGTGGGAAATCTTTCAGTCTCACACTGTTTTACCCTATTTTCTTGATTGTGGCACTAGCTTCCTGTGATGCTTCTAGCCTTTTGATACAAAAGGTGATTTTATGGGGTCTTTTGAGTCCATAAAACTCATGCAATTTTCCTGCTGCAAACAAGCCAAGCCAGTGCAGCTGCAGAGCTTTCAGTGGATATATTTTTCTTCAGCAAACTGCTATATACTTCTGAACTACTATAGACAAAAGACATGTTCTTCAGTTCTGTGCTCTCATTTCCTCTTTACTGTAGTTCATTTCAGTTTCCTAAGGACTGATAATACATTTCTGAAACTAGTTCAAATTCTTGAAAATTATTAAATGGGTTGTGTTGCTTGTTCTGTAAACTGCTTCTGATTCATTAGTTATCTTGAGGTAGAAGACAAAATCTGTGTAGGTTTGCAGAGTTGTCTTTCTCAAGAAAGGGCAAGGGAGGAATGTGGCATTTGTTAAGATTTCCAGGGTTTAAAGACTACAGCTTTCACTTCCTGTCTTTGGTATGAGGGCTGTTTCAGACAGACAGAGAAGCTGGATTATTGGTAATGTGTAATTTGGATGAGATGTTGGATTGTTTTGTTTTGTTTTTTTTACTTACCTGCAGTGTGGTCAAACACGGGAATAAGTTGCCCATGGAGGCTGTGGAACTTTGGAGGGTTTCAGGACTTGAATAGAGAAGTTTTTGTGTAAGCCTGTTTGAGCCTTGCTGTGAGCAGGGCTTTATGCTAGATAAAGACTCATATTCAAAGGTTCTTTCCAACCTAAATTGTTCTGTGACTTGGTAGTTTTAAGTTCTGATAATCCTCAGGGACAGAGAATCCCCCACTGTTTCCAGGCTTGACCAACCACAGTGGTGAAAAATTCTTATGTGTCTAGTTGGAATTTCATAACTTCCAAGTCATGTCCATTATTGTTTACTTCTGAACTGTCTCTGTTTCTAATATAATCACTCTGTTGAGGACAGGAATAAAATTTGTCTCTCCCTTTTTTATTCTGAGTGTTGATAAACACATTCCTCTCATCTTTTCCATGTATGTCACATGCTTCAAGCCCCTTGCTGTCTTAGCAGCACTTCTCAGTAGACACTGACACAAAGCGAGGAAAAATACTGAATTGCTAACAAAAAATGCACAAAAAAAAAAGAATAAACTCAATTTGGAACACTAAATGATTGCTTGATTCTGTTGTGCTAAGTAAAACTTCCTTCCTATGAGAAAGTTTTTTTTTTAATAAAAAATTAAAGTCCATGGGCACCTTCTGTGATATGCAAACTTTATGGTTAACTGTATGTGCAGATAAGAGATGTAAAATGAAGGCTTCTATGGTCTCACAGAAAGAAAAGGGAGGCGGTTGGCTCCAAGGAATTTATTGCCTTTAGAATAATGTAACTAGAGAGATTATATAACTTACTCTAGCTAGTAAACACTTCAAGCAGAATTGCTTTATGAAAGACGGAATCATTTGTATGTGATTCATTGTGAAAAAGAAAGGAGAGTAGTAACTCACTAATGTGGAAACTGTCCTCATCCAGCCCTTTGTGCTCTTCACTGTATTTCTTCCTACATTTTTCTTCACTTAAGAAGGATGGTCAGCTTTCTCCCCCTGCCCCCCACCTTTTTTATTTGTCTCCCAATACCCTTGTACAATTAATAATGAGCAGATGGGTTGTAGAGAAGAATGAGCTTACAGCCACCCTTTCAATTGTTTTTGCCTTTTGCTCAATATCCACTTTTATCTGCATAGTTGGTTTTGTTGTTCAGAAACAGAAAAAAACATTTTGATAAAAAGTTGGTTGCACATTCAGTTCATAAAGGCTGTTCACTAATAATAAGTCATCAGCTCATAGAGGAATCTTTATGGATAAATTTTTCACGTTAAGACACTGAAAGTAATGGTACAGCTAATCCTAGAAATCATATCCAGGCACATGAAGGACAAGAAAGTCATCAGGAGTAATCAGCATGGCTGATCACCAAAGGAGAGTCATGCTTGACTGACCTGTAAATTTCTACAATTAAATGACTGCCCCAGTAGATAGGGGAAGAAGAGAGTAGTATAGTGTCTGCCTGGGCTTCAGTAAGGCCTTTGATGTGATCTCTTGTAAAAGCCTCACAGCCCCTCAAGCTGTTGCTGTAGGGGCTGGATTGGCAGACACTGAGGTGGACTGAAAACAGGTTGAATGGTTGGGCCCTGAGGGTGGAGATGAACAGTGCAAAGTCCAGCTGGAGGCTGGGAAACAGTGGTGTACCCCAGGGGTCCATACTGAGTCCATTAATCATCTTCATGACAGGGTGTGGTATACTCTCAGTGAGTTTGCTGATGACACAGAGGTGGGAGGAGTGGCTGATAGGTCGTCCAGATGGGATGGCTGCCATCCAGAGGGAGATACGGGAGATACGGGTGACAGGAACTTCAGCAAGCTCAGCAAGCAGTGCAAAGTCCTGCAACTGGCGAGGAAGAGCCCCACACACCAGTACATGCAGGGAGCTATGCAGATGGAAAGGAGATTGGTCGAAATGGAGTGCACGTGGACACCAAGTTGAACATGAACCCGAGTGGTGTTCTTGCTGTATGGAATGCTGTGGCAGGACATCTAACCCCACCCCCCCCCCCCCCCCCCCCCCTCTTATGGGGGCGACAGTAGGTGCGAACACACG
>VZTI01003497.1:63382-146402 GCA_013397865.1 Struthidea cinerea
ATCAGTCATTATTAAAAGTACTTACGAATGAGAGTGGGTTTTGGGGTGCTGGCCGCCTCAATAAAGATACTACCTGCTGCCAGAGGCCTGGGCAGGAGGTAGGATTAATCTAAACCCCACATCCGATTCGTGACAAATGCTACTGGTATCCTGGCTGCATTAGAAGTATTGCCAAGCAAACAGGGTGTTCCTTTCCCTCTGCTCAGCACTGGTGAAGTCGCATTGGAGTGCTGCATTCAGCTCTAGGCTTCCCAGGAGAAGACTGATACGGAGCTACTGGAAGGAGTCCAGCAATGGACCATAAAGATGATGGAGGCACTGGACCGTCTATCCTATGAGGAAAGGCTGAGGGAGCTGAGGCTGTTTAACCTGGAGAAGAGAAGGCTCAAGGGTGAATCCCATCCACGCATATAAATACCTGAAGGGAGGGTGCAAAGATGATGGAGCAAGGCTTTTTTCAGTAGTGCTCAGTCAGAGGACTTTTCTATGGTTCTGTGATATGTTGTACCACTAGCTGCTTCTGGTTGAGGAGCCCAA
This sequence comes from Struthidea cinerea, assembly GCA_013397865.1. Classification (NCBI taxonomy): domain Eukaryota; kingdom Metazoa; phylum Chordata; class Aves; order Passeriformes; family Corcoracidae; genus Struthidea; species Struthidea cinerea. Next base: position 63,920 of record VZTI01003497.1, read on the forward strand.
AATGGATATAAAGTTGTTGTATATTCTACTGTGTATTTAAAAAGACTTTTTTGAATGAAAGCATCTTAGCACAGCCTTAAAAATGTTTACACAACCTTAAAAAGAAAGGAGTATTTTCTTTTTAATGTATACACATTCATCGTAAGAATGATGCAAAAGAAGAAAAAAAGGAGAAATGAGGTGTTCTGCATAGCCTTGTAGTGGCATCTCATCTCTGATCTTTTATATAAATATATCAGTTCAGGGAACAAGAACATAATGTACAAGGAATTAACATTGCTTGAATTTTGTATTGTTGGAAACAAAGTGAGCCTCCCATTTCACAGAAATTTTGCCAACAGCAAATCAACAGGACTTCAATTATAATAGTCTGTCACATGTGGGAGGGGCACACCAGTGACTTTACATGCAACTTAGGAAAAGGCTGCAGTTCTTGCTCAGTAAAAAACAATTTGGAGAAAAAAATATTCTCCTTGCAGCTACTGCCTTAATGTTCATTTCACATATTGTGACTCCTGTGATGCAGGAAGTCTTCTGATCCATCTTGGGCTGAAAGACCACAGGATGTGGGATCACTGTTGTTTTTGCTCTGGATTTGTACTGTTCCTTGTGCTGGGGTTTTAGGTTTTGTTTAATTGTTTTTTGGGACAAAAAAAATTATATTTTTTAACCTACCAAGCTGTTGCCCATCCTCAGTTTTCTTTGTTGGTGTGAAACGTTGCTATTTTCTCTACAGACTAGTAGGAAAAGGGCTTGTGTGGCACGCTGCTATCATCTTGTAAAGATGCAACTTGATTTTCTGATAAGTCGTCTGTGTTGTGGTCTTATCAGAATGCAGGTGTCTTGATATAAACACCACATTTCTCAAGTTTACTGTTGGGAATAGTTTTCTGGGAATATCCTTCATTATTGACATGAGCCATTCTATTAATCCTTGTTCTAGTGTTTCTTCTTTCATGTTAATATGGGTGCATTTCCATCCACTCACACAAGTTTTAGTATGGCTGTTACTAAATATGCTACTGTATAAAAATTCTCATATGTTTTTATTGTAGTTTATGTACTGAGGAGAATTTCATACATTTCATGCCCCACCTTCAAAACAGAGGAGCAGAAGCTGTAGTCTAGGAGCAGAAGCTGTAGTCTTTCTTTTTCAAATAGTGATTAAGTTTACCGTTAGAAATTCTCAGAATAGCAGCCTGTCCTGAGAATGAATTTGGTAAAGGAAAAGGCAGTAAACTAGAGTTTCTGAGACTCCTCTGTGGATGTGACAGTAGAGAGTGTATGCACATCTAGATAAAACTGATTTTCTGTAAGGTAGTGGTTTTTAAATACAAGGAAAGTAAATATGTTTTAAGTTTAATTAATTCCATATTGAATATTGCCCTTGTCTTGAATTTGGAATTTTCCTGGTTATAAGGTGCTACACGTCATTTTGAACAAGTAAACTGTATATATTAGACCAATACTTCTTCCTAAGCATTGTCTTGATATCTATTTCTTCAGTATAGAAAAATAACCACTTCTGCAAATAGTACTCTTAAGACTGCAAGGCAGAAGTCCCTGAAGGTCATTTAGCAATGCTGTTTTGAGCAAGGAATGCTCCAGTGGTCATTTTCTTTCAGATAATGACAGGTGGTGCACATAAAAAAGATGCCCAGATTTTAGCAGTCTTTGTTCATTTTAGCTCAAAAGTCTTGTGTGTTTTTTCTTTCCCTGATTTTAAAATATAAATTTAAGGATCAAAGAGGCTGCTCCTAGTCCAAGCACACAGGTTAGCATGCTTCTGTATTGTTATGTGAAATACATTTTTTTTCTGTTTGTGTAGTCAAATTTTCTTTGTCTCAATGACAACAAAACTGATTTTTGAGGAGCCTGATATAACTCAGTGGAACGAAAGTCTTTGCTCAATGCCATTTCATAGACTGCTAATTTGCTGACATTAGAAATAACTTTCAGTCCTTCCAGTGTGTTACTTCTCTCATGAATCCTAGAGTTTAGAATAAAATTGTCTTTCGAAGCAATGCATTCTAGTTGTCTTGGAATACTTTTTCTATATTGGTGGAGCCAATATGACTTCTTCGTATCTTTTGTGCTTAGAACTGATTATTAATCAAAGGTATCTCATACTGAAAGTCTCTTCCAAAAGGTTTTGACGTAATTTGTGCTATTTCCTTTTCTGCTATATTATTATTGTCATTGTATGTAATGGCAAGAACACACATCTTTTGTATCCTGTTCCTGGAAATGAGTAGGTATTTGCATAGTCTTTGTCATTAGCAAAGATTTAAATCGTAGTAGCATGTAAAAGTATCTGTATTAAGAATAACTGATTTCTGATGTGTCTTTTTGTTTTGTTTCTTTTCTTTCTTCCAATAGAAAACTGTTGCATCTCCAACTGTTTCACGCCTTACAGATACTTCAAAATTCACGGGTTCTCACAAAGAGAGGTTTGATGCCAGTGGGAAAGGAAAAGGCAGAGCTGGCCGAGAAGATCTGGTGGATAACTCAGGATATGTATCTGGTTATAAGCATGCAGGCACATACGATCATAAAGTGCAAGGAAACAAGTAAGGCTGAGGGTTTACAACACAGAGGGGGATAGAGTATATATTTGTAAGGATGATGTTATGAATCCCACATGTTTCGGTTTTTGTGAATGTTGAGACTATGTTGTCAAGAAGTTGTCTTCAGGAACTGGAACTGATTTCAACATCTGCTGAGTTACTTGCAGCACAATGCCACTTCATTACATTCCTCATGCATATATTGGCAAAAATAAATAAATATGTAGGTATAAAAAATATATCATTTTGCTGAGCTTTAGACAAAAAAACCCAAACCAACAAATACCAAAGCCAAAGTCAAGAGTAGTTATACCACACTTTGTCAATTCAAGCAAAATATCTCAAACATTCCTAGATGTTCAGTTGCCCTGATGATGTCAAAGAGAACCTCTTGAAAAGAGGATCTTTTGTGGCAGTCTTTCTGAAGAATATCCCATTACTTAATGCAGTTTTATTTGACTACTGTTTTGGGGGTTTACTTTAAATGTCTTATATGGGATCTGGCACTTTTCTTAAAACATTCAACAATATACTATTGGGAAGTAAGTGATAGTAATATACTAGGTGCTAGCCTGTGATTGTCATATACCGCTCATGGAAAAACTGAAAAAACAGCTATTTCTAGGACAATATAGGCTTTGAAGTATTTTATGTCAACAGAAAGAGTTGGAAAATACCAGCCCTTAACTTTCCTCCTGTCTGTACTTTGTTCTTGTTATTGTGTGTACTGTAGCATGGTTCTGACTGGCTGGATTTGGATGGAGCTATTGTACTAACCTGAGAGGTGAAGAACAAGACATTACTAAGAAATTCTAGTTAAGGATTTTCACAGTCTGTTTTCAAGTTTGCACTGCCTTGCTTTGGAAGTGAAGGGGGCATTAAGCTAATAATGCTTTAAAATATTGTTTGTGACTGAACATTGCCAATCAGATTGCTATTAAATGAATGTTACTTTGCACATATGTTGGCACATAGTCCCTTTAAGCTCTAACATATGTAAGGAAAGCTTATGGCCCCTTGGAGTAAGGACATTTACAATTAATATCTATGTAATTAGGGGCAATTTACCCACAAAAAACCCCACTAAACCATTATAACTGGGCTACATTTTATGTTAGAGTCATTTGAAGCCAAGGGCTTTGATTCTCTGTTCACTCTTGCTGCCAAACTTGGGAGTAATGGTATTTCTGGGAATGGCTTCCCACTGTTACCAGGAGAACCAGCCCCACAGGTTTAAGGTACAGGCAGCTGAGTGTGACCTAGCTGGGGTCCAGAATGCCAAAAGAAATTAATTGGAATAAAAAAACTTTTTTTTAATATTGGTTGAAAAGGAGAGAAAAGGCCATTCCAATTTTCTGCAAGAGCTGAACAAGTACCCTGATGTGTTATTCTGATTCTCTGAAGTTATGAAAGATAGGATGTTCAGTATTCAAAACCAGCTCTTTGCAATTCTTCCTTGCTTTCTTTCAAAAAGAGCTTGTGCACTGATTTTCATGTTCAACTCTGAATAGAGCTTAATAGATGTATTGCTCTCCCCCCACCCATATCAGCATCCCACTCAGAGTACATAAATGTAGGTGAGCAGTGTGTGCTGTCATGTGCCGTGCAGGTGAATAGTCTGTATTTGGCCAATGTGTGGAAAGGGAGCATTGGTTTTCAGCCCTTAAACTTTTAATTTTTTTTTCTGCTGACATTGTGTGGTAGCCTGTCTTGTAACTTTGCCCTCAGTGACCCTTTGAGCCCATACATCAGCCTAAAACCAAAAGAACAATAGCAAACGAAAGACAACGGCTTCCTTGTGGACTTGGACATTCTTTTGTTTGTTTATAATTTATTTTGGTGTTTGTTTTTAAGGGGGAGGGAAGTTTGCCAAACCTCAGCACACACTCTTGTAAAAATTTAAATGGCTTTTCCCACGGATGGCTTTGGGGTTACCTGGGAAGATTTTAGATGTGTGTAAAGATGCTCAGGATGCAAAGTGTTCAGCTTTGTGAGCCCTTTCCAAGAGTTACTCAGTGTTCTTGAAGAATGACGGGTTATGCACTCTTGTGTTGCACTGGGGACCTGTCACACTCCAAAGCAGAAAATAGGATACTTGATACCAACAGTGGCTAAATTATTCTGGCGTGGTAGTAAACTGTCTAAATGTAAAGAACCTTCTTTGTTACTGGTGCCTGTGCACCTGAAGATGGCTCCAGGATAGTCCTGGATTTTTTATGAATAAAAAGCTGAGCCTCCAACCCTTGATGAATCCTTCAGCTAAGTTACAGGCAAAATCAGTGTCCCTGTTTTTCCTATTGACTTTAAGGCTTGACTTAATAACTCACTGGTAATGGAAAAGTTCTGGACTTAGCCTCACAAAAAGGTGAAGTCCAGTCTACTGCAGAGTCCTGCCAGCAGAGTGTTGACCTGGCTGTTTGTTGCTAGCTATCTGCCTTGTCTGGCACATCGGGGGACACATTGCTCTTAGGTGCACAAAGGACAGGCTTTCTCAGGTGCCCAAATACAGAGTGTCAGTAATGCCAGAATGTTTCCGTACAGGAGGAGTGATTGGTTAGGAAGATTTCAAGGTATAATTAGGTTTTAAGTTGTTAGTTCAAAGAGAGATATCAGCACACTCATAAGGTAGAAGGCATGCAAGGGAATTGAGAGTGCAGACAGATCCAAGCTGGCACTGTCTAGAAATTGAGCTACTCTATTCTGTTATAAGAGGCTGATGGAATGAGCTGAGGTTCTGCCAGAGTTTACTTTGCACTGCTTGTGCAGTATAAAATCCCTGCCACGAAACAAAGCACTTTATATGGACTTGATGCAAACTTTGAAATTCTTTCAATGGCATGGTAAGCTTGGGATCAGAACCTGAGAAGATGGTTCAGATAGCAGTATTTCGAGGAACACACTTCTTTGTTTCTACAGTCTGATAGTTTTAAACCTCAAGGTGGTGCATGAAAAGAAGTCATTCTGATGTGGCAGTTACAAAGGAAAGTTGTTGCCGGGAAGGTAGTACTTAGTAAAGTTTTTCTCTTTTACTATGCTTGGTGTGAAAGATAATGACTATGAATAAAAGCATCATATACAGTTGTGTATTAGGGGTTCACCACCTACTTAACTCTTACTATTCCACTAATATTGGTAGGAAATTAAAAGCCTAAATACTTGCTTGATTATTAGCTCTTAAGGTCCAGGCCTGCTTGGGAATGAGGCAAAATACATTTTCTTATTCATCTGCTATTCCCTCAACTCTCAGGATAGTAAGTACAGCTTATACCTCAAAGATGAGAGGAAGGGATAGCTGAGGAGGTGCAGGAGGTGCCCCATTTTCAGCCCTTAGAGTGTTGTAGAGCATATTCTCTTCCGATGCACCATGCTGCAGACTGTAACTAAATGTCATGCCTCAAGTAGGGGCATGGGAACCTAACAACGTTTACTGTCTTCTCTTTTTGGGGGGCATCTCAATTCATTCTATCTAAATTTCCAGCCTGATTTTTAGCATCTTACGCTACATAGGACTGTCTTATGTGACATCTTCTATAAAACCCTGTTGTTCCTAATTATCTTTGCTTTCATTATTACAGAAGATGCTACCAAAAGAAATGTGATGAGAAAGTTCAGATACCTTTTAGAAATAACTGCCTTAAAGAACAAACTCAAATTTTATTTAAATACTGTGGCAGTACACAATCCTTACCAGTATGTCTACTGAAGCTTAACCTGACCATCAAAACCTTTACAAGACCGAGGACAAGAAATAAAAATCCTTACTGAGGCAAATGAATAGTCCTTACAAATAATTTTCTAAAAATAACTTAGTTTTTAAGTAAAATACGCAGCAGTCAAAGGGGGTTTTCTTATTAGTGCTTGCTTACTAATTCCCTTTAGTCACTCCATGAGCTTCAGTTGAGAGTTTTGCAACCATCAGTATGGAAATATTAAAACCAAAAATGGTTGTCCTGCTCTTTGTGGTTTTCAAAGCTATCACAATAGTGTTACTGAGAAGCGGACATTAAAAAACACACATAGTTTCATGAGTCCTATATGAACAATTGTCATCAATTGTAATCAAATATTTGGAATCCCAAGGGAAATGTTGAATATTAGACTGTAGCCAGAATTTATCCCCTTTTTTTTAAACCTATAATACTTCTTACCTCCTTTTCATTTAGGGAAGGGAAAAGGAGATTTCAAAACTACTCACGTGTCACAGCCTGTGTGTTTCATCAGCACAGAGATTGTCTTTCAAAGATATTTTGAAGTACGTATTTTACTGACCTTACCTAAATTAAAATTACGTCTGGCAATTTTTGAGCATTATACAAAACTTTGTTCACACATTACCATTTCAGACATCTGTATTTTCCCTCTATTGGTTCAATTAATATTTTTTATGGTAGCTGGAATTAGGCAAAACAAAAAGGCAAATGACTATTATGGGTTTGGCTTGCAAGTGGTAGGTATCCCAGCCATCTGTAACCATCTGTAGAGAAAATCCCCATGTATATTCCTCCAAACCCAAAACTTTAAAGTTGTAATTGATAGGTTTTTTCCTTAAGGCTTTTCATAGTTATAAAATGAATTTCAATTCTTTGTGCCTGCATGTATGATAGTCAAAACATAACCTTGCCTTCAGTGATGCATGTATTCTGGTGGCACATGCCTGTCATCCGTGAATAAGAATTCTCTGTTTGCACTGGCCAAGAGCAAACCTTTTACCTTCATGATAGAGCAAATGTAACATGTTGCACTGGTATGTGTCCTCTTAACTGACTGTCAGCCTTGCGTGTGTGCCAAAATAACTACACCTTTGTGTACGTTGTTTGTAGTGTGAATATTATGTTCTTGGCTTGTCACTTAGTTGGTATTAAGTAATGTAATGCACAAGACTTGTGTAGGTTTGTGTGTGTGTACACATACTCTTTGGATCCAGCTTAGGTAATTAAACTGTATAACTATTGATGAAAATCTTAAATCTTATTAGGGCCAAGCTCTAGTCCTGCAGCCAGTGCTGTTCAGCTTGGCCAGTTGGAGACATTGTCATTCTCCCTTCATAGCACGAAGGTAAAGATCTAAGGAGGCTTTTATGGTTTTACCTGTCTACCCTGTTCTGAGAGAAATCGCTCTTCAGCAATTCTAACATAGACCTGGTGTGACAAGAGAAGTTTCTCCATGGTAAGGAAGTAGGAGAGAGAGAGTTAGGGTGAAAGTAAGCTTTCCTCTGAGTGCTCTCAAGAAACCACTTAAAACTATATTCTTCATGGGCCCTATATTTTCCTTTGCCCTAGCTTTGTGAAGCAAGCTGACACTCACTGTGTAAACACACAGTTGTTCATCATCCATTAGTAAGTATAAAGCTGTGGTATAATGAGATGGGAACAGGAAACAGGAGTGTCATACACTGCCTATGGACTCAAGTCTTGCTTGGACCTTTATAAAATTAAATACCAGAAGCATAATGACAGATCTTAAACTTGTGTGAAATTCTTGAAGTCTGGAGTACCTCAAATGGATACATGTGTACCTCCTGTATTTGGAGTGTTTGCCCATGAAATATCATTTAAACAGTCAGTTGCTCCTTTTGTGCAACCCCGAAGTGCCCATTTGGCTTACTTAATATAAGCTGGAAATGATGGTCAGGATTGTTCTTTTTAAGTCTTCGGAATCCTAGAACTACTAAGAAACCTGTAGCTGCATTCATGCTTGCTCATTAAACTCAAAACCAATGCTTTGAATGACGTCCCAGCTAAGAATAATGCTTCTGGAAGTAAAAGAATATTGCAGATAGAACCTCCACGTCTTAATTGTCCACGTAACTTATTTTTGAAGGGAGAAAAATCTGTTAATATATTTGGTGTTTTTTCATGTTTTTCAGTATATTAACCTTGGTATATTGCTTCAAAAACCCTTGGAGAAGGTGGATTTCAACACAAGTTTAAGATACAACTCTTGGCTTTGTTGTCAGAAAACATTTGAATTGGCTTGTTTCATTCAAACTAATTGATCATCCACTCAGGGTAGACTTTGGCAAGAGTAAGCCAGATCATAAATAAAAGGGGGAAGAACCTAGCCTCTTTGCTGAGCATTCTTGACAGACTTGCAATTCTGGTAGTCTGAAACAATTTTTTAAAAAAGAAGTTATCTTTTGTATTCATGCACATGCGCACGTGCATGCATACAGGCACTACTTGGGGGCATGGATATACATGAGGGCAAAACTACAGAAGAGGCTGCTTTTTTTTTTCCCTCTTTAAACCTTGCATTTAGAAATTGACATTGAAATGCCTGACTGACTGACCTGATTTGGAAAAAATGCTAAGCTACTGTCATATTCCATTGCAGCTAAATAGCCAATGAATTAATTTTCAAATACAGTTACACAGCATCTCTTTTGTGAGTTACTGTAAAGGTTATGGCACTGTACAAAGTGAGTTTTGATGTAAACATTTTAAAGGTCTTAAAGATAATGCTCATGATAATTTGCCCTTACCTCCGGTTATCTTCATGCAAGATTTTTCTGCTACTTTGCATATTTTTCAGAAAAGATCAGAAACATGAATAAAGTGACACTCAAGTAAATTAAAAATGTGGCCCTAAAAGTACACTCAGTTCATCCATCTTTGCATTTTGATCAGGAGCTACATTATAGATGGTAACAAAATAAGAAAAAAAGATGGCAGTCTGAATCCCCACCGTGGTGAATTACTTTAAGTTCCAGTTTACATCAGATGAGTTTCTGTATGCTTACATTTTCTCAAATGCTATTTTTAAACAAAGTAATTAAATAATGTGAAATAATGCAGCCTGGGCTCTGTTAAATAAGGTTATATTAATGCAACTGAAATACTGTGTGTGTCTGTAATATTCATGCTAAATATGTAATAGATCTTTACAAAGGCTTTGTGTAAAGTCAGTTAACCTACAAACTGATGTCCTGTATAAAGTCATGTTGGCAAACTACTTTTGTTAGCACTGTAGTGTATGAAAAGGTAAGATCATAGACAAAAACAAGTTATAGGGTGCAAAAAAGTGTGTTTGTTTTTAATCTTTGTACTGGGTTCAGAATATATCAGCTTTGGCAAATTCTTGCAGCAGGGGAATTTTTTTTGTATAATGCTTATAATACAAAGTAATTTGTCTTTACATTCTGTAAAGCAAAGAAATGGTCAATGTTGGATAAGTATATTGAAGTTTATTCTTAGCAAGGTGTTATGTTTCAAAGATTTAAATATTAGAGGAGAAATATATATTTATACAGAAGTATAGTTTTTGAATGAGATTGATTTTCTTCAGTCATGAACCATTTATTTATCCATATTATGCTTTATTCCTTTGCTAGGTTGTTTATCAGTCCATGCTGTTCCAACATCCATTTCTAATTCGATTTAGATGTTTTGATTCTTCGTTTGCACAAATCTGGATGTGCATGCTGTCAGGACCTGATCATAAAGGGTGGAGGCAAAACTGTTTTGTCTTTGATTACCTAGAGCACTAATTAAAATTTAATCATTAAGCAGCTGGGATATGGAGATAGGTCTTGACATAGTCTTCCTTGGAGCACTGTACACTATGATAAAAACTTTCAGTGAAGCTTACTAGTTTTTGTTCTTATTTTCATTTGTCTTTCATCAACCAGGAAGCTGTTGTGTGCTAATAATTACCTGCAATATTTCTAATTGTAGGCTTTGCAAATATTAACATGCAGCCGTACTAGCCTACTGTGTTCACTGTGAAATTTTCAACACAGTAAAAATTTTACGTGATCATTTACCCTTACAAGTTTACTTTTTCTCACTAATTTAACACTGAATCTTCTTTTCATTATTGCAAATGAACAACTTAAGCGTAGCATTTCTAAATCTTAACTATAGTAGATAAACCTGTCCTAAGCAAAGATTTTTAACCACTTGATGGAGGGGGCCAGGCACCATTCAGTGCAAAGCACACTGGGCAAAATCTTATCCCCACTGCAGCCAGTTCCAAAATTCTAGCTGGTGTTAGCAAAAATAGAGCCACCATTACCAAGGGGTTAATATGCTTAGTAACCATGACAAGAGGTTGTGGGGGAGCACAACAGTGATTCTCTATTTCCATGTCTTTGTTTCTGTTAATTTAAAACTACTACTCTTCAATCTTTAAAACAAGTAAAAGAAACTTGAAGGGGGGAATCATATACTACTAGTTTGTACTAGGTTTTTTCAGGAAAAGGAAAAAAAATTATATATATATATATATATGCAATATATTTTTACACTGTTTATTAATGCTAGAAAGTATTAAATGTATCACTTTATCTGTGTGAATGTTAAAGTAATGACAATGTTATGGATGTTTTAAACCTTTTGAAGTTGTCTTGTTGAATTCTAAACCCACATTAACAATGGAAAAGCTACTTTGTCTGCAACATTATTGTTGGTGTTTTAGGGGAAAGTTCAAGTGCAGCAGTTGTTTTGATTAGCACTGTAAAAGCTTGGCTTGAAAAGTTATAGTGAAAACCATATTTTAAACACCATTTCTTTTAAGCATAGCTTCTCATAAAGTACGTTACTGCTGTTGACTGACTGTATAAAATTGTATTTTTAGTTGGTAAAGTGAACAATAAATGTGTTACTACATCAGTTCTGGGATTTATTGAAGTAAATGGTATTTGCTGATAAACTTTGTAAGCAACAGTTATTTTACAGTTTAGATGTTAATTTAATTGCTGATGAATTTATAAATTACATCAAAATACTCTCTGAACATCCAGCTGTCTGGTTCTGAGCAGAATCCATTTCTTCTTTACCATTTATTTTCCCAGTTTGAATAATGACTAAAGCTGACCATTAATATTTTGAGAATTTTAATATGATGCTTGAATAGGCATGATAATGGTGATCCACCAAATGAGATTTGTAAGGGATGAAGCCATTTGTTCTTAACTAGCTACCTAAGATAGCTTGATCCTCAGTGCAAAAGCCTGAGTTACTGCTCTCACCTTCTTTAAGTGGTGTTGAAAATATTTTACTTGTAAGGAAAGTAATTTGCTACATAGGATGTTTGTTTTAGGGATGTTACATCCAAAAGGAAATATGGACCTTTTGTTTATAAATAACCATATTACTCAGCTTTCCAGTAGCAAAAACACCATGATTTTATTCAAGAAGCAGAAGACTGAAGTATTCAGTTTAATTCAGAACATTGTAACAGCATAATTAATAATGTGACAATAAAAAACCAAGTCACAGTGCTGCTCTAGAAAAGCAGCAGTCAATAGACAATTTGTCAATTGTTAATTGGCAAAATGAGCAGTCAGTTGCTAATCCAGTGATTAGCAACTGCAAGGAAACATAACTAAACAGTTCACAGCTACCCTGTCTCTTCTCCAGTTGTTCTGAAACGGAAAATGGTATTCCTTGTTCTTACACACTGGACAACCTTGTTTAGAACTGCCTTTTAAGTGAAATCTAATACAGCTGTGTCCTGAGACAGTTTTTCTGCCTGCATAGAGACCATGGACTGTCCCCTCCTGTACACCTTTTAATTCTTAGCATGTATGGTTACTGAAAAACTGTAAAAAACATAGTGAAGCAGACCCTGTAGGAAAAATCAGTATTTTTCTTTACCATTCAAAAAGCCTTTAAGATAGGGGAAGATAGTACTCTCCTGCCCTATGAGAATGTGAGACATGAAGATCTGTATTTTCAAAAGAGTTAAGGATTTTTTATTATTTTCCTGTAGGGCCTCTAGAAATGCCCATTCACCCCTACACACCACTTACACATCATGACTTTAAAATGAAAAATAACCCCCCTCTGCTAGGATGTGTTCTCTTTACTCCAGAAATACAATTACTTGGTCTAGTTTTCAGTCTGTGTAGCTACTCTTGGAATAACTATGCACTCCTGCTCTCGTGTCCGTATGTCCTGTGCAGGCTGATCTTTCCTGGTTCTGTCAGCTGTTCTACCCCAGCCAGGACTGCACAGAGGAAGGTGTGGAGGCAAAGGCTACCTCTGCCAAATCTGAGTCTTCAGGGGACTTAACATGGTCTTCTAGTTAGCCTTTTTTTTCATTTCCTCAGCTTTCTGTTTAACTCACTGCACTGATTTATTAATAATGTAAACTAATGCAAGCACATTGAAAGTGCACATACTTATTGATAAGCATTCATTAGAACTCCTCTCAGTCATCTCTTCTCCACAACAATAGTGAATATATATGGAAGGAACCAAAGGCAGGGATGTAGGTGGTCTGGGGACGAACAAGCACGGGAAAATAGAGGGATAAGGGGTTAGTCTCTGGTCCATGCAGTTATTTGGTGATGCCCTGGACCTCCTAAGTGCCAGCTGCCCTGTCTTATTAAATTTAATTTTTAACTATTTTCTTGGCTGAAGGGATTCTCTGTTCTGTGTCCATATGTGCTTATGGAGGTCTGATTGCTACCAGCTGGAGTCATACCATGGGTCACAATAGCCAGTGTTACCTGTGGTGCCAGCAGCTAGAGTGGAGGCTGTGGGTGACAGGAACCCGTATGCTTGTGGTGCCAGCAGCTGGGCCAGGTGAGGGCTTGTCTAGCACCATTTGGCTGCCAGCAAATGGTACCGAGCTGAACCTAGACTGCAAGCAGGGGCTTTAGCATCAGTTACCAAAGCATTCATAGGGCTGGGCCAGATAGATGTATGTCTCTGAGACAGCTGGAAGCACATACCAAAGGGACTAGGCAGTCCGTAACAACTGCTGGGGAGGCTACAAGGTCTGGTGGTGTGTCTCTCTACATAGGAGATGATAGAATCTGCAGGATAGTTACTCACCTGGCTGCACATCTCATCCCAGTTACTCAAGGGATCCAGTATGTGTTGGTCTGCATTAGGTGGGAAGGGAATGATGACACGGGACTGTACCAGCCGATGAAGTATAACTGTGATCTTCATAGACTTGCATGTCCAGATTCCAGCAGCAGGGGAAAATAGGGATCCTGGAACTAGCCATTGGATAGGCGGTCTTGCAGGGTATCACATTAAATATATGCATGTTTCCTAATAGCAGCCCTTCATCCTAATCAGCTGTAGACAGGTTGATGGAACTGATTTTGGTTTTGTTGGTGGTGCTGGCTTTGTTTTTTTAATTGTGGAGGATTTCTGGCTATGTCCATCAACACTACCATCATGAAACAACTGTGCCTTCTTTGCAATGGTACTAACGTCTTGTCTTGGTTTGGACAAATTTGGAGGAAAATATCTTCTGATAGAAAGCAGGTTACAACCACCCCTCCCCCCACCAGGTTCGGGGAAAAAGAAATTTTCCTCGAAGGAAAGTGAAAGAGATAAAACCTATTTATTTAACAAACACACAGGAAAAGGATAATAATGCTAAATAATGAAATCTCTTGCTATGAGAGAAAGCTGGGAAGATTTCAGAGTCCTTCTGTAGGTGTAGTCTCCTCCTCCTCCTCGGAGCTGGGACGGGAGGGGCTCCATTCCTCTGGGGCCTCTACCTTGGTGGAAAAAAGTCCCGGTGTGTTCTGATGTTGAAACAGTCCAGGAAAAGAAAAGGAAAATCCGAACGTCCAGGAAACACAAAGTTCAGCTCTCTGGAGGAAAAAAACCTAAAAGTTGGAAAAAACCAGAGTGCTTCTCTGCTCCTCTCGCCACACTGGCCGAACCTCTGCTATCTGTGTCCTTGAAGTTCTTTTTTTTCCTCTCTCTCTCCGCTCAGGCTCAGTTTAAAGGCACAAAGTTAATTTCTGGGCAATAGAGCAGTGATATGGGATACACATCATAAAGTTACCCGAAGACACATCTGTTGTTGTCTGTATTGTTACAAAAATGTTGATTTGTTGTGTTTCTTAACTGATAATAGCTCCTGTTAAATTACTCAAATTGAGTCTCAAGGCATGTGCATGTCTGCTAATTCTTGATAGAAATTAAAGTTCTTTACATTAAACAGTTCAGGCAACCAATTTTGTTCATTTCCCCAGCTAATTTGAATTATTTTTTAAATGTTTCAGTAGTATTTTGGTGGGTTTATTCTGTTTTAGTACTACTAATTTGAACTTTTACTACAAAGCAAACTCTTTAAAGGAACATTTCTTACAAGTTTCTTAATGGAAAAAATTCTTGTAGTTATACACTGACATTTATTCAGTGAGAGTAGGTTTCATATGTTGACGTCACTGGACCAGATGGAGTATAAAATACGAAAAGTATAAGTACAATTTTTTAAATATAAGATTAAAATTTCATGTATCTTTATATGTAAAACATACCAATAGGTAGATATATATACATATCAAAAATTGGTATAAAATGTTTCCCATTATTTGAAATTCCATCTCTGTTCTTAGGCACTGTCACCAGTGTGAAGTGATACTGTGTGTTAATTTTGGGATCCTGCTTTAGCTAATTGCCATGACACAGACATCCTGAAGGATGTAATCTTCTTTTACTTAAGTAAATCTTGTCCACCTTAAAGCAGCATCACAGCATTTTGTCCTATGTGCAGTCTTTGCTTGTTACCGCCTTCTCATTCTCATCATCCTCATAAACAGCACTTGACAATGGCTTTCATGCCATTGAAAAGGAGCTGTGTCTTATTCTGCTCTTCTCAGTTTCTTGTCTGTCTGCTCTGTGATGTTCCACCCTATGGGGAAGGAAGCACCCAAGATCTGTAAGTGGCTCATGGTCGAAAGAGTCAGAGGCCCCACAAAGTTTTATTAAATTACACACTTGGCATGGAAATTGGTGTGTTAGTCCCTGACCTACTCTGTAAGCCAGCAGTGGCTTTTGGGTAAAGGGGTAGGATCAGAGGGAAGAGAGAAAGGAAGAGATGAATTAAAGAGGGGAAGAGAAAGAGAGGCATCATCTGTCTGGCCGATGGGATGTGCAGAGTCCTGGGAGTGTGTGCCTGGGCTTGATGGGAGCACCTTTTTACAGATCAGTTTTGCCTGCCCTGAGGACAGGTTTCTTGCTTTTTATGCAAATTAATTATCATTTGCAGTCTGTTGTTTCAGACCTGTCTGGACATGGGTTGGAGGGTCACAGGGGTCTTGGGTGGTCTCATATCCTCCTGCTGGATTGGCCCTTAGTTCACAGTTGATGCCTGTTTCTTCACTGATGCTGTCTTTTGTTTGTTGTGCCTCCAGGGACTAGAACAATGTCCCTGCTCTACCTCCACATGATCCTCTTCTCCAGTCAAATCTTGCTCTTGGACAAACCCCCTTGGCTGGCGCCATGGCTGTCTGGTTATTGGTATTTGAGACATACACATTAGCCCCTTACCGTCTGGGCTTCTACATACTCTTGGGCCATAGCTTGATCTCATTTAAACATTACCTGAGATAATTTTGGACCAAGAGGCGTTTCTAATTCTTTTTAGAAGCAATATGAGATTGCTTTTAAAATTGCGGTTTAACCTAAATTTTTACTTCTGTCCGGAAGGCAGACCGTTTAACAACTCCCATTTTAATTACTGAATAAGTGGTTGTTTTCCTCAGATATTTTACACCAACCAGAATGCCATTAATTATGATTATTGATGCCAAATGTTAAAGTAAGAACACTTTATGATGTTGCTAAATACATCTGGATGTTGAACAGAAGGCATGAATTAAACCATATTTGTGATGAATTAAGACATATTTTTTCACCAAAGTAATGGGGTTGTGACTTTTCTTTTTGGAAACAAGTAAATGCTGTATTTCATGGACCTGTCAAAGGATAAATCTTTGGCAGGATATTAAAAAGAATCCAGTAGGTGGTGCACAAGGCATAGGGGAGACAGGCAATGCTCTGGAAATCTAACTGCCACCTAGAAACTGTTTTAAATTAAGAAAAGAAGCTGTCACAAAGAATTAAAAGTAACTTCAAAATCAAAGTTTAAAATCATTGATGAAAAGCCTCAATGAGAAGTCCAGGATACAAGCAAATTTAACTTTGCCAGTGAAAGTCTTCTTGCACTTCTACGCAGATTCAATGACTACATCTGGAAGAAAACCAAATCTTACTGCTAAAAAGACAAAAGCTTTTGTCCCAAAGCCTGCACAATATGATATTGCCTGCACAATATGATATTGCTAGAGTAGAGCAGGGAGAGTGTGAACTGCCACATACCTAATGCATGACATTGAGCTGAAACCCAAAGGTTGCATCCATTTCTCCTATCACACAGGAGGAAGGAAGCACAAAGGCTTGTGGATCAGTCCCCTGCCATTTCTACTGCAGGATATGTGTCCATTATGTCCAGTATTAGCTCAAGAAACTCTTCAGTACAGCCCATGTGCATGTCTTCCTCCACAGCACTACCTCCAGCTATTAGCCGAATTCCCTTATGTTTACCTTAGCCATTACCTCCCTGTGCCCCTGAGGCACTCTCACAGACAGTGCCTGCTAAGCAAGAGGCAATTTTTGTCCAGAGTGCACAAAACTCAGCCAGCCACCCAGCACAGGTATACACAAATGACTAAATGACTAAAGACTGCAGCCTTTTCTTCAGTAAAGACACTATCAGAAATTTCTATGACTTTTCTTGTGTTGGTCATCTCCTCTGTGTTCCAACTTCCATTTTATAAAATGGAGACATCAGTCATCATTTTTTCTGTCTTACTGTCTATGTCATTTTTCACCACGGTTCTGCATGTGACTCCACTAATCCACATTACAACTTCAGAATAGGGTTTAAATGAAAGACAGTTATGTATTTGAAATTTTTCCAACACCGTCTTTAGAGAAGAAATCAAATTTAAAATACTATGTTGTATGTAACTTGCTTGTATCTTAATTAGAATCATAAAGTTACTCAGGCTGTAAGGGACCTCTGCATGTCCTCAATTGTCCAACTTTTGCTTAACTGAGCTCTCTAACTTCAGTGTCAACAAAGCTGCTGCACAGTGTTCTGTTGAGTCGTATTTCAAAAGTCATCCCTAGGTGCTTGACCAGTGGAAAAAATCCTTTTACATCCAGCTGGAATTGTCTTTGTTGCCATGGAAATGTTAGCTGCCTCTTGTCATTTGACTGCGTGTATTTGTGAAAATCTGGCTTCATCTTCTCCATATGCCCCCATGTGGAAGATAGCATTTAGATTCTCCTCCTGCTCCCTTTTCCCCAGTTTTCATCCAGGGTAAACAAAACCATATCTCTCAGCCTGTTCCTAGTATATGTTCCAGCCTATATCAATTTCTCTGGACTCTTATGTTGCATGACCTCTTTTTTACGTGGGGAACCCCAAAGTGGAATACAGCACTGCCTCATAAGTGTTGAGTAGATGGAAATAATTTATTCTCTTATTCTGCTCTCATTAATGAAGCCCAACTTGCATTGCAGTCATGTTCAGCTCATTACCTGGAAAAAACCCAAATTTTCTGCAAAGCTGGTACATAACCTGCCAGGTCCTGCACCTGATGTAGGGGTTTATTCTACCCAAGATACCACACATTACATTTGTCTTTACTGAACTCAATTACATCTGCCAAATTCTCAAGCTTGGTTAAGTTCCTTCCTAACAGTAAGCCAAGTCCAGTTTGTTCTTTGTTATACATTTGTAAACATGAAACTCCATGTAATTTAGAAATTATCTTGTTGGTTTGGGATGGGAATAGGAAGAGTAATGTAAGTTTACCCAGAATACATTTATTCAGAATAACTTGCTCTATTGACTCACCTTTTTAAAGATACCTATAGAATCACATGCTCATATAAAAAAAACAGTTATAACTGAAGGTGATGGCCCTGAATATAAGTTGATGGGTCCACCTTAGACACCTAAGTTTGAGCATGCCGAGGAAGTTACGTAAATAAAACAAGTTAAGAGGAGCAAGAATAGAGATACTAAGGTGTATGGATTCTCCATGTGAGCAAGTTCTACATACAACACATGCTGGAGAGTCATTTCAGCTGAGCAGAAACTAGACAACAGAACTTCTTGTTAGAAGGTTTACATTGCTTAACCTTGTATATACTACCCATAGCTTTACAGAAAGGAGGCTGATAAAAGTATTTCAGACAGTGACAGGTCTGGTGAAAATGATGTAAAGCCTCTATTTTATTTACAAGTAAATGGTGAGAGCTTTTAAAATGTAGGACTAAAACCCTGATGAGTTAACCATCTCCACAATTAAAACCAGATGGCTAAAATAAGTCTACTAATTTAGACCAGTTATTGGCAGGATAGTTTGCCTGAGAACAGCTCCGAAAGCCGCAGTCTGCTAGGTAAGGAGACAATGGAGCACTGCTGAACTGGAAAACACTGGGCAAGCTAAAAATTATGTTGTGCCTGTATTTATGTGAGCATACATATAAAAAAATATAAAGTTATAAAAAAAATTCACAGAAGTACATTAAAAACAGAATACTAAAATTACTCTAATTGTAATTACTATATTCTAATACTGTATCTTGGCATAACAAAATGATAGTGCCAAAGCTAACATTCAAAACATAAAATAAATTTGTTTTTTATTGCCAGAGGGGTGCTTAAAGGCACAATATGCGGTTACATAAACACAAAGAACCAACAGAATGGAAATTCAAATGCAACCAAACAACACTCAAACCACGTATTTCAAAACAGCAAACCCATTCTGAAGACATCAGAAATCCTGTCTCCCCTATGCTAACTAGTGATACTCAGTTCCCAGAATGCTTGCAAACCCATTCCAGGTTTAGAAACAAGCTAGCAGGAACATAGGATGCTAGTGTTGAAAATTAATGTCTTAATGAGTCCACAAATGATGTATGAATGTCAAGAGACTAATTTATGTTATGGGATGCCAACTGAAAAGGCACCTCCAAAAGTGAATTAATGCACAAGAAACTGACAAGGCTTGTTAGGTGTCTCTGCTGTATCTGTGCTGCTGAGCGTGCTGCAAGACAGCTGTTTTTAAATGAGACATGCGATGTACCGGAAACATTCCAGGTGCTGAACCATGAAGCTGCATGTAACCAGTTCACCACACTGCGAGGCTGCAGTACTGTATGTGTAATTATCTTTCCAAAATACTTAGGCAAAATTCAAATGGTGAGTGAAGTCTTGTAGATTTTTTACGTGTTTCACTACATTTTTTTCCTGATCTCATATAACTGTACTATTCACTTTTGAATGAAGCTCAAACCTGTGTGACAGCATTGCAATATCACTGTTTCAGTCAGTGCATTTGTACCTTCAATTGTTCGATTCTGTTGCTGAGGAAGACCTAATTTTAATGCATTATCTGTACTAAATTGCACCAGAGATGCATTTCACTTATCACTCACTGGATAATCATCTACAAAAGGAATTGATTAAATTAGGACTTGTACAAGTGTTTAAGTCAGGAATTTTGAGCAATGCCACAAAATCTTTCAGATCTGATTGATAAACTGCCTTTTAATTCAGAAATGTCATGAATCAATACTGAGGTGGGTAAAAAATGTTATTGAAAAAAGCAAGTGCACTCAACATAGCATTGTAGGACATGAAATTGATGCTGACATAGTAACTGTACACAAAGCCTTGACAAATCACGTAAATCTAGCCATTTTTCAGAGGAAAGAAAATTTTAATTTTTTTAAACTCTTATGTCAGGCAAAGATTGCTTTGTGATGGTCATTTTGAAAAATCCATTATATTATGTAAGTTGCTGAAATTCATCTCCCATTGACAGCACATGTTAGAGCTATAAAGGAAGCATTAGGAGCAACCTTGCTGACTTTATTTTAATGATGCTTTTAGAATATCTAGGAATATAAAGAAAGCATGACATTTAGAACAGCAACATGCAAGAGCAAGGCATATAGAAAATTTAGGTTGGTATTGAACAATGAGAATTTTTGGCAATAGGCTCTGGGGCCAAAATTGATGACTGATGTCAGTAGCATTGGGACTTCATGTACAACTAGGAAAGCTTCCGAATACTTTGTTTGAATATGATGACTGTTCTTCAACTTAGTCTTACACATGAAGCGATGTGATTTCATTCACACAAAGGTAAGCATGCAAACTGTCTGCTTTGAAATTTGGTAGCAGGGAAAATTGAACAAATAACTTTACTTGCAAAAAATAGTACAGAAATAACTCTACAAAAGTCACAGAAAACATAGGAGGGTCTCACAGTTAACTTCCACTCCAAATATACCTCTTGCTAGTTAGTTAATAGCGTTAGTTACACTAGTAACTATTAATAGAAGTAGCTGTCTTCACTGTGGCCTTTGTCTCAGTGATAAAGCAATAAACTACAATATGGATGACAGATGGAAGTTTACAAAGCAATAATATGGCAATTTGTTTTGCAGCTCCAAAGGCAATTAGAAACAGCACAGCTTCCCAGGGGAAACAGAATCTAGTTTTCTTCCCTGATGCTACTGTGAGCACAAGACAACATTTCCAAGGAAAAGGAAATAAAGCTGTCTTCTCAAAAACGTTTGTGTATACCGTCAATTTGTAAGTGGGGTTTGTGAATACCTGTGAATGAATACCTGAGAATGAATCACGTCATATCCTCACAGGACAGTAATATAAAAACTTAAGTACAAAATATAGTACTGTTTTGTATTTCCTGAGTTTTACTTTGATCCCTACTTCAAAACAACCTTAGTCTGAACTAATTTTATATTTTCAAACTACAGTCCAGACTGATAGAAATTTGATATTTTACAGAAGCCAGAGTAGTCCAAAACAAGAACCTTTTAATTTAGATGAGCATAAAGTTAGAAGAGAAGCAAGACTGAATTACAAATTCTGCTCTTTAATCTTGGCATTCATCAGCCTGGGACTGTGACATGTCAAGATGACCTGATCTAAAAGCTCACGTACCCCGAAAGAGAGGGAGATGACAATCCTTTTCCCCTGTTTTTTCCATTCTCCATGCTTCCTATCACAAGTTGCCAATGTACATACTTTTTAACGTGCACAAACTCTTGTGTTCTCTGGATTCCTCTGTGAGCTCATGTCATATGTCAACTTGCCAGAAAACAAGTCTATCAGGAAAAAGAAGACTCTCTTCTTTGCTAGATTAATGAACTTGAAGAGTTGTCTGATGAGTGCCAGAGGTAAAGCACAGGAATGTGCAGGACTATGTGGCCAGGAGCCATGGATCAAGGAGTGAGGTAGGATCTCCGCCATGACAAGGAGGATACAAGAACAAAAACTATCCGTTGCTGCATCAGCAAGGCATTCATTCACTCAATTTTTTTTCATGAAAATATTCTCATTGTTACAAACCTGGAAAAATAGTGATTTTATTTTTGTATTACCGCTGCAAAAAGCTATAAAAAGTAGAACTTGCAAATTTCACTTTAATTACCAAAAAAATCTTAGGTTTCACATGCTGCTTTAAAAGCTGGTTGTCATGCATTACACTAAGTGCTATTTCTCTTTGCCACTTACAGTCACTTGTTCAAGTTCTCACACCATTTTCTACATTATATCTTTTGCATATAGCAGGTGTTAAATCACTACAGTTAACCAAACTGGAAAGCTGATCCAGCTGAAAGATAACCAACTGGGGTATTTTTTGGTGTTCAAATATATATATATAATTTTTTTTAGATTTATTTCAACATTTGACCATACAAACATCTTAGTGTTTGTGATAGGAAGCAGCAGATACATTTTTTTCGGCAACACTACTGCTCAGCTTCAGTTCACATATAAACTTCATTGCTATCCCACCTGAGACAGAAAAACTTCAAAAGTAATAATATACTGATGCCATTTTTCCATAAAATGACTTAAGTAGCTAAAATAACTCTAGAAGAGAAACAACTATTCAGGATCCCCATGTGAAGCACTTTGGATTCCCGTGATGCTGCCAAAAGTTCTGCGATCTGCTGTGTTTGAGTTCCTGTGAAATCACAGTTGCTATTAAAGAGAAGTTCCTTCAAGTGTTTTCAGTTCAACATGCAGAAGGAATATGTTCTTCTGCATACTCACCCACTGGTGCAATATAATCTTTGTGAAAACAAGAAGTTTGAAATACTTATCCAAGCTCTAAGTCTGCTTCACTCAGGTCACTGCCAAAGGTTGGTTTGTTTCGGGTGCTCACTTTGAAATAGACTAAATCCATGCATGCTTTCTAAAGTGTCTTCTGAATAGCTACAGGAAAATTACGTTTTAGATGCTGATGATCAAGTGCAGAAGCAAAGTTACCACCTCTGCATGAAACCTACCCACCTCTTAGGATACATGATACATGTCTCAGGAATCACCACCTTATTTACAGTGATATGTTGCAACTGGAATTAGGCACTGAAAGTCGCTCATTTCACAAATGTAGCTGTTGCAATGTTGCTCTGCACAGCTGACACCATTGTAACCTTGCCTTCCGTAGGCTTTCAAGACTTGGTGGGTATTGGTTCCATCTTTCTTAAACTTAGTTGTTAAGAAAACTCCAACCAACCAACCAACCAACCAACCAACCAACCAACCAACCAAAGTTCTTACCTCCAAAATAACCAATGCATTATGAGAGAGATCTAGGGATTTCACGTGACTATTTTTTTCAGAGAATTTAAGAAAGGAGTAATTTTCTCCTTTCAGAATGGAGCAAGGATGGTACATAAACTACTTCAGAGCAAAAGGGCAGGCAGGGTGGGGACATGACTGGGAACATCCATAACCTCAGCATATTTATAAGAAAGGCAAGTAATATCTTCTACACATTTTAATACTTAATAGGGCTAATAAAAAATGCATGATGAAGCTATTCTGCGGAATGTCAAGAATTCGGACAACATTTTCAGTATTAAACAAAAATAGGAAACTTTAATTTCTTGCTGCTGTTTGAGGGGCTTTTTGGTGTTTTTTTAATGGTAGAGCTAGTAATATTAATTACATGGTAACCATTGCAAAAGGGTGCTAGAAAGAACTATTTTGTCTTTCAAATGCTACTTAATATAAAGCAAACACTTGCTCAATACCCTGCATATCCACTCTCCAGGATAAAATAAGCTTTATGCTTCCAACTTTTCCTTGAAAACAAGTATTTATAGCAGGTGCATATTATGCAGATTAATTCACTCTCATGTATAGGG
The DNA here is from genome assembly GCA_013397865.1 of Struthidea cinerea. Classification (NCBI taxonomy): domain Eukaryota; kingdom Metazoa; phylum Chordata; class Aves; order Passeriformes; family Corcoracidae; genus Struthidea; species Struthidea cinerea. The sequence continues at coordinate 87,459 of VZTI01003497.1, forward strand.
AGAACACACATCAGGTACACAGATCTGTGCTTGATCTTCCTTAGGAAAGAAGCTATGGAACAATAAAAACTCAGTTTCTAAATATATGAGGGTTTTGCCCACGAAGAACATGTGTCATATGAGTCATAATTTCTTTTTTTTTTTTTAATGTAGAGGTAACTTATGAGAGAGGAAGTGGATTGTGTGTTCCCTGGGTTTTGTGATAGTCTTGGGCCTATCTCTGCCGAACTCCATGACAGTATTTCTGTCGGAACAACTATGAAGAAAGGGTATTAATACAGTGCAGGAGGCATCCAGAGTAAAATCTAGCCGGGATACAAGACACAAAGTATGTATTTCTAAACTGGGAACTCCTACTCTCAGTCTGTGTATCAGGCATGGCCTTTACCCCCTCCCATGATTTAATTCCACATACAACATTTTCTTTTGTGAAGGATTTATAAGCCGTAATGAGCTTAGTTTCCATATTGAGGAATGCTATTTCCAAGTAGTCTGGGATGTTAGAGCATTACATCATTTTCGAAAACTTCTGGTTTTCAAGCATTGAATTATGAAAAACCCTTTGTATTTCACATTACTCAAAGTTCAAGAAACAATTAAAAATTTATTGAAGTATGTCAATGGCACATCTAAATTAAGTTAGCTCTTAAAGCCAGCTGCATCCTGGGCTGCATCAAAAGCGGCGTGGGCAGCAGGTAAAGGGAGGTGATTCGCATGCTTTGCTCTGGCGAGATCCCACCTGGAGTGCTGCATCCAGCTCTGGGGTCCCCAGCACTGAACAGACATGGACCTGTTGGAGTGATTCCAGAGAAAGGCCACAAAAATTATTAGAGGGGTGGTACATCTCTCCTCTGAAGAAAGAGTGAGAGTTGGGGTTGTTCAGCTGGAGAAGAGAAGGCTCTGGGGAGAGTTTTTTGTGGCCTTTCTGTACTTAAAGGGGGTTTGTAAGAAAAATGGGGACAGACTTTTTAGCAGGGCCTTCTGTGATAGGAAAGGGGGAACAGTTTCAAACTAAAAGAGGGTAGGTTCAGACTATATATAAGCAAGAAATTTTTTATGATGAGGGTGGTGAAACACTGGAATAGGTTGCCCAGAAAGGTGGTAGGTGTCCCATCCCTGGTAACATTCAAGGCCAGGTTGGGCAGGGCTCAGAGCAACCTGTTAAACTTGAAGATGTTCATTGTTCATTGCAGGGGATTGGACTAGATGAGCTTTAAAGGTCATCCTTTAAAGGCCCAGCCATGACCATCTGTGATTCTATGATCCAGAATCTACTAACAGAGGTAAAGGGTTACTAATGTCAGCTCAGCCGAAACAAATAATAACAGCTGCTGCCACTACTATCTGGAAACAGATGAAAAGGGGATGGGAAACAATAGAAATTCTTATGCAGGAATTTCAAGCCTTCTGGCATATTTAAAGGAGAAAGATAAGGCAACCTGAGGGTTTTTTACCCACAGCCTAAAGTTGGGAAACTTTTAAGTCCCACTCCTCCCATACTGACCTTCCTTCCAGATACGTTCTCCTGTTGCTTTATTCTGCATTGACTCTGGTAGTAATTTAATGAACTTTCATGGAATAACAGACAACAAAACCAGAATTATGCAAGAACATTTTGCTTGATTACCAAGTTGAATTGTTGTACTGCACAACATAATCAACACCAGAGGTGGTGCAAAGTAGAAAGATACAGCACTAGAAATGAGGAAAAGAGAAAGAAGAGCAGTGAGGAAAGACAACAAAAACAAAACCCCCCATACATCAGCTACTTATTAATTACCATATTAAGAAATCAAATTTAAGAGGATGTTTCTCTCTTCCAGTACTTTTATGTGATATACATACATCTGAATAAGAAGTTACACATTCTGATTTTGCAGAGATTTACATCCCTTGAGCACACAAAGCAAACTACCACCTAAAATGCAAGATGTCAAGGGACTTAATGAATCAGCAAACTACAGCTATTCTGGTGTATTGTGTACACAGCAACTAAAAATCAGTGTGTTCTTGTGGTGTGGTTGGGTTTTTTTTCCTGGTGACTCCTGACCAACAAAATTCTATCTGCATTTTCTTCTGCTTGGGAACACGTTTTACTGGCTGCATTTTTAGGCAAAACACAGAACAGTGCTTATGATTAAATATTCAGAGAGGACAGTTATCTGTGGTGCCAAAACCCCAACCCTGGGTTAAATGGTCTGCTGACATGACCCACTGCGGTGTCATTTTATCAATGCATGAATTGTTGGTCGGGGGAAAGCGACACCAGTTAAATTTTCCCGTATTGCAGTGACTGCGACCGCCCAGGTTTGCAGCGATGGAGAGCCGAGGGAGCACTGGGGTAGCACGTACTCGTCTCTGACTCCGCCCGCTGGGCGGGGGTAGGCGGGGGGCACGAGCAGCCACGGCAGGTCCCTCCTTCCTGCCTTCCCCTCCCGCCCCCTCCCCGGACACTCCCGGCCGGAGACGCCGCCCAGCCCTGCGCGCGTCCGCCCTTCGCGGGCAGCTGGGAGCGGGGCGGGCTCCGCTACTGCCGCTGCTGCGGTCCGGGCTGGCGGCGGGGCTCCTGCTCCGTGCGGGGCGGGAGAAGCCTGTGTGCTCCGCCTGTGTGCTCCGCCTGTGTCCGGGGCCGGGACGGGCGGGAGAGCGGGCGGGAACGGGCCGGGAGCGCGGCCCTGGTTCGGGGCGGGAAGCGTCACCGGCCCGGTCTGCGCCTCTGGAGCAGCGGCCTTGGGACTGCCGGTCCCACCAGCGAGCTGCGGCCGGCTGCCAGCCGGTGCGGAATGCCTGCACCTGGCCTCCCTTCGGCACGTGTACGTGCAGCACTGCTACCCCTTGTCAGCTGTTCACTTGAAATATTTTATTTATTGGCGATGAGAAAGTAATTATATTCTCGTGTAAAAGTGCATTGTGACAGAAAATAAAATACGTTTTAACTTGATGGCCTTCCTGAATTTTTTAAACTGCTGTGGGGACATTTTGAGCTGTAATATGTGTGTGGTCTGTGAATGCAGCCGATCTGTTTTTACCAAGTTTCAGTTTGAAATACCAAACATATACTCAGGTTTAGTGAACTAGTCCGTAAAGTCCTCTAAACAGTAACCGTGTTGCATTACTATCTTCAGCCTTGAAAGTGTCTTGTCTTTTTACCTGCCTATACTGCCAGCCTTTAAAAAAACTGATACAAAGACAAACTCTCTTGAGCACTGATTGTCTAACTGGTTTTATTTCTGTTGATCTTGCCAAAATATTTACATTATGTTGACTATGAATCTGATATATTTCAGTATCAATAGGGAGTCTTTTTGTTGGTTTAAAGGGACCTGGATTAATGATAAAGAACAGATAAAAAACCTGATTCTGAGTAGTGGTGAATTTCTTAAAGAGAAAAGAAACCAAATCTCCTCACAAGATCTGATCTTCTCACATTATCTTCTGCCTTAAGAGCTGGTAAGTGTAAAATCTGCACAGGTACTGTGAGTTGGGACAAAGGGCCAGGACGTATGTAGTTATGTTAATGTGCAGATGGGTTATTACTATACTCCTCTGTAACTTGAAGTGCAGGTTATATAGTGTATCTTTGGCTGTTTATGGTTTAAGGGATGCTAGGAAGAAGGAAGAAAAGAGACTGAAAGGGCAAAGTAGTTGCAACATTAATATCTATCATTGTTTTAAACATCTGACTTGTGTGCTTTTTTCTCTTAATTCCTTACACATTAAATAGCACCTTTCTTGAGATTATACTCATGTCACTTGAAATACCTGTATAGTGAATCCAAACCCACAGAATCACTGGATATCTTGAGCTGGAAGGAACCCACAATGATCGTCAAGTCCAGCCCCTGACTCCACACAGAGCAGCCTAAAAGTTGAACAGCATGTCAGAGCGCTGTCCAAACCCTTACTGAGCACTGACAGGCTTGGGGCCGTGACCGCTTCCCTGGGGAGCCTGTGCCGCTGCTTGGCCACTCTCGCAGTGACAATCTCTTTCCTAATACCCAATCTGTGTCCCCTGTCACAGCCATTTCCTCACATCCTGTCTCAGTCTCCTAGCGTTCTTTCTGCTTAGTAGGAGATGTTTTTTAAAGATTTCTTCCTGAATTTCATTTTTTATAGTAAACATAATTGTTCCCTATAATATTAGACTTTTTGTAGCCCAAATATCTTACCTTTTTTATTTGATGTACTTTAGGCTACCTGCCATTCTCTTAGGCTACCTGCCTAATTTTGTCACCATTATAATATATGGCTGATTGTCCATGTAAGCTTTTCTCAATTCTTGTTCAGTTTTTGGAAATTGGATAGTATTTTATTGCTAACAGAATGTACTCTTCAATCTATTAAAGCCATTATCAGTTACTTTGAGATTAACATGTAATGTTTTTATTTACATTGGGGTGCAAGACAAAAGCTCAAAAGTGAAACTTGAAAAGCAGCAGGGTCAAATAAATATAATTGCCTTTTAAATAACTTCTAAAAATAGAGTCAGTTTTTTTTCATGTTATCATATTCAAAGTGACCAATCAACACTTTATTGCTAGTAGGTCTGGGAAGGATTTCTTCTCTTTTCTTATGGTCAAGGAAAACTTTCAGAGATTGGATGACAGTTTTACGCCACTCTGTATCCTATGTAAGCCAGGCAGGAGGCTTTTGGCATACATCTATCACAGTTTTGTCCAGATTTTAGTCTAATGCTATTCTCAATTCAAGTTCTATAAGTATTAAAGTGGATAAAATAGAGAGTGTATTTACTATGTACATTGCCCATTCACCCTAAATTCGGGTGTATTTTGTTCCAATTTTATTCTAACCACATTAATTTTGCCAGGAATGAGAGGAAAAGGTTCTGTAAAGTAGTGACTGTAAGTGAATATACCAAGTATATTGGATATGGTAGTCAGCACCATTTTCCTCTACAGATCTCCTGATTTTCAGCAATGCTTGATCATGTAATGTAGCCCATCTGGACTATTTTTCATCAGTGGAAATGCTAATCCAATAATTTTTTTCATGTTCAATGTTTCCATGGTTCATCATAGTAATGGATATGAAGACTAAGAAATTTGCAGAAGATTAATATTTTAAAAATTAAACTTTTTTAGACATAGAGAGAATAGTAACTTATGTCTACCATTACAGAATTTTGCAATACAAGTTTGTTGAAACAAAAGCTACTCTCACAAGTTTAAAATAATGTAGTTAGTTCCCAGAGTGCCTTCAACTCGACATTAACCAGGGGAAAATGAAATGTTACTTTCTCCAAATCTTTTTGGCATCCAAATCCTTTACATTCCTATTAAAAACAAACCCGACTCCATATAAAGCTGCCAAGAAGTCCCTGCAATAAAACAGTCAAAAGAGGATTTTGAGTAGCTGTCGAAAGTTGCAGTTAGAAAAAACAAGATTCACAAGAAAAGAAAGTGGTTTTATGCAGGTTTTTTTTTTTAATTGACTCAGAAAAATAAGTCTCCTGCATTTGTGTAGAAATTGCATTCTGCTCATACACTGAAGGGTTAATGTGGCTAATCCATATTCTGTTCAGTGGGGTTTTTTTCATTAATCGTAGTTGTACAAATAATGCAGATTTTAAAAGAAATTAATGCTTGTTATTCTGTGAAGGAAGCAGAGGAGAAAGTCTTTTGATGCTCTGCCAGTGTTCAAAAGTTTCTCTTTAATGCTGGTTTTAAGATGATAATGTCTGGGACTGTTTATGTTATCTTTAGTAGGATTTCTCCAACAAATACATACCAGCCATGGAGAACTCATTATGTTAAAACAGACATTGTCATGTATTTACGTGCATTGGGAAGATTATTTTTTCATAGTGGAGATGTGTGTTTGCAAGCATACACAGTTCTGAACCAGGTGCTAAATGGTAGATTTTTCAGAGCAGTATAGACAGTTTCTCTCAGAAATTTTTATTGCAGTCAACATATTATCTACTTAAAGTAAGGCAAAACAAAGGAACAGATTCATTATATTGCCAATGAAGAGACTCAGACAGTAGTAGGTACCAGAATTTTCACCATCTGTACATCTCATTCTAATGCCAGTTATCTTAGCCCCAAAACAACTGGCTGTTGGTTGTGCTCACGTTCCCTCTGCTCAGGGCAGCTGCTGTTCATGAAGCGCTGATTTCCTATGTGCTTAAGTTTCTGTTCAGCTGTCAAGAATGATGCATAGCTATTAGAAATTAATCTCTGTCTGTTATTCTAACATTCATTTGCAGCTCTCATGCAAGTGTATGCAAGGAGATTTTGAAAGGCATTGCTGGAAAGTGGGACCCCATGGACAATATTTTTTCTTGATGATTGATTTCTTACCTGCTGTTTTTGCCTTTGAAAAATGTGCCCCAGAGAATTTCTTCCTGTGCAAGACCTACAAAAAAACGATTCCGAATGCAGTGATAGTAAAGCTAGAAGGATACATTGTATTCAAGATTAAAGCCTACATTTTTCTCTTAAGAGTCTAATTTAGGGGGAAAATTAAGAAGATCCTAACCCCAGATTTATTGGCCAGATGAAAAAGAGAATTGGAAGATATTGATTAAGGTTAAAAAGTCTACAAAATGTTTTTGAAAAAAGCTTTGTATTGGAAATACTGGCATTAAAACAGCTATAAATGTGTTACCTCAATTTCAAACTCATTAAAATATTTTCGATCAGACTTTCCATGTTCCAGTAAACAATTACCAGTATGGGTTGCAAAAAGAAAGACTAAGGACACCTAAAAATATCTGACACTACATAATCATAAAATCATGCTACAAAATGTAACAACTTTGAGGATTGTGTAAGTGAATGGAATTCACTCTTGTGTCTGTTTCTGAGGTTTGCCATACCAGACTAGGAGCCGGTTCTTGCTCTGTGTGAGGCTGTTTCTTGGATGTCATGGAAGGGATCTCTTGAGGCCATGTGCCCAATCCCCATCCCCCACCAATTCAAGGCATGGTTGGCTAAAGCAAGTTCCTTAATACCTTGTCTGGTAATTTCTGAACATCTCCAAGGATGGAAACTCTGTAGCCTCTCTATGCAACCAGATCCAGTGTTTGACCTCACCATAACAATGGGGGTTTTTTTTCTTATGTTTAAATGGTATTTCCTGAATTTCAGTTTATGCCCATTGCCTGTTGTCCATCCACTGGATACCACTGAGAAGAGTCTGACTGCATCTTTATACAGTGGGATTCTCACTCACCAGGTTTGCAGATGGCACCAGGCTGAGTGGTGCAGTTGATGCAGGAGGGAAGGGATGCCATCCAGAGGTATCCTGACAGGCTTGAGCAGTGGGCCTGCGTGAACCTCATGAAATTCAACAAGTCAAGTCCTACAACTTGGTGTGTGCATTCCCCAATATCAATACAGACTGGAGAATGGAGGGATTGAGAGCAGGTCTGTGGAGAAGGATTTGAGGATAGATACTGGTAGATGAAAAATCAGACATGACCCAGCAATGTGCACTTGCAGGCCAGAAAGCCAGCTGTATCTTTGTCTGCATCAAAAGCAGCATGGCCAGCAGGCTGAGGGGGTGATTCTGCCCCTCTGCTCTGGTCTCGTAAGACCGCACTTGAGTACCGCACCCACTTCTGGAGTCCTCAATACAAGAAAGACATGGATCTGTTTGAGCAGGTCCAGAAGACGGCATGAAAATCATCAGAGGGAGGATGGAACACCTCTCCTGTGGAAAAATAAAAAAGGCTGAAAGAAGTTGCTCAGCCTGGAGAAGAAAACGCTGCAGGGAAACCTTTTTGTAGCCTTTCAATATATAAAGGGAGCTAATAAGAAAGATAGAGACAAGACTTTGAGCAACCAGATCTGGTGAAAGAGACCCTTCCATTGGCAGGGTGGTGTTAGATCTCTGAAGGTTCCATTCAACCCAAATGGTTCTGTGATTCTATGATTCCATACAGGCAGGCAGTAACAGGACAAGGGTCAATGGCTTTAGACTAAAAGAGGGCAGGTTTAAATGTTAGGAAGAAATTCTTTACTCAAAGGGTGGTAAGGCACTAGAGTAGGTTGCTCACAGAAGTTGTGAATGCCTCGTTGCTGGAAGTGTTTGAGGCCAGATTGGGTGGGGCCCTGTGAAAACTGATCTCGTNTAGACACCATTCAGATAACATAAACACTTGATAAGATCTCCTTTGAGCCTTCTGTACTAACCTAAACCCCAGCCCTCTTGGTCTTTCCTCATTTAAGTATCAATATATTTCCCTGACTCAACTGATGCAAGCCTTCATTTCAATAAAAAAGGATGTTTTTGCAGGTCAATGATACAGTGCCAAAAATAATTTAGAGACTTGAGAAGTCATTTCAGAATTCTAAAATCTTCTTCCAGTTGCAAAGCCAAGTGTATAGCTTACTGTGTTGTGTTTGGTGTCTAGAGAGAAAATAAATCTGGAATGTTGGGGACTAATTCTCAGTTCAGATCTGTATTCTCCGCTGTGGTGAAGAATGAGTCAAAAATCAAACTTGGGTGTTTTTTCCTTTCTTTTTCTAATTTTATTTTTTATTTCTGTAAGTTTTGTGTGCCTAATTCCTCTGAAAATCCCTTAAAAATCTGAATTTTGTGATTGCAATCATACAGTAAATTAGAATTCACCAATTTTCATTAAATTCTGACTTCAGTTCTAGTATGTACATATATATACTTGATATGTATATGTATGTGTAGATGTACGTAAATATAAATCAATAAAACTGTTACATTTTTTCATTGTTATTTTCTCTCTTTAGTTCTTTGGCAATTTCAATTGCCTGCCAGAGATAATAGTTTGCTTTGATAACTAATGAAATTCTATATACTTTGATGAATATGAAGTCAGAATTGATTAAATTGATTAAAGGGTTGAATACATTTTGAAGAGTGAAGTGTAAATATCCAAAAAGCAGTGGTATAACTGGAGTACTTTAACACACTTTTTCTAAATATTTCTAGTAGATAAAAGCTCAAAGGAGCTGGTTATCCAAATGAGCAGCATACCACAGGTTTTACTCCCTTTTTGAAGTGATTTGACAGAAGCTGTAGGCTGATTAAGGCTATTTATAAGAAACTAAAGCATGTCATAAAACACGTTGTGCCATATTGCTTCAAGATAGAATGGGAAGGAAAAGTATTTCTTACTGAAATTGTGAAATAGGTGGTTAGAAACAAGTGTGTCACCCTAGAATCAGTTACCATAAAAATGCTTGGATCATTTGGTCCTCGTGGCAAGGATTTTCTGTTGCAAATGTGGGAATCTGGACTTGATGACCACTATTCTTCTTTTGAAAAATTGTGACATTTGAAAGGTAAAGTCACATCTGTTCTTTTATTTCTTAATTCTCAGTAATAAGGTTTTACAGGTATCCTGTGGTGTGCAACAATCAAGAAATCCAAAGTAGGTACAAATAGTTTGTCATTTCTGTTTCTTCATGCAAGTTTCACCATTCTACTCTGCAGAACTGCTGCACCTACTAACCAGCAAACACAAATACAGTGATTTGTGAGTAGTGACAGTCTCATCTTCCATGTGAGAGAGGTGTTTTTCTGATGTCTGCTCAAGTCGTGTGCTCACATCCAAGCCAATGAGACACCATGTTTAGCTCAGTGTTGACATCATTACCAGGAGTGTTAATACACTTTGCCTGTCAGCACTGCCTTAACTGAAGCTGTGCAGCATTAAATCTGTAATCTGAACTCTGAGTGGCATGCTGAGTTCAGTGTCTTCTGTTGTGCAAATGAAATCATTCATACCACTACGTTGTAAGCGCTAGGTTTACCTTAGCAGCTGCAGGTTTCTCTAGGAGCTGTGCTGGAGCTTCTCAGGGCAGGCAGCCATTCTGTCCTCCCGCAGTCCATTCCGGACAGCCCCGCACCCTTGCTCCTTTAGCTGTCAGCCTCACAACACAGTGATAGTGAAGTGTGGGAATCCAGAATGCAGAGAATATCTCTCTGCCTGTTTTGAAGGATTCTACCCCCCTGGACAGCACTGTTTTCGACCTTCGCCCATGGAGAAAATTACCTACCCTTTGGGAAGAGTTAGAATCTACACCGGTGTGAACTAGATGATAGAATGTTATGTAAGATTACCACAAGGTGAAAATTTAGGGTCTTTGGGTTTGTTAATATAGTGAATAGATAAAAAGCAAAAAACTTCAAAATGGAGGATTGTTGTTGTTCTCCAGGCCTTCTTCTTCTCCATCTATTCCTCCATATTCTGCAGTAGAAGTAGTTTAAGATAATTGGATAAAGAATTCTGCAGTTCCGGTGTATGTGACAAAGTGATTTATTGAACATTGGCGGAAAAGTGAAAATATCTTTCGTTTTACGTTTTTATTGGATAATTTACCTTTAAAAAGATTGTCTAATCTTGATAATTTGGCTTTCTCCTGCATTCTCTGCTTTGTGCTGTGTCTGGGTCACGTCAGTGCCTCTATTTCTCTGATAAGACTTAATAAACAACTATCTGAAAGCAGAGACTGCTGAAGGTCCCGTTCATCTCTTGGATTCCTGGCAAAGACGCTAAAACTCTCCCCCATCCAGGGAGGCATTAATTAAGGCACAGAAAGTGTCAGCGAAGGAGGTAGAGAAGGGACTCTCATGGCGGCCCCTCATGGTTTTATCGATACATCTTGCCCAGCCAGTTACCCTGGGCTGAGAGAACCCATGGCCTGAGTGCAGGGGGGTTTTGTCAGGGCACAGGGGCGGTATATGGGCAGAGCTGGGGTACAGGAGCCAATAGGGGAGAGCCCGACGGTGGGGGAACAATGTAAACCTAACCTCACACCACTCCATTTAACCTTATGGTGGTTTTGGTTTATTGGGATAATGAATAGAGATCAGGCAGGATTGGACCTTTGTGAGGAAATCTCTGAACATCCTTAAATGTTGTAGCAAGCAGTAGTGATTACTCAGCAGATGCTGCTCTTTTGTTCCAGTTAGTTATCAGACAGTGCCATGTCAGGACACTTGGTTGTTGGTTTTTTTCCCTCAAGCAAAACCAAGGTCCTGGTTAAAAATCTGATCAGAGAATGGAAAGTGTATCTTGAAAAAAAATTTGAAAAATAATTTTAAAAGTCAGATCCTTATGTATAAGACTGACATCTGGAAAATTTCAACATATAGCCAAAAAGAAACCAATTTATGAGTGTCATGTAACTAGTAAATTAAGAACTTGATTTCCTTGGGAATACTGTAACATGAGATACTCAAGATACTGCAGCATTTCAGTGTAAAAATTTAGGTTCTGAGTATCACAGGTCAAGTGGAAACAGGGATGATAGGCAACAGAGTAGCAGTCAGCACAGCTGTGTGGTGCACAGTATGAGCATGAAAGCAGTTACAATCACTTGGAATTTTAGAAGCAAACTTTAACAACAGTTCTGAAATGGAGCTAAGCTAAATTTCTTTCATTTATACTTTCATACCTACAATGTACCTGTATCTAAACTAACAGCCCCTGGTAATATTCTTGTAGCAGTTTTTATATGTGATAACATATTGAGAATTTATTTCCAGAAAGGATATTGTACTCCAGGTCCCTTGCTGGCAGTATAATGTAATTTCTGTATTTTAATAATTTTTCCAGTAGATGGCAGTAGCCGCTTATTGGTTGATAACACCATCGTAGTGCATTATATGAACATACAGCAGTAAACCCCAAATATGTTCCTGTGTAGGTACTTAACACACAACCAATCTGTAATTGTGTCTGTTACAAGTGTATCACCTCTTTGACATATCTGAGCATGAAATCTTTTCTGAATATTTTCCTTTTGAGTCTGTTGGTTTGCTTAGAAATATCTGATAGTGTAAAACTAATAAAGCTGTTAGAATGCTACTAAGGATTAAGGACAAGTATATCTCAAAGCATGCTTGGTTCTGAGGTCATTGGAGTATGCCAACATTTGAAAATTGTTGTGGGTTACTCTGAGTTGATGAATTTTACAATGTCTTAACATTCAGATTAAAATGCTTTATTGTAAATCATCTGACATTAAATTGTGCTTTTATGATTGGAATTTTACGCAGATAATATTATAGATTTTCTTGTGCCTAAATCAGTATGGATTATTCTGCATTGCGAAACATGTCATGTTGCAAGACTGTCAAAACCTACCACTGTTTTTCTATTTTGTTTTGCTGCTTCTAGGCTTTCTGTCCATCCATGTTGCCTTTTCTGTCCTCAAGGTATGGTACAGAAATTGTTTTTGTGCTGTTTAAACACTGATCTGAAGACTTGTATGTGTTTGTGCCTAATTCACAAGGAGTTCACAAACCAAAGCTCTTGGTGCTTCATCTGCCATATATGATTTTGGATGGAGTCATATTCTGAGAAGCTTGGAAAGAAGACTTTTTTTCACCAGAATGACCTGTATTATTTTAACTGATCTGCAGTTGTATAAACAGTCACCATTATACAGATGAAGGAATACAGGGGATTAAATCTGGTTTTGCCAAATATCTCCTAAGTAGATTTTGGATAAGAATTACAGTGATCTGGTGTTTTTTCACAAAGTTTGATGATATCTTGCTAACTGGCCTTTGGCAGTCTCAGTAACACAAACACGAGAATGTCAGATACATTGGATCTCAGAAACCCCTAAAGAGACATGGGGAACTAGAAGACCCTGGAAAACCCTGAAGAATTGACCTGAACTACAAGGAGAGGACAAAATGAAAGCATGGGGTCAAATCCAGTAAATAGAAATTGATACGGTGGTATTCAACTTCAGCGTAGGAGGGTAGGGAGGTTTAAATAACTTAATGGCACGAACACATTTTTTTGTTTCAGGGATTAAGTGCCTTTCCTTCTAGCTTGCCTGCATCCTGGCTTCTGTTCAGCTGTCCTGCACACCACCTGTAAGCACAGTGTCCCACTCTGTCTGGGATCATGGTGCTTCATCTCCTCCTTTCTGCCGAGCTGACTCTGATTCTCTGAGAAGGGTGTTATTCAGGTGACAGTTTTAAAGACAGGCGTACAGGAAAGGGTGAGTGATATCTTTGAGAGGATCAAAGAGCACACGTAACTCTCAGCTTTTCACTAATACGCTGTCAATATGTGTCTTTACAATACTCACAGGAACATCCAGTTTATCAGTGGTCGTTCATTTCTCTGGGTTGGCGGGGCAACCAGTTTTTACTGTGGAGCTTCATATCCCACCTGGGGAGTAGCTATGCATGTGAGGAAGGTAACTTTTTCTCCTTTTTGCCTTATAGCTCTAATGCCATGAAAAAGAAAGAGTGGGGAGAGGGAAGGAGTAATGAATGATGATAAGAAGGCAAACAACTTCTTAACATACATACCAAAGTAGTCACTTGAATCTACATAGTGCTATGAAAGCCTAGGACAAGATTTTTATAAGATAAGGTAATTTTTTGGTATTGCTTTCTCATGAATAAAAGACTTTACATTTTCTTCTTACGGTTTTGATCATTGATCCTCCTTTTATTTCATCATCATAACATATCAAAGACTCTGAAATAGCATGGGAACTTCAACCTTATTACAAGGTCTGTATTACAAACTGTGCATGAATGTGCAGAACAATAACATTGAATGTGATAACACTTATCAAATCTGATTAAACTATGATAAACAGTACACTGAGCTAAGAAGACATGTAGCATTCCTAAGATGTGTCTTCCATGAAAAAAATGTATACTGAGGAAAAGCTGAAATTAGTATCAGTGTATGAGTACAAAACATTCCTCATTGTTTGATTTTGTCTCATTTTACTGAGTTCTCCTTTCTGACTTACCAGGCTTGCTTTTCTCCTACTCCCTTTGCAAGGTTCTTTCTTACTTGCCCTCCTGAGCTTCTGCAAAACACATCCAGCAGCAATCAAAGGGAACATGTTTGGGTTTATTTTCACTTCTGGAATCTTGGTCTTCCAGTCTTGTAGATGTGGTCTTTCCTATCTATCTCATTACTGTAGGTGAATTTTTGCATATGCAGACCAAACACTGATATACCACAGAGGAAGATTTTTCTCTGTTTATGAACCTTGGGGTATAGAGTTAAAAAAGAAACCCAAACATTTTGACGATCAATAGACTTCTTTGATTTAGAGAATGTCAGCTCTGTAAAAAGATTTGGTTTTGACTGAGCCTGAAGCCACTGCCTTCCTTTGCAGGTCATCCTGATTCACAGGTTACTCTCCAGTTTGTATATGTTGGCAACAACTACCTGTGTTCATAATAATTTGCTCCTGACTGCCTGACTTCACTATGAAAAAGAAATAGGGTAATAGAACCAAGATGGCAGTAAGACCAATAGAAGGGAAACTTTGCTAGTGACAGAGGAGCTTCAAGGTTGGATGAACTTGTAACAGTTGGTTGGGCCTGCTGGGCAGTGAGAGTGTGCACAAGCAGCTTTGTACAAACCAAGTCAGGCAGCAAAAAATGAGTAGAGTGAAGCACAATGGCCACAGACATATCCCATGGTGTCCTGCTCCATCTGCTGTGATAAGTATGACAGAAGCAAGGTGGGTCACTGGTGAGCAGCATCTTGTAATAGGTCATTTCTGTGTGGACACTGTAATTTCAAAGGCAAAGACTGGCTTTGGACCAGTTAGATACCTTTGACTCCTGAACAGTGGCCAGCTGTCCCACTCTCATAGGTATCTTTCACATCCCCAGCAAACATGGATCACTCCTACTATTTCAGGCACACTGCTGAAGATTTGCTTCTCTGAGTGGAGAGAGAGAGAGGAGGTAGAAAATTTGTGCTGGCCTCACCTTGAACTCTCCTCGTACCTGCTCAAAACAGGCCTGTAGAAAGCAAAAGTTCTCCTAGGCAAGACCTGGCAAGCTGCCCAAGATGACAAAATGATTTGCTGTGACCCTGCTGTGTGACAACTCAGTCAGTACTAGGTCGTGTGCAACTTGCCAGTCTGGATGAATATTGCAGTGTCAGTGACATACTTCTAGAGAACACTATCTTTCAGGTTGTTGTTGGACTAAAAATATGACAGGTCATTGGCTTCTAGACTAATCCTTTCACACAAATTCTACAGTTGGCTGTCTGACCTTCCTGACACTGGTGGTGTCAAGTTCCTGAAACACAAAGAGAACTTAAACTTTGGCAGACACCAAGAAGTTATCCACTGCCACAACAGACTGACCTTTCCCACTCTAGGTAAGTGTTTTTCTCATGTGCATATGTGTCTTGATTTCCTGGAAGGAATATTTATAATACATGTAAACTTTGTTGGAATGCACTGCTTGTTCTGGAGATGATAGCATTTCTCTAGGTGTATAATTCCATGCTTTATGTGTAAGTCACTTAGCTGCTAAGATAAGCAACTAGGTTACTACTCCCAAGCAGGAATAGTTGGCTCCTAGTGGTCAGCTAGCTCCTGTTGCTATTTACAGCCTCTAAAATCTGTTTACAGAGCTATTTGTATGAACACTCCCTATCCTTTTCATTCATACTTTTTATCCTGATCCCATCTGAGCTTGTTTTACTGTGAGGTTTACACTCAATGTAGAGTATGTGAACAAACATTCTGCTCCAGGGAAGACAGAATTTCTTATTTTCCAAAGATGGGCTGTGTGATAAACATCACTTAGTTTGAATCAGATTTAAAAATTCTGCCTTAGGGCAGGAATGGTATAAGTGCAAAAATGCCATGAAAGTGTTTCATTATACAGTAATTTGAAGAATTCATTCTGGTTCTTTTTCTTTGCCCTCAAAAAAAAAAAACAAAACATTTTATGGCAGGTCTGAGTAGTTTTATGCTATAAAAAGATAAATGTCCCAAGTCAAGCAGACAAGGAAGAAGGACAGCTTGGCTGAACATGGATCCTGGAAAAAAGACAGAAAAGGAAGGTTATGTCCAGTGGAAGCAAGGTCAGGTGACATGGGAAGAATACAGAGATATTACTTGCCAGTGTAGGGAGAAAATTTGTGTGGCCAAGGCTTGGTTAGAGATGAAGCTGGCAAAAACTGTGGAGGGGCAATAAAAAGAGTTTTTTTCAAAAAAGTTAGTGGCAAAAGACAATTGCAGCCCATTACAGGATGAGGATGGTCATCTCACAAACAGGGACAGAGACAAACAAAAGTGTTTAATGCATTCTTTGCCTCTGTCTTCAACACGGGCCAGGAGCTGGACTCGATGACCCTGATGGTTCCCTTCCAGCGCAGCATATACTGTGATTCTATGGTTCCAAGTTATTTCTGTCATTCTATGTATCCACCTAGCCCCAAGGTGTGGAAACATGAACAGCTCTAGCAGCAAAAGTCTTTACAGTGTTTTTCAGTTTTTCTCTAATATATTTTAAGATGAGGAAAGGTCATGAACATACCAGAGTGCTATGGGGCATAACTAGCAAACATTTGTGATCTGTGAGTGATTGTGAGGAAGACAAGGGTCCTGTGATGAATCTAGATTCTCAATATAGTCTGCTGCTCCCTGCTGTAGCATGTCTCAGTAGATGGAAGCACTCAGTATTGAACACCATATATGTGTTAATTGTGCTATTTACTGTCACATAGTTGTTTAAAAACGCAATGAGACACATTGGGACCAGCGTGAAGAGTAATTAAGATGGTATTGTTCCTCCTTCATTGTCATGAACTCTGGAGGTGCTGGAGGTTGGGCCAGGAAACTGATAATTCCTAAGGCAGAGCAGCTGCTTTGTTCCTGTAGTCCTTGCAAATGTATCCGGAGCCTATCTAATCACACTTTTTTTCTTGACCACAGAGAATTCACTTGGGATAGTTCAGAGATCATCATTGTCTTTCAGGACTGTGCCATTCAATTTGAATGCAGATTCGGCAGGTGCTAAACAAGTGAAAACAGCTCAGCTGACAGCAGTTGCAGACTTAATGAAATGACGGTGGGGAAAAGGAGCATTTGCCTCAGTTAAAAAATGTATTTCACTAATCAGCTAATATAACTGTGAGGGCATAGTTTTTTGTCAGCAAAGAAACAACTGAGATAAGATTCAGGCAAATGCTGACTCTTGAAAAAATAGATTTTTCAGATATGTAGACAAGTCACCAACTTCTATCCTTTCAGGAGTTTAGGAAAATTCCTGCTTTTGTTTTTTCACCAGTAGAGCAAAAGGTTATTTTATTTAAAAGGGGAAAAAAAGCATTGAACTAGCGTTCAACTCAACTAGTTGAGTAATTCACTTAGTTTGTGAAATCAAAAAGCAGCCAAGGACTTCTGCTTGAGCAATAAACTAGGGTTTTTCTTTAATTGTAAGGCTCACATTTTCACAATGGTGCAACACTGACTGGAACTACATTACAGTTTAAAGACAGTCTCTCTCCATCTCTACGTGGATATGAAATGTAGTATTTTTAGTTTTGTGTAACCAAAAATCTTTGTTTAGCAAAATATTTTTTTTAGCAAGATTATAACCACAGAAATGCTGAACAAACCTAGTATCGGAGTTTTTCGTGAGAACTTGAGATTTTGACCTATATTTTTCCATCCTTCAACAAGAGGCAAAGCCTTATGAGCATTTCTCTGTGTCAGATGTCTGGTTTTGAATCAGAACTTCTTGATTTGGTACTCTGAGCAGAAGAGATCCAGACATCTCTCCTTGTAGAAACTTGGGATCCTAATGGAAACATTTCACCCACAATTAGATTTGATTAATCTCGGTGCTGGAAATTTGTTGGTCATCTGCAGCCAGAAGGCATGAGATTTGGGAAAGGGGGAACTGGTAAGCCATCTTTGCTAAATAAGGTTCTTCCCTACTATGCTGTCATCTTATAAATACATCTCCTGTATTTCAGGAAGTTCTCATTCCCATTTACTAAAAGGCCTCCCAAAGTATATAATTCAGTTCCATTTAATATGTGTTTAGCTAGCTTGAAAATAATGCATTTTTAAACTTCCATATGAGCTCCATTTAATCACTGCCAAGTCGGCACAGACCAGCTCCTGCCGATCTGAGTGTTTCATTGCAAGCTGTATGACTTGTTACAGGATATTCTCTTGAGACCACAGTGTATGTTGATTAAAATATCAAAACGAGTATGTTCTTACATTCTAGTATCAGAAATACAATTTAATGATGTCTAGTAAGACAATTGACAGCACATTCAGTGATTCAGGCAGTAAAACCAAGATTGTCCCTGCTCCAGAGTTTAATACTTTCAAAAAGAAAATGCATAAATATTAGTTACAGGAAACTGCTGTTGTACAAACACTGTTGTAACCTCTGCAACAATTAAGAGGTAGGAAGCACTTAGGATTTAACTCACATGTGCACATACAGGCACAGGCACATCCCCTTGTATAAGAGTCTAAATGTCCTAAGAATTCTTGCATTTTTGGCTCAATTTGTTTCAGATACAAGCTTTGAATACCCCACCTAGCTTTCGGGAAATCCTCTCTCTGTGTTTACAGATGGGGATTTTTGTGTTTACATCATGCAAACAGAGAACAATGGTGGCTTTTTTTAAATTCTTTTTATCTCTTGGAATTGTTAGAGGTCCCACAGCTCTGCTGTCACTAGGTCACTTAGATAGTTTAGCTTTTCCCAGTTGTGTGTACTGTAACAGAGCACCTCTGCTTCCATACTTAAGGTCCGACTTCAAAGGATTCATCCAGTTCTTAAAGGTGGCTGAAGCATTGCATTTTTATAGAAAAAGTAAAAAACTATTTCCTGTTCTAGACACAATTTTTCAGCTGATATAACTTTACTAAAATACCTTGGCTTGCTTTGCTAAGGTGCATAGTAATGGCAGAGGGATATGGTTTCACTTGCATTTGGTGACAGGGTTTCCTGTCACATGTCCTGCATTGAGTTAAATGACAGGGACATGCTTCTGCATTGGCAGCACATTGCTTAAGGCCACAGACACAGCCTGATTGCAGCCATCCCTCCTTATGACCTGTAGTTTCATAAGCAATGACGGGGACAGGGAGCAGGGCTGGTCTGCTCTCAGCTCGGTTTTTGATGTAGCCAGTGAATGTAGGCAATCTTCTTTATGTCATTGTATCTTGATTTGCAAATGATAATGATGTAGACCTCTTTCCACAGCATATTAAAAAATTCCGTGTAAGAATTATTGTAAGAGTGTTGTTCAGTTTCTCTTTTTATAAAAACCCAGAGTCTAAGTAGCCTCATCATGGCAATCACAGACATTTTTTATCCCAGGGACTTTATGTTAAATAAAATATACACATAGGTAGCGACAGAAACATATCACTCAGACACCTAGATTCTTTATTGATCACTTCTTAAAATTTTGATTTTTATTTGGATTGTAATGCGAATTTGGCTAAAAGATGATGTGATGTGTATAGATGATGAATGCAAAAATGCTTCTATTCAGAAGAGCTTATCATTTATACAAGAACATTTGCAAGTCATGGCATACATATAACCTTGCAAGAAATAATTTGTTCAAGATTTAAAAAATTGTTTCTTGCCGGTAATTATATGTATAGTGTTAGAACCTGAATCATGAAACAGAACTTCAAATTCTTGTTCATTCATGTGTTGGTGAGCAGTATTGTGCAATTCATCTAGGAAAATGGAAAGTGATCTTAAAAACTTTCTAAACTATTAGTTCTTACTAGAAGGTAACTCACGTACTTTCTAGAAAAGTCCAAAGAAGTACCTGGGCAGCAAATGTGTAAAGATGACCCATGTCTTTTGCTTGTACTTCAGTTCAGTTATGAGAGAAAAGCATCCTTCTGAGAGATGGTATTTAAAATATATTGAACATAATATGCATTATTTCTACTGCATAAAACAATAACTTAGTAAATACTGCTGCTGAGTTTCTCAAACCTAATGTGACACCCTAGTTATGTCTTTGCTTGTGTATTAGTGCCTGGCAAGCATTTTTCCTCTGTTGATGCATTTCCTTTTAGACATGATATTATGGGGGTTTGAGTATGTCTTAACTGGTTTTGAATCTGGTCTGTTGTTTCTGACACATTATTTTTCCTCTTGTGTAGCATCTCCTAAGTGTGCTTGATAGACCCAAAATCTGGGTCTGGTGTGGTTTTTCCTGATGTTTCTGTTGTCTTTTCAATTCTTCATCACTAAGTTTGCAACAATGCTAAACAGTAGTGAAGAGATGTAAACCTGTATTAACTTGGCGATTTCACATGGAAGTATTCTGTCATCAGGTGTTTAAAACCCTACAAGCCCCTTTACACATCTGAATATGATGATGTTGATGGACTGGAATTCCATAGACCTGAAAGTCCATGTTATAGGACTTCACAGGAAGTGAAAAGAAAAAAAACAGGTGTTGGGGTTAGCTGCCTGTTGAGTGCATACATCTTTGAAAGTTCTTAGTGTGAATTCCTGCTAATATACAGCATGTTTAATATGCAGCAAAAGCAATAACAGTATCTCTGTTTTCAACTTGTTGTGAATTTTGTATCCTGTACTTCATACTTTTGTGCACCATGGATTGTCAAGATTTCTCTCCAGTTGGACACAGTGAAATATCCTTTGCCAGATATTCTATCAAAGCTTCCCACTGTTTTTTTCAATGAGCAATGGGCCCCTTTTTTTAAGATTTTACTCAATGGTTCTGTCAGCTTTAATGGTAGCGTGGCTGCTTTAAAATCAACTTTCTCCTTTTGCTTCTCTGTATATCAGTTTCTTGATTATAGTCTATATCTCTCATATTTCCACTGGACTGATGGTTCATTTATTTTACCAAAACCAAATAATGTGCTGAGCTAGTGGACTGTTAGAACTCTTTTGAAGTGCTGTGCCCATCCTCTTATCTGCTTTATCTCAATTATGAGTAAGTTAATGCTGGCTGAATAATTGGGTATTACCAGTAAATACGTGTAACATGACCTCTCTCACAGGTTATGAGTCCCTGACTCCTTTGGGACTCTTTAAGTGCTTGGGTTATACTGGTTCAAACTGCAAACAGTGATGAACTTGCAACATGGTGCCTTCCATGGTGTGATTAATAAATGGCTCATTACGTGAGCAATAGACTCACCCAGATAATGGTGCAGGACAGTGGAACCTTACTTGGACTGTAAAGCAGATCCTTCTGTCCAAAGCCTGAAACTTTGGATATGTCTCCATCACAGAGGGTAGCTTTACACATAAAGCTGGAGCTAGTTCTGAGTAAGCTGGTGTGTCTACAGAGGGCAGCTCAGTGCCATACAAAAATACGAGCCTTGACTGACACCAGCTCAGACTCCACTTTCAGTAACATACCCTGCTTCCCAGTCAGAATAATTGCACAACAACGGAGCTCTACACTGAGGTAGCCACAACGCTGACGCCTTGGCTAACTAGTTTTCAGTTAGAATAAATATCTTGGAAAGTCTGTGCCCTGTGCTGCAGAGAGGTATTTTATACTGCAATGCTTATATATTGTATCATCTTGGTTTTTTGAGCATATCTATCGGAAGGATATGGAATAAGGGTGTGAAACTTCCCTAACTAATCCAAGTCTGCTTGTAATTTCAGACTTCAGATATTTCCTGGAATGCATCTCTTAAGGAACATGCTGCTTCATTTCAATGCTGACAAATAAGTAATAATTCTTCTTCCCCAGAACAGCATGGAGTAGGCTATCACAATCCTGGAAGGGCAGAGCCTGCCTTAATGTTATTAAGATTGCAACCTGCTATCTCCTCAGTGCTCAGCACAGGTCTGTTCTCTGCTCTTTGCCCTGAAAATAGTACTGTAGTTGTGCTATACTCTGATATATATAGCACTTAAAAGTTATAAAGGATTGACCTTGACCTCAAGCCCTTAGAGAGAATTTAGCTTTAAGAAGTCACCTAAGGGAAGGTAAAAGAAGAATTTTAGCCCATTATCTCTTTTGGAAATATTTTATCAATATTTCAGGAGACACACTTACTGAATATCTTTCTAACTGTTGCATTTTATGTGCATTTATTTAATAATCCACGGGAGCCGATGGGTGCTTTGATGGTTTTGTGTAACTCTGCTTCTCTGTATTGAATATTCATTTTGAGACTGTCTCCCATTAACAATAAAACCTCTTTCCCTCTGCTTTTCCCTGCCTAAGCTCTTTGTAATCAGCACAAATGACTGCAAGTGTTTTCCCATTTTTCAGGAAAAGAATACCAACACAATACAAACACCAACTGGGTTACATGAAGTGTATTAAAAAATAAACTGGCAATGATTGACTTGCTTGCTGTTGTCACTTGTTATAAAACAGAACTAAACAAATTCTATCCAAATCTAGACAAGATTTTTTAATACGAAAACTATG
This sequence comes from Struthidea cinerea, assembly GCA_013397865.1. Taxonomy (NCBI): domain Eukaryota; kingdom Metazoa; phylum Chordata; class Aves; order Passeriformes; family Corcoracidae; genus Struthidea; species Struthidea cinerea. The sequence continues at coordinate 109,639 of VZTI01003497.1, forward strand.
TAGCCATGATGTGTGATAATAAAATCAACAGCAACACTGGAGCGCCTCGCTCCAGTAATAACTTTGCCTACAACAAGAAGTTCAGTAGTAGTAAGTTTTTGTGGAGAGTGTGTGTGTATATGTGTGTGTGAAATTGGTGTCACCTTGCAGCTGAGATCTCTGTCTCTGTGCTCTCAATTGTGTAGTTGCCTTTTCCCAGCTTTTGGCACTACTTCTTTGGTCACATGCTAAGATGACTCAATTTACGAACCGAGCAAAAATATGTGTGTGTTTAGCTTGAATAAATTCACAATGCAAGCAGACAAGTGCCAGAGTTAACAGAAGGTGAAAACAGTGTTTGATTAGACAAGGAAGATGGAGGAAAGAGGAAGTGGGATCTCTCCTTTTGAATGCTGAAAAAATATTAATTTAGCTCCCTGTAATAAAAACCCATAGTTAGGTATACAAGTAAACTGCAAGTACAGTGATTATTCTGCAGAGACAATAGAGAGCATGTTCTAATGTGTGTTTCTCATTTCTTTAACTTGCATCCTTGAGAATTTATGAAACAAATTTGCAGAATGGCGCAAACATTATTAAGAACAGGCCAGTTTGAACGTAACTCTTCTTCTGGAGGAAAGTTACACATAACTGTTCAGTTATTATGGTTAAAATCCTGTATTTTCATCTACATCTAATATATATAGCAATGCAAGTATTGCACTCACCAACACCAATTGGTAATGAAAATAGGCATGAATTAAATACCATTAGGCTGCGTATTGCTAAATTCTGTTTCTAAAGAGTAAATACAGTTTGCCAGAAAAAAGGAAGAATGTCTGCTGGAGTCCCTTTTCTAAAAATGATGTCCAGAACTTTTCAATTTTTTTTCACAAATCATTTTCATGTCTGAAGTAGAGAAATATGTAGACCTTTCTTTGAGTAGCCCTACCACTGACAGCGGAATAATGATCAGAAAATTCTGTCTAAATGGAGTGTGACTGTTCACTCAAATCTTGCTCAAATTTTGGCTGTCACACAATTCATGCTAAGGCCATTCTGGGAGCAGTGCCATTAGCTCAAAATGAGAGCAACACCTAGGCAGGGTATGATTGGGCAGAAATGGCTAAAGGTCATTGTGCAGCCACTGTCACCCACAGCTAGTGACCTCCTGCAGAATCCTTGCATTAGCAGTTGTCTGGAAGTTTCCTCAGAATCCAGTAAAAATGGATGGAAATAGACCAGATTTCCAGATTGGAAGCTATAAATACATCAGCTTAGCCCCAAAAAATTGAGGTGGATCCAGCAGCAACTGGACTCCCGAAGTTTTCATGCTTCTTGGTGGAATAGAGGGACTGCCTGCATCATGGGGAAGGAGGAAGGATAAACATTCTCACCATCACCTAGGTAACTACTTTGTTCATAGGTGCATGAGTTGCAAGTTATGATTTAGAGAACATCTGAGCTAGAAACCTCATTAATTAAGTAATGAATTAGTGAATTCCTGTGTTATACTATTCTATACAAAGGAGATTGAGCCCTTGTTTGTCATGTTTATTAATTTTCTTTCATGATGGACTCATAAGGTTTGTTTTACAGAGTATGTTTTCCCATACATGTGAGAGATCCAGACAGACAGTGACAGATGAGCTAAGAAGAACTCTGGGACATGTAGCCTTACTTTAGAAAAATCGCTAGCAAGTGAGGAAGAGCTGGCAGATGTTGCAGAGTTTAGGAAATTTGGGTTGAAATGTGCTGGACAGATCTGTTTGAGGCTGACCAAGTCCCACTGTGTACTGGTGTGATATTGTGCCCTGCAGGGCAGATAGCCAGGTAAGACTATATGGAACACTGCTGTTTCCATCAGTGGAATTACAGGTCAAATTCCAATACTTCTAGGTAAATCCTTTTAGGGACAGCATGTCTGGAAAATCAGAAATATAAATTTAGCAAAGAATTTTTTAAAGTTATCTTATCTTTAAAACACTAACCTCGTCCTAGTCTGATTTCACTTTCTGTGTGAGCCCAGATTCTCAGTATGTTAGATCAGGAAAAGATCTCTTGCCAGCAAGACTTTACTTCCTTTATTACCACTTTAATTTGCCATCCCATTGCTTCTCAAGCATAGTCCTTCATGGAGACATCAAGCTTCCCTGCAGTGTGACAACTGTCAGCAATACAGCACGTTAATTGTTGCAGACAATCTAATACATACATTCAGCATAAAATACAAACTGATATTTATAATTTTATTCAGTCTTTTTCTCCCTCTCGCCTAACCTCTTCTACTCCAAGCCATTTTTCATAGTATAAGTGTAGCAATAGCTGCTTCCCCAAATCACTATATTCTGTCGATTCAGAACACTCAGTGTTGAATTATTATTATTATTATCCAAACTTATGTACTTCAGGTATTTAAACTTAAAACCCCCCATCCAATAAATGGTAGAGTGATTATAGCTTGACAATATGTTTTCCCTTATACACCTCTATAAGAGAGAAACTTTAAAGCAGAAAAATTATGGTTGGAATTTGACATTTGCTCGTCCCAAGATGGCAAATAAATAAAGAAAATTCTGTCTTACTGGAATTTGAACAGGGATATGATGATTTACCTAATGGAAGAATCTTGGTTTCAAGGTTACCAGTCCATTGTGTGCTATCAGATCAGGCAAAGTTTAATATACCACTTCCTGCCATGCACCAAGTGTGGTATGGGGAAAGAATTTATGTGCCTGTAGAAAGACAAATAAACGGAATAACATTCCACTCATCCAGATGTACTTTTGGTACCTAGATTTATACCTGGAGTGAATTAGACACCAAAATAAAGACTATTTTGTACTTTTTTTTCTGGTCACTGATATGAGCATAATAAAAGTAGTGTTAGTGAGTCCAGATAAGGGCCACGAAGATGATCAGAGGCCTGGAGCAGCTCTCCTAAAAAAACAGGCTGAGAGAAATGGGGTTGTTCAGCCCTGAGAAGAGAAATGTTCAGAGAGAGCTTAGATCAGCCTTTCGTTATGTAAAGGGGGCTACAAGAAAGTTGGAGAGCGACTTTTTCCCCATATTAGAAAAAAATTATTTCCTGTGAGGATGGTGAGGCACTGGAATGTGTCTTCCAGAGAAACTCTGGTTGCCCCATCCCTGGCAGTGTTCAAGGTCAGGTTGGATGGGGCTCTGAGCAATCTGCTCTAGTGAAAGGTGTCCCTGCCCATGGCAGGGGGGTTGGAAAAAGGTGATTTTAAGGTCCTTTCCAACCCAAACCATTCTATGATTCTATATTGCACACAAATTACAATAGTAATGTATTTTATACATTTTGCATTCAGAAAGGGGTCATATGCCCATGTTTTACTTCAGAAATTCAAAAGTTTCAGAACTGGATGAATTGAGGGTGCATTTCTTAGGAATGGTCCTACTCCAGATATGCTCAGGCTTACAAGGTCTCCCACTTCAGCTAAGTTGGTGAGCTCTTGAAAATAAATAACGAAAGGTGTCCTTCCTTGATTGTTGTTGATGGAGATCAGCTGTCTACAGAAAAATGAAATAAAAATTACTAGATTTTAAATTACCTAATTGTAAAGCCTGTCCTCACCTATTGGTTACAAATCACTTTCATAACTATTATACATATATAACTCCCTGTCACTATTGCAATGCCGTAACTGTACTGGTTATCCAGTTGCCATGAAGTCTATATGACAGGTAGGGCAGCAGTTTTAATCAGTCTAAAGTATATTTTGTTCTGGTACAAATATGAACACATATATGAATAAACTATGCCAGATTTATTCATACCAGTTAATTCTATTCCTTTTACAGATTTAGAAGGAAATTAAATATATTTTTCCATGTATTGTTAGGTTAAAACTTTAATACATCCTACCGTATTGTACTTGAGATTTCATGTCCCCTCTCCATTATTTAGCACATCAGCTATTTTCAAGTTTCAAAGGATAAGAACAAGATAAGGAAGAGAATGAAAAGGATCAACAGAAAGAACAAGGATGGCCTAAATCCTTACATGTAATTGTAAGAGTGAGTGAACACAGTGCATCTTGTAGGGAGCCACACCTAGATGGGACAAGATCAGTATTCCAAAATTTCAGAAACTACTTGGGTTTTAAAAAGAATCATAAAATCGTAGAATAATTTGGGTTGGAAGTGACCTTGAGAATCATCTAGTTCCAAACTCCCTGCCATGGACAGGGACACCTTCAACTATACCATGTTGCCTTGAATACTTCCAGGGATAAGGCATTTGCAATTTCTCTGGGCAACCTATTCCAGTGTTTTACCAACCCTCATGGCAAAGAATTTCTTCCTAATATCCAATCCAGATCTACCTTCCTTCAGTTCAAAGCCATCACCCCATGTCCTATCATTATCCCCTTGTAAAAAAGTCCCTTTCCAGATTCCAGATTTCTTGTAGGCCCCGTTGAGGCACTGGGAGGTTGCTACAAGCTCTTCCTGAAGCCTTCTCTTGTAGCGGCTGAACAGCTCAAATTCTCTCAGCCTTTCTCTCCATCTTCATTGGAGAGGTGTTCTGTCCCCGTGATCATCTTTGTGGCCCTCCTCTGGACCCACTCCAATATATCCATATCTTTTCTCTTCTGAGGGCCCCAGAGCTGAAGGCAGTACGCCAAGTGGGCTATCACAAGAGACTAGAAGCAATGACAGTTATGAATCCCGTTGTATTTGGGCCAAATTTTGCCCAGAAACTCATTCTGCAAGTCTGTAAAGGAATTGGAGTTCAGGAGAATGAGAAACTCTAAAACTGGTGGCAGGTGTCGAGTTCTAACAAAACTTATTTTAATAGAAACAAGTCAGAGAAGCCAGTTCTTTAGCTTAATTTGACCCTGTCAATCAGTAAAATATGATAGAAAGGGAGTCTAAAGTCAGCTTTTTCTTAAAGAAAATGGGAAATTGGTGTATATCTGTAAGACTTTTTGCCCTAAATCTTTATCAAATAGTTTTGCTTTCCATTCTTCAAATTAGTTTAATCCTTTACCCTAAAGATGATATGCATGTGGACTACTGCAAATAAAAAAAAAAAGCAACAAAGAAATAAAACCAAAACCAACCAAACAAAAACCAAAACAAAAAACAAACAAACAAAAATCCCCAAACAACAAAGTAATTCAGAATATAATAGAAAAAGAATTGAAGCACCTACACTGTCTTTCTGGTAACAGAGAAGCAAGTTTTTCTTCATGGCAGGAGAGTTTTTATGGGTTGATGAGTTTCAAAGTGAAAACCAAGGAAGGAACCAACAAAACAAAAAGTAAGGCAAATTTCTCTATGCTAAGGTATCTGGCTAAGTTTGGAAAAAATTTAGTTGCATCAAGACTTTTAGGATTCCAACTATTTCATGGGTTCTAGTGGAGAACACAACATTTTATAAGCTTTCTCTTTTATTTTTCAATAATTATTTCTTCCTAAGATTTTGCAAACTATTTTTCGTCTATTTTTACATAAAGTAAAATAAAGTCCAGCATATAAATACTTTTGAGGTTATTTATATGAAATAAATAAAAGGAGCAGAGCAGGTATACTTTTCTTCCCTCCAAGCCTTATTTGATCACCCTTTTCCAGGGTGTAAATACTGCCTTCTATTTCTTTGCCTACAACTAGGTAAAATAAGGAATTACAAAGAAGCAGTAAATCTAAATTATATAGAAAAGATGAATAAGTGCCGTAAGGAAAGTTCCAGGTCTTGTGGATAATGTCTACGTAGATTCAGTTGGAGATTCAGTTCCCTGGTGACTTATCTGGACTAGGCACTTACAAAAGTAATTGTGGAAGAAAGACTATCTCATACACAATTTCATTTCTTTCTGTGTGCAGGCAACCTTCCATGGCAACATTCACCACCCTCTCAGAGCATGGAGACAGACAGAAAACATGGAAGAGAAGCAGCCTAAGCCTCACATCAGACATGCCACAAGGTGATGGGCAATGCTACTGATTGAGTAGTAAATTATTACCCCCTTGAAGCAATGAGGAAACGAGGTATTTAAGTTTGGCCCCTGAGGTGTGGCTCTGGGACACATTACCTCCTGTGACTCCCACTGGAAGGTTAAACACCAACCTTTGCTTAGGGCTGTGCCCAAGAGTATCTTTTGGAAGCAGATTCAGGCTTTTATTTCTGCTCTTAGCTGTATGCAGTCAGCCAAGAAATGGAGTGGTGGCCCTCTCTTCTACTGTAAGGGTGCAAAGCAAAGCCCGACCAGTATTCAGATATTCTTTAATCAATTTTGCATCATTGTACCTGGTTGTAGGTGAAATGTTGTGGCTTCTGGAGCTCTAGTTTCATAAAGATGCAGATGGCATTTAGTTTCACTGCATATTTTTTTGGCTGCTTTGGCTTTCCCAGAGGTGGGCTGAGCTTTGCATGTCAAAGAGGCAGATAACTGATGCAAAATGATGGTGGTAGCCTGGGCTGCAGAAAACTTTTTGTTTATAAGACATATTCTCTAACAGATTGTGTATTTATTAAAGCATTCATGATTTGGGCAATGGGCTTTCGATTCTGCTCTGCTTCCTGTATGTATGTGGTTGTGGAGGCTAAACGTAATTTAGTATCTTGGCTTCTCCAATATTTTCTCAGATTTTAATTTGGCTGCCAATGTGGATGTGGTAGTATATCTTAGTGCCATTATATAGTGCAGTTAATTAATACATCACATATGGGGGCAATGCTTCTAGGAATTTTTGATTGATTTCATACGTGGCCAAATAAAGCTCAAAAATAATGTGAATGCATTCTATCCATGCTATTTGTTACTTAGAGTATTCAGTAATAATTTCTTTTTTGCCATAATTTTCTACAAGGTTTCTGTGGGACATTTCTACATTATAGGAATTTTACTGTGTGAAATACGTCTGCCTGAAACTAGGAAGCATGTATAGGCTTCTGACTTGCTTCAGCACTCATTTTGTCCTGCTTATTCTGTATTTCAAAGCTACTGTATGGCTTGGGGCAGGCATTAGGAAGTCCTGCACCTCAATATCTGCAGTATCACTGGCAAGTTGCTGGATGTCCTAAGCTGATGGTCACTGAAAGCAGTGGAGTGCATACCCTGTATTTTCCAGTTTGCACATCTCTACCAGGCATAGTTGTTAAGCTTTGAGCACATAGTAAATATTTTTCTTGAGAAGTAGGCTGGAGAGGATTTCACATAATGTCATGTCTTCTGATACTAACCATTAAGGAACTTACAGGATACAAAGAGATATAATCAATAAAGGAACTTACAGGGTAAAAATAGATATGATCAATATGAAAATGAGCATCCCAGAACTTCCCGAAACACATTATTAAGCCTCCACATGTATTACTTCAGTTAGTTTATTCAGAGAGAGATTCCCAGGTGGGAGCCAAAGGTCATAAAATGGCCCTTTGCTCTCCCTGGTTAATGATAGGCTATGGCCAATAGAACTCCCTGATGCATTGACAACACTAATATTTCAGTGTCCTGAAATACAGAAAGTAATGAAGTGGTAAACAACTCTGCACAGTGGTAGGTGATAATACGCAAGGAGAGACACATTCCTAATGGGAATATCCATGCACTGGTCTTTTACAGCAGCTGGAGAGCAATTTCCTATTCTTTTGTCTCACTTTGATGTCAAAATAATTATTAAACAACTAAGTACCCCCATTTGGCAAATGGTCTTTATAGGAAGTCTGACCTACAAATATAAAAGGGTGGGACTGAATGACAAATATGTGTATCTTGTACCAGTTTGTGCGGATTTGCTAAAATACCAGCAGAGGCCCACACAAAAAGAAACTGTAAATTGTCTATTAACAATCCTGTCACAAGGAAGAACATGTATGCGTCTACAAAATGAGAGTAATTTTTAGAAGTGCCCCACTCCACAAGAGCCTTCCTAACAGCTAAATGTGGTTTAACAGCAAAGACCCTATGGTTTATGTCCTCCTTTGGTAAGTTACTGACCAGTTACTAATGAGTACTGAAAGAACACATTGCATGTGCCCATCTTTAGTCTGGATACTAATTTTAAGAAATGCAGTAATGTGTTTTGTCTGGTTTATGTGTACTTTTGTTCCTGTAGAAGTAATGCACTGAAGTGTTTTCCTCCTGGGCACAGTATAAAGACAACCATAAATGTTCTGTACAAGTAATTCCCACTTGTTTGTTAATGAAAGGTTCACAGGAGTAAGACACATGGGCACTAGAGATGAAACATAGCACAGGACCCAAATAGATAGACTCTGCTTGTGCCAGAGTGCGGTTCTGTTGTCTGCACCCAACATTGCTGGAAGTAGATGTGTTAAGCATCACAGTGCAGGGATACAGTGAGAGTTCTGAACAGCTTTAGCTCATACAGTTTGTTTGGTCTTGGAAGCCAGAAAGTGACAGCAGCAGCCCTGCAGCAGTGCAAGGTGAAGGCTCACTTCAGGAAGCTGATCCCAGTGAGATGCAGAACATTGGCAGTTGCTTTCCTATGCCACAGATTCAGAAACCACAGCCTGAAACTGTGCTGGTGTTACGTGGTGTTCTAAAGCAAGCAGCTGTGTGTCTTGTCTCTCTGACAGTAACTATTTTTTACTTTTTCTTTTTGCAAATGTAAAAGCACTCATCAGTATTTCTGTGTCTCTGTTCTGCATTTGAGAAAATGTTTCTCCTTCTCAGTTGCAGATTCCCCCAGCACACCTACATATGTCAAGACACTTTTACACATTATTTTAAGGTAAAGGTTTGAGTCTACATGAATACCAACATCAATGTGCTTTAATTTGTCTGGGCTTATTGGAGCCAAAAGACTTGATTTGAAGTAATTCACTCAAAATCTCAGTCTGATTAGAATTATTTCCATAATATCCATCTAAAGTTGTTTTAAAAGATAGATTTACTTAGATTGTGGTTATTTGAGCTCTTAATCTGTTAAAGCAACAGGTGGGAATCATTACCACTGAAAAAGGTTTAAGTGAATGGTTCTTAGTGCTATTTCATTTCTCTTGTAGCAGACCATGTACACATCCCTCTTTCTTCAGTGACAGTAATTTCTTTATCTACTGCTATTTTTCAAAATTCTGACTTGACTATGATGAATAGGAGATGCCAGATGAATAGGAGGAGTCTCAGGAGCAACAAAGTTTGCTTCTGGAAAAGCAAAAAACATACTACAGGCTTTGCCTAAGGAAATTTAAGCTAGTTTTAAAAAGAAAAGCCATTAGACTGAAATGGATAGGTGAACAGTGACAAGCAAATACCTGTACTTAGTATTGTTTATACTGTAAGACCCCTTTTTCTTTGATCAGTGAGTAGTAGAAGAAAACATAATTTTAATTTTCTAATGTTATTGTTCTCATTGCAATTTTCAGTTTTACAATTTCTAATAATCATATAAAATTCATCCTTTCATTGTCTTGATCCCTTCATAATTGATGCTGTCCTGTTTTTGTTTTGTCTTGTTCTTGTCTAGAAATGGTTTACTCATGTAATTTTTTCTGTCCAGAAAATGTCTACCCAACAAGACCAGATTGTTGGGATAGCTGTGATCCTCAGGTATGCAATTTGAACTATTCTGGGAGTGGCAGCTAAAGACGAGTCCTCATGGCTATGAGTGAACCAGCTGAGAAATCCCAAATGCAAGTAAACCATTCACAAAATTCAATGAAGTGTGTGAATGGGATGGCTGAATTATCTTGCTTTTATTAATTGCTGCTCTTAATGGGCTCCTGAGCTACCTTACATATGAACCACAGCTATAGAAGAAACAGTCAGCAAAGCCTACTTGTCTAATGCAAACAGAAGCCATTCAGTTCCAGGCGGATATTAAATAGAGGAGAAAGACGGGATGGAAATGGTGTCAGCTATTGCTGGTAAGAAATCATGGACTGGGAAGTTCAGTAAGAAGCCATTTTCCTATAACATACAACAGCATGTTCATCCACCCTCTTGAAAATAATGAAGTTACAGTAAGCTCAAATTAATGTAAAGGAGAAAGAATCAAGGACGGATGTATTGACTTTTGAAGAAGACTTTCCTTCCTGTAGAATATCAGAAGTAGTATGCAACTTTTCTTAATAGAAGACTAGTTCTGGATTACTGAATCCTGCTTATGCCTTTAAAAGAAAAAATGATTTCTTGGGTCTGAAGAGAGTTTGCATGGATAGCATGATTCATCAAACCTGCCAGGATATTCACCTCCTCATTTACATTCATGAGAAAGTAAAAATCAACCAAAAAAAGAGATTTCTTGTTACTTCTCTCCCCCATGAAAGTCTGATAATGCTATATGCTCCTTCAGCTGCAGAACTGTAATAACTGGACAACAGTATCACGAATCTTACAGTGATAGGGAGGGAATGACAAAAACCATTTCTTCCTGTTGTGCCTGCTTCTGTTCTCATCTTCAGTCTCTAGCATTGCAAAATCTACCATCCAGTGATCCACTGAGAGATCCATTCCAGATACAAGAATCTGTATAAAGCACACACCTCTTTCTATTTCAGGGCATTTTCTTGCTGTCCCAAGTAAAGTTTGACTGTGTTTTTCTTTTGCCCTGTGTTCATCATGTCCCTGTTTTTCATCTCAGGTTTTTCCAATTTTCTTCACTATTCACACTGCTTATACTGTGCCTTCCCTTAATACCTGAAAACCAGGTTTCTGACTTTCTCTCATTTGTATCTCCTCTCATTCTTAGAAGTTTTGTAAATGAGTATCCTGTGGCTACATCTTGACAGCAAAAGCTGGAGTCATTCATGCTGAGAACCATCCCTAAAACCTGGGATGTGTGAAAGTGAGAATAATTATATTCACGGTTAGTCCCATATATCCAGGCTGACAAAACCGGAAATGCCAGCAAAGCCTTGCCAGCTCTTACTATACTGTGTAGTTATTTAATTGTGATCATTTCTGCATCCGTATCTCACGGAAATATTTCACTATTCATATGTGATCCGCTGTGGTTTTTCAGTGTGTGAGGAGATGCAAAAGAAGAATAAGCTTACACCTCAACTTTCCTTGGTAGTGTTCTCTTTTCCTGGGATCTCTTGAGGAAGTTTCATAGACACTTCTCACTCACTAGCAAATCCTCTTCATACTACAGTTAGTAATAAACCTTTCAGTGAAACAAAAATTTGTCAGAAAATATTGATTTCTTGATGAAGAACATCAATTGGCTTTTTCTTCTTTGGCACTGAAAGTCCTGGAAGTCTAATCTCCCTCTACACTCTGGGGGTCATGAAGTGTTAGTGTAGGTTTCATGGGTCTGTGGCTTCTGGGCAGCCTGCAGATGGGGTCTACCCTGAGGACAGGTTTTGATGCCCACACAGGCTTCCCAGAGAAATTGTTGTTCCTGTCAATTCTGGTTATTAATTTGTTAGAAGAATACTGATAGCTAGTGAACTTTAAATTCCTTGAGCAGCTGTAAGGCACCTGGGGCACTTTCCTTACAGATTCAGGTTCTGGGAATACAAGTAACTGAAGAGAATGTCAGGCCTTTTCCAGCCAAATGTAAACAAGAGTAAGCAAACTGCTTTTCAGGGAACTTGACAGCTCCTTGTACTTCACACCTGCTTCAGAACAGACTGTGTTTTAGACATAGTCTGGGCAGCAACATTTTGAAATTAACTCATTCTCTATTATGCTAAATCTTAGCTCACTTATTTCTTCACACAGTACTGTACCAGAATAACAAGTTGTACTTAATGAGAGACCTATTGTAAATTGGAAGAATTATGTGATATATGTTGGGAGATCAACATTCGGAATTAGTATAACAGAAGTTTGTTTTCCAAATATTACCGTTCCTATTGATCAGTGCAATTTCATATATTTTTCTGTGTATTACAATCGATAACAGGAAAACTTCATTTTCTACTATGTCCAGTTGAACAATACTGGAACACTTTGATTCTTAATCAATTTTAATTGCCAAAAATGAACTCAGTACAGAGCAATCAGCTTCAGACCAAGTTATCCCCCAATGTTTAGAAACAGCTGGTGAAAACTGAAATGGAATCTGGATCCTACTCAGGTGTAAGTTTGTAATCAGAATCTAACTTATTAATAGATAGATACCAAAAAGCTATCACTCATGGCAGGAAAAGAATAAAAACCAATTAATTCTGTTTTCCAAATTTTTTTAGGGCAAATCAAGAGAATAATTACTTTTTACTTGCTGATCAATTCCATCTTTGTTATTCATAGTTAAATATGACATGAATTATTTTTTAATGGAAATTCAAAGGTAACCACAAGAGAAAAACCCTGATTTCTAGATACATTTATGATCCCAGGCAAAAGATTGCCAAGTTCTACAAGCAAAAATGCTGCTCTGCCTTCACAGAGTCCCAGGTGCAGAATAGTGATTTACTTTCCTGCCATGAGCTATCAATCTGCTTTCAAATGTATTTTCTATAAAAAGTATTTTAATGATCATGATGGAATGTATATGTGTGTGTGTATATATATAGTACAGAATTAAGTGCAATAAAGCAAGTTTTCTGAGGAAAAGACATAACGGTAATGTCTGTTTTTTCTTTTGACTGGAATCTTCCAGTTTCTGCTAAAACATTTCAAATACGCTAGATAACAATATAGCTTCCAAAGGATAACATGTAGGAGGAAAAAGAATTCCTACAAGTAAACAGATCTTTTTGCTTAGTATGTATTCCCCACTCCTCTGTGATAACTTTGGTGGGGTAGTCACTGTGTTCAATTTCCTAAAGCAATACAATTTACAAAGACCCCCAAGAGGGAGAAGAATGACCGAGATTAATTAGCATTTTTGTTTGATGTATGGGAAGTTACTCAAAGCTGCAAGGAAGAACAACATGTAGAAATGGCTTTGTTGTTGTTGCATTTGTTACATTGCCAAAATTTGAGTTTACTGAGGACTACAGTTCAGTTTGCAAAGTAAAATGATGTCTTATTTGATCTATTATAGGATCATACTCTCATCAGTTCAAAAGAAAATACAAGTCATTTTTATATAACTATGAAAATGCAAAGAAATTTTAGCTTTTCATATAGTGCTTCTGAAAACAAGTGTTCAGCTGATACGGTTTTCTTTGTAGCAATTGATTCAGAACTTTTGAAACAGTAGAAATCAAGCCTATTGAAATCAATCACTCCTTGGTTAAAGATGCTTTATGTTCAAATATACTTAAATTGTAGTAAGTTCCAATTTAATACACTTTAAAATATCCAAGTGACATTATGTTACAGAAACTAGTCAGAGAAATACATAACTGCGGGGAACCACTCAGAAAATTCAGAAGTAAATCTTATCGTCTTCTAGACAGGTTGTATGTAGTCATTTTTTGTCAACTCAAAAAAACCCCCCCAAACCAACAAATCAAACAACCCTGGCAAGCATGTAAGAGAAATTAGGATTGCTTAAGAAAATAGGAAAAGGAAAAGAAAAAGAGAAACAGCAGTCTTATTTGGAATATTTTGTTCACTATCTTTAACTTCAGTCCACATTCTTCTCACTTGATAGGAGTATCATTGAGATAGCTGAATTCTGAAAATAGACCACTTAACCCTATTTTTAACATTAAGAGGCATCTCCAGAAAGAAGTTAATTTTTATTTTGGAATATCCTGAGTTTCCCTATGGACTGCCTGTGTCTTTCCATTGATTAGGGAATGCTGAAGTGAGTATGGTCCTAACTTTAGTGAGGTATATCATGTAAGGTTAAAGTAAATTGTATCCAACTCCAAAATATTGAAGTAGTAATTCAGAATGAAGCCACACTGACGAATCTGGGAAGCATGGCAAAAATTCTTACATCTAAAAAAAAAGTTCAAAGCATTATATGGTTTAAGAGAAAAGTGAGTAAGAGTGTATATGCTAAATGCGTGTGGTAAAATAACACAGGAAACAAGATGGTGGAATGTTTTGTTCTTCCCATCAATAACAGGAACAAGGAAATATTCTGTGAAACTGTAGGATAATAAACTCAAAACTCATGAACAGGAAAAAAAATCACTCAGTCCGCAACTACAAGCCTAATAATTAGAGGCAGGAGTGGCAAAGAGGTTAGTCAATTCTTGTGGGCATGAGTCACATTATTTCAAGTAAATAATAAAATCACTGAATGCTCTGGTCTGTAAATATGAATCCTGTCTTCTTTTTTTTTTCAACTCTCCAGGTTTAAATGTCTCCTAATTTTATTAAAAATGTCTCTTGCTTATATAAAACCTTAACATTCAAAATATTGTCTAGACTCAACCCCTGCTGATGGTTTTAATTTTTTTAAGCTGTATTACTCATACACTACTGCTTTCTATTTCAGAAACTGTCTGACCTTTCAGAAACCTCCCCTGTAATGAGAAACTGACACTGTTTAGCTTCTTTTTCCTTCGTTAGATTATTTTCTAGGTCATGAAGCTTCATGTTAAGTGTTACTGATAAGCACCACTGCTAGAGCTAAATGAGATATGAATAGAAGAATATAAGAAAGGTCACCCTGATTCAAACCAGTCACCTAGTTCTCTTCCAGTGGCAAGTACCTGTTGCTTAGTAAGGTGTTCAAGAGCAGGATGAGTATGCCCCGGGTATTTCTTGTTGGAAGGAAACTGTGTGTTTATTCCTGGAGTTTTGTTTGAATGTTGTTTTTCACTTCCTATTACACTTTTGAGCAGCCTGCAGGTTTTGAAGGTGCTTTGGTAGTGGTTAACTGGGACTGACTTCTTTCTCTTTAGCTTGCAGCTAGAGAATACTAAAGGAATTTCAATTACTTACTTCAGCTGAAATATATTTGGGCCTCTTCCTCTTTCCTCTCTCCCACAGCCTACAAATCATTATAAACATACTTCCATTGATATAACTGAAAAGTAAATACGATTTTAGGAATAGTGCCCCATATTAATACCATCAGCTAAATATGATAAACCTATTTATATGTAAAGAGAGCAAAATTTAATGTACCATAATTCATTATGTGAGAGAAAGAAAACACATTTGCTCAAGAGAAAAATAAGGAACAGAGATGTTTACTAATATTTCTTGTAGATCTACCACCATTGATAATCCAGAGTATTCAATCTTATCTAAAGACTATATATACCGGAATAAATAAAGAGATGATATGACAAGCAATTTGATTCATCTTTAGATTTGGTGATCCTATGGTAATGAAGGATGCAGTGCCCTTATGCATTATGTTTTATAACTAATAATTAATCCAAATTAATTAAATAACACAGATTCTTTGATGTAGAAGAGAGATACATTTTTATCTCACACTACTTACATTTTGATATCTGCTTTTTAATGCCACTGAGGTTGTATATAATGACTCTACCAAAGTGACACAATGTACACATTGGGACATCGTCATTTCTCTTAGGAGTTTGAGATGTCTGCGCATGTAGTGCCAGAAAATCAGTTAGTGTCCTTTGATTAACAAATATGTCATCCTTGGGTTCAAAAAGATTTAGCTGAAGAGTGAGAACTTTAATATGCAGCTGGTATTCACGTCTATAAATGACAACAGTTTAGAGTGCATTACAGACCCTGAGCTTGCTTACTCGATTGCTTTAGAAGGTACTTGTTGCCTCAACATGGCCATGGTTACTTTCACCCCTGCTCTGACATGGAGGAGTGGGATAAAGATAGTTGTTGCTAGGTTAGTAGCACAGAACATGATGATGCAAGGTGATGCAAATTGATTTAGAATAAACCAAAGGTTATTGCCTGACCTAGCAGATGGATTGTCATAGTTGTTGTACAAGGGAATAGGGAAGTAAAAACTTGTAGCTTGTGTGGTTTCTTCAGATACGGAATACTGCACTGTTGGAGTGGCATTCTCCCTGTCTCTCTGCCTCTCTCAAACAAGTAGTTTAAAAAGAAAGTAAAACTGGACACATAAAAATAGATTAAGGAAATTTTAAATTTGTTTAAGAGTAGAAATAAGTAAAGAATGTAGAATATTGAGATCATAGTTTCAAATGTTTTAAAATTATTTTACCGAATCTCGATAAGGAACATGTTAGCTTTACTTCTCAGTGATTCCTATTTTCACAGTAAAAGTTAAGTGAAATATAAATAAGCAGAAGCAAAAATGAAAAGCTTAATTATGCACTGTTTCCTACTCTGTCTTAATATTAATATTAATATTAATATCAAGAACAGTAAGTCTATAAATTTATCTGGATCTCTAAAATAATTCCTGATGCTTGCTTCGATAGACACTCAAGAGCTCTAGGATTCAGAGAAGGAAAAATTAAAGCAAGGCATTTATGAGACAGGAGGCACAGGGAAAAGTAGAATTTTGTTGATGCCCAAGTGTGATCCTGGTTTCCCACTCTTGCAGGGAATATGCTTAGGACACGTGAATATTTACCTCAACTTAATGCAGGAGAACCACATTCTCAGTGTTCATCTTGTCAAGGTGCTAAGTTATTTTTTGTAGACTGCAAGGACCTCTGGGGACAACAACTATTGAAAAAGCAGAGAGAGAAACAGGCTGGAAGAAGGCCAAAAGAGGAATACCTCAACCTGACACTTTGCAGCCCATCTTGTTTAATATTTTCATCAGTGCTTTTGTCATCCACAACTGATTGCTGATAATGCAAAGTTTGGAGTGGCCATCCATATAGAGGAAGACTGTATTGAAAGGATATGGTGATACTGAGGACTCAGGTGGTTTTAACATAATGAAAAGGAAGGTATACAATGGCAATACAATAATCAGTTAGCTAGAGGTTCATTCATTGGAATCAATGGAAAAGAGTAGGACTTGGGTATATTACTGTATTTCAGGGTGAGTATTGTGATAAGTTCTGGGATGTAGCCATTGGAAACAAATACCATTCACTTGTGCTTCAGGCCGTATTTTTGTGATGAGGAAGTATTGTTGCCAGCCTACAAAGCTTAGCGAAACTTCACTTGTGTGTGTCCTGGTTGGCTCTGTTCAAGAAGGTTTAATTAAAACTTCTTTTGAAGTGTATGATTTCTTTTAAAGGGTAAAAAACAACAGAAGAAGAAATAGTGTTAAAGGACAATACTCACACAAGAATAAATAGGTTGTGAACTTTCTGATTAAGTTTAGGCTAGAAATTATATGGATATGCTTAACCAGCAGAAAGTATTTGAGATAAGGTTTTCAAGACAATGTGTGGCAAATGTATGCAGGAAATATGCAACGTGGTGCCTGTAGTCCCTGGATTTAGTGACCAGGGCAGTCCTCATAGTCTCATCTTTCTGTGTCTCTCTTCTGTATTACCTGCATTTCCATGAATTTTTCTTCACATTTTAAGATGAGAGTACAGTCCATAAAACTTGATGATGTCCTGAACCAAGATTAAGCTAGTGAGGGCCTTTTGGAATGAGTACCTCTGATTTTAGTGTCACCTCACTTCAGCACTGCAGTGAGCAGAAATGGCTTATCAAAAGGCCCAGCAAGGAAATAGAAGGAAAACTGTGAGAATGTGCACCCAGGGGCCAAGTGATAGGATTGAATCCTTAGTCTCAGGAAAAAAATTTTCAGCAGCTCCCAAAACTGGATGCATGCCTGTGTCATCATATCAAACAGAGTCAACCAGGTGGTACAACAGTTAAAATTTAGAAAGGTTTCCCAAATTATGTCTTTACTATGTGGGTTCTTATTTTCATGTATGAGATGAAATTAATACTTCTTCTCTGCAACTGTTCAGCTTATTTTTCTCTATTTCCAATAGTGTGACTTTGTAGGAAACAGCAGTTTAAAATACATTAGTCTGAAAAAGCCTGGATCCACTGCTTAATTTTATTTATGCAGCTTCATGAGAATAATGTTCTCATCATTTCCTTTCTTGTTTTCACTTTAAAGTTATCATGTTTTTATTCTAAATTCTTGAAAATTCACTAATAATATTGCTGATCAAGGCTTCCAGATGCCAAAAATTTGCCATACCAGATTGATGTAGTTAGTTATTAAATATAATACTGTCAAGTTATTTTGCATATTTGGATGGCATCCCTCTTCCTGTTTGTTTACTTACTCATTTACTGACCTGAGTCAGTTAGTTTATGGCTGCTATTTTGGTAATGTGGAAGTGCATGCTATGTATACTCTGCACCTTGCGGCCTTTGGAACTTCGGTGTGATAAGCAGCAATCCAGTTCAGATTCCCTCAATTCAAAGTGGAGTGCCCTTCGACTTCAAAGAATCTCTGTCACTTTTTACACCAGTAGCGACAGACTGTCTCTTCCCATTCCGCTCCGCTACTGCCCAATGGACTGCAAAACAACTACAGCATTTATTTTAAATTGACATTTGAAATAACACCTGCAAACTTCTCCAAATTGATTGTAACTTTTCGTGCAGATTTGTGTAGTAATATAATAACCGTTTTTAATAACCCAAGCTGGAGAAAAAGTAGTTTTCTTTTTTTTTTTCCCCCTCAAAAATTGAAGTTTCAGCAATTGCTTTTGCTTCAGTGCAGAATAAAATAAAATCAGAACGATGTTAAAATCTTCTGAGCCATGATAAGGGCATTCACCTGAAATATATGAGATGCAAGGTTATGTCTTTGCACTAAACTAGGCAGATTCTTGATGTTGTCAGTTCTGAAGTTTTTCCTTCCTCTGTGACTTTAGCCAGGAATACCATTCAGATCATGTGAAGACTTCCAAAAGACAGATTTATAAGAATATGTATGTTCCACTTAAATGTTTGGATTTTAGTAAACTGGAATTAAATAATAAAAATCCCGACTACTATTTAATTGTTCTTAAATAGCAACAGGTTTTAAAGTACACGTCAAAAACAAAGTAGTATCGCCTGCCATTTATGTCTTTTTTTGTTGATAAAATTGCCATAATCAATACCTTAAGCCATAAATTGTGTTGGCAGTTGGGGACTTTTTGGCATCATAATTAATTTATTTGACTCTTTGGTTTATGTAATTTAAGTTTTACATAATTTGAGTTCAAAGTAATTGCTAATTATTACAGTATTTTTTTATTGCTGCTCCTCAGCCACAGTTCACTTTTTCCTTTATCACAATTAAGATAAAGAAATAACACATGAAATTTTGCACTCACAAAATCTCAATTGCCTTGTAGAAATATTTCAGAGGAAAATTCCTTTATGTGCAAAGACAGAGGAGAGGCTTAGGTTGGGTGTTTTGACATTGGGAAGCATCCTAAAGGTACGAATAGCTTTAAACTATCCTCAGACCCAAGATGCTTAAGGAAGCCCTGTCCGCACAGGTTACTGAGTGCCCTCAAGCCCAGGCAGACCACAGGGTAACTCCTTCTGCTGGAGTTAGTTTTGGATTGCAACAGGGAGGTAAATTTATTCCTGTGGCTGGGTTTTCAGGTAATGGTTAAACCCTCCACGTCCACCCCATGGCCTATCAATTGAATCAAGTATTGAATCACTGCAGGGCAGTGGCTGCTGCCAGATGAGTAGACCTCAGCATGTAATTCATGGAGGGCAGGGACAGCAGGACACACTCTGGGGAGGCTGGGGGGTGTCTCCACCTTCAGGTATCACAGGGGATTTTGAGCAATCAATCTATGTCCTGCCAAACCAGGAGTGCTGGGCATGGTGTATAGAATCAGGAGTGGCTTTAGGTGAAATCAGTTGAACTTTTTCGTGTGAACACGCACACACTTAGCTAGGCAGGGGAGGCATGAATGTTGGATTTCACAGAGGCATGGTATTTGGAGAATCCGGAAAAGGAAAGACTCCCTCTCCGCAGATCAGCCAAAAATTAAGACCAAGAAACATCAGAGCCTACTTATAAACATAAGAAGTAAGTGTAAAATTATCATGCTAGCAATTGAAATTATTCTACTTAGCTACCTTCGTTATTTAAGAGTCTTTCTGTTTTTCCTAAGGAATTAATCTGTTTTGCTTTTCCTCTCAGGTTAAGCTACAGGACGCTGAATACCTGTACACAGAAACAATTCCGAGATGCACCTTTATTTTCCTTTTTGGTCTACTGGATCTCTGAAATCTGTGGTTACCATTTCTGTCCCAGTCTTCCCTCAGCTTTTTTGGCATAAAACAAAATGATGATTTTTAAAGATCAAATACAATCTCCATTATGACTAGAAAACCAGTAGTCACTTGTGTCTTGTGTCTAGTATAAACACTTGTGTTGTTCAGGCTGATGTGAGTACCTGGAAGGAGGATATATGGTGAAAAATGACAAAGGTGAATTGGAAGGGATAGAGAATCATATCTTAAGTAGTGGGTTGAAGCATCATACACAAATTGCATTTTGGGTGTTCCTTAGGTCTCACTATTAGGGATTTTTGGTTAGTATTGACAGAAGACATGCATGAAAATGAAAGAGAGCAGAGACATGGAGAACAAAGAACAGAGAAATACAAGTGGGATGCCAATAACTTGGGAATGAGATGAGTACAATAGGGAAAGTGTGGAAGATGCAGACTGTCACAGGTGGAAATCTCTGTGGTCACCTTTGACTTGTAGCAAGCCCAGAAGAGTCCTAATAAACAATAGAAGAAATTTCCTTGAAACTGGAACTGAAAGAAAGAGTACTTTTAATACACATGGCATTTCATAAAAATACGTGGATTTTTTTCCTGAACATAAATGATAAAAAGTGTCGGGTGTCTGGTGATATGTAACAACTTCTTTTTCTGTCCTATTCCCTTTTCACTGCTCATTGCATTGAGAGCTCACACAGATACAATCCCTTACGGAGGGGACTCTCCTTAATGGAGGTCCTGGGCTGTGTCAAGGTTTGTCATTCATACTGTCCCACTCCTACTAGATTAATTTCTAATCTACTATAAATGTGGGGGTTCATTAAAAACAGTAATAGCAACAACAACACCAGAAAAATCTCAGTCTGCCTAAAATGTCTGCCAGTTTCAGAAACATTTGAGGCTAAAGATGAAGGTTCTGGTAAGACTCCCCTTCACTTACTATCATTAAAGTGAATCTTGTCTTTAAATGAGTCATGAAGAATTCAGCTAATTTCCTCTTCCACCCTACTTCCCAGCCAAATCTATTTCCAACTACCTCTCTGAT
Source organism: Struthidea cinerea (assembly GCA_013397865.1). Lineage (NCBI taxonomy): Eukaryota > Metazoa > Chordata > Aves > Passeriformes > Corcoracidae > Struthidea > Struthidea cinerea. The sequence goes on from VZTI01003497.1 coordinate 130,602, forward strand.
AATTCATCCTTGCCGTAGTCTTCATCTTATTCACTTTAACTAGTAGTAATGTGTGTGAGCTGAATTACTATACTTTCTAATGTAATTTCAGAGTTTCATTTTTATAATGTTGTAACATAGTGCTCTGCAACATCACTTAGTCCAGCAGTATTTGTCCAGCTCCTTGCAGCATGAACTTGCACAGCTGCACTTATTTCACTTGGAGTGTGGCTGGCAAAATGACAGCTGTTGAATCAAGTAAACTCACTATAACTTCCTGTGGTTCTACATTCATCTGCATATAAACCACATTAATTTTCACCAAATCATACAGTTATATTGGTACAATGACATTCACAGTAATTACTGTTCTATTTAACTATACAGTTGGCATTATGGCATAAAAATATATCCTGGAACTATATTCCATTCAAATCTTAACCTGCTTATGCATTTAACAGACATTAATATAGAAAGAGTGCATTTTCTTGAGGAAAGACAGGAGTGATAACAAGTGATTTATGATGGTTTATGTTGCATCAGAAGATTTTTCATGCTTGACTTGCCAAATCTTTGCTATTTATTGATTTATTTTTCCTCTCATCAGAGTTCCCGGTTTGACAGGGATGTGTTTCTTAATTTCACATCACCTTAAAGAGATTTGTAGCAAATGCTAATATTAAAAGTTAATTGTAACTTCTACATCTAAATTAGCATAACTGAAATATTGTGTGTGCTTTCTGGAGAAAACTGATACAATTTTAAATGTTTTTTAACTGAAATTGTCTTTTACCTCAGCTTTGAAAAAATCGCCAAGAAGTAATCTTTACAGGACACAGATCATGTGAAAGGTATATAAGATACTTGTATAACACATATACTAAGATACTCATAATTCTTTCCTTTAAGCCATTATTTACACAATATTTCCAGAAATGATGATGCTGGAGTTCAGTCAGTTGCTAAAAAAAAAAAAATAATGACTCAGGACACAACACCATTATTTTTATAGTGGGTAGAAATTTTCCTTGAGCAGACTTTCTGGAAATCAGGAAATATCAGCTGTTGTGTGATATGATATCTTTATTGCAAGCATAATACTCAACCAATGCTTTTTGTTACTGATACAGAGTCAGGTTATAGGAAACTACGTAAGGGCTTCCATAAAGAACATACAAGAAAATGAACTCTAATAATAAATACTTATACGCAAATGTATTCTTGTACAAGTACATATTTTGTACATGAGCTCATGTATACTCAGTGGACTCTTGGTTTAGCATTAGGTATCGATGTACCTATAGGATATTCATGATTGTCAGTCCCTTCCTCTGTCCCCTTTATGTTCTTCTGAAATATTAATGAATTACACAACAATTCCCTGATATTGACAGTCACTTGATACCCTGTCAACTTAAAAAAAATCCATAAGCAGTCACAAATACACTTTGAACCATTAACTTGTTGTTGTTAAAAGAAATACAGCGTTGGCATTTTAACAGTGTTGTAAACCTTGTTTTTAGAAGATGGTACTCACAACTTTTTTCCCTTACACTGGTTTCCTCCACCAGCAAACTCAGAATTGGCATGTAACTTTGGGTACTTTGTCATGGGTAGAACATCACCTACAGGCAATCAGAGGCATGATCTCAACTGCTGCTCCTCCAAGCCATTGCTTATCTCTAGAAAAGATCCACTAGAGAAGGCTTTCTCATTTTTCTTGCTCTGCTGCAGGTATTCTTGATCTATGACACATTTAGTAATAACCATCTGAACAACATGGCTAGCTTCAGCACTTTCAATAGAAAGATATATTCTAACCCAATTAGCATTTTGTGGAACTAGATTTGGGAAGAATCATGAAGATGGAACACTGACAGTTGTGGTGCCCTTTTATTAGCTGGAGCTGCAATGTTTAATTGTGGTATGAGGATACTTGGAATAAGTTGTGACAGTAAAAACAATGCTGACAGCTTGTCTCTCCTGACGTTTGTGGTTCTCCTAATACTAGCAAACAGAATTCATGTTAATGACTAGGAACTACTACTCTCCACAGGGCTAAGCAGCAGATGATCAGCAGCTACCTACTTCCAGCTGCAGTTTTCTCTCTCTACTGGCAGTGCACAAAATTGTTACTCAGGCATTGGCTACAGCCATTTGTAGAACAGTTACAGAACTTAGGAGCAAATTCTAAACAACATTTGAGTGCCCAAGTCATGCTCTGGAAAAGATAAAAATAATGTAGATAGAATTTGTTGTTAGACACTGAAGAATTCTTCAGGTCTTTGTCTACAACATTTACTGAATGTGAAGGAGATATTTTGCTGTCTGTCATGCTTCCTAAAAAGAGTTGCCAATTCCATCTTCAGATTTGCTCCTATTAAAAAAATTTCCACATAATTTTCTTTCCCTTAAATAATTAAGAAGAATTAAGAAGAATCCCTTAAGAAGAAGGAAATAAAGCCCCCAAGATATTTCATTGTTTGAAGACAGTCAGTCCAATTTGAGGCCTGCACTTGCTTTGAGGTAATAATGACATTAACATTCCATGGAAATTTATAGATTTAATTAACTAGCTAATTGATTTATAGAGTGGCTGCGCAGGACAGATGACTGTGAAAAAGTACGTCCCTCTTCTCCTTAGTGATTGAAATAACCAAAATAATTTCTCTGTCTTCCAATAATTTTAAAGGAGAGCTTTATCCTATTCGTTTTTTACCTCCTGATAAAACCAGCTGTCATGTTAGGTTGTGTTTTTCCACAGAAAGGTAGTGTTTTTCCACGGAAAGCCACAGAAGGTGTGGACTGCACACAGATTGTTTTGGAGCACGCAAGAGAGGAGGGGAGTTGCTGCTGCTGCTGCTGAGGTGCGTGGAAAGGCGCCCTCAGCTCTGCCCGTCGGGAACAGGATGCTTTGCTGCCCTTTATACTGCAGGGTGATGGTTATCATGGGTCTACCGGCCTGCAGCACGTAACATGGACCATCCACGATAGCAGGCAAATGTTATCAGCAAGAAAGGAGGCTTTAGGGGGAGAGTAGAACCTCCTAAAAGGTCTCACGGTATAAGCATTAAAAGAACAAACAAACAAACAAACAAACAACAGATAGCGGTTTTAATATAGCACATCTTAACAAGCAGCTGCAAGCAGACGTAAGTGGAAAGCCAAATGTTGCCTGCTGATGTCCTTTCCCCGAGCACCGTGGGCAGAGGTGCTCTCTGGTGGACAGAAGGAAAAGCTGGTCTGAGAAACCTGCTGCTGTGTACTCGGTGAGCTAGATCGAGCTCAGAAGGGGACTCGAGGCTGAGAAGCAGAAAAGAGTGCATTTCCTCAGTGACAACCTGCCGGGAGAGTGGGGCTGAGGGAGGGAGGCTGATAGAAAAGCATCCAAAGCGCCCGAACGGAGACCTGTGGATGTCCTGCGCAGCCGGCTCCGGTGTGGGCGCGGACCCCGGGCTCCCTTAGGATATGCCCGCGGGAGCGCCCCAGACCCGGCTCCGAGCGCCGGCAGCTCCGGGCCGCTGCTGTCCGCTGCCCAGCTGCCCACGGCCACTACGGACACAGCCCAGAGCCTGCGGCCAGAGCCTGCGGCCGAGCGGAGCTGCCCGCCGACCTCCCGGGCGCTCTGTCAGTCAGGGCATCGCCGTCCCCGCACGGCAGCCTCTGCGGGAGCGGCGGGAGGCTCCGCCTCCGCCCGATCGGGAACAGCCTGATAAAGGCAGGTGCGGGCGAGCAGCGGGACCCCAGCTCGAAGCATCTGCTTGTGCACGGAGCCCCTGACCCGCCCTTTGCCACCCCGCCCAAGGCGACACCTGGGGCAGCCGGTGCGGGACGGGACGGGACGGGACAGGAGGGGACGGGACGGGACAGGAGGGGACCCTCCCGTGTCCGGCCGCGCGCGCCGCTGTCCCGCCGTCCTCAGCTGTCGGGCGCGTCTCTCCGAAGGGACAAGGACCTCGCCCCCAAGGACCTCCGAAGAGGCGGGATCTCTCCGGAAAGGGGAAGCAGGATTTTGTTGTGTGGCTTGAAGATGAGGCAGGTATCTGGAGTGGCGCTCCTCCTGGGGCTGATGGCTCTCCCAGCAGCGCTGGGACAGAGAAGCTCGGAAAGCCCTAAAAATAGCAGCCAAACCTTTGCCATCGTCTCTTTCAAATGGGATCACGTCAAGGAGCCGTATATCATTGCACTCTGGATACTTGTGGCCAGCTTGGCCAAAATCGGTGAGTCCGGAGTTACATATTAATACATGTCCTCTCCCTTTCCCTTCCCCCTTGCCCTCTCCCATCCAACGTAAATGAAGAAAGCTTATCATAGGTCCGCTGACCCGTTTTCAGGGGGTTTACTGTACTCTGTCCTGATTTCATAATACTGCCCTACACGGTGCTTAGCAGTGTGATTTTCCCCAGCCTCGAGGGGTTACCTAGTTCATTTTCACCGCTCGCGACTGTGGCTTCTGCATCTGACTCCTTGTAAACCCTTGCAATTCCTTGACACCTTGCATTCCTGTTGCTCCCAGGAAAAAACTTTTTTGCAAAAATGAAACAGAAATCGGGCTTTGTTGCTTACACAATACCTATTCCACTTTATGATATGCTTTTCTCCTGATTATGATTGTTAGCTGTATCAGCTGGTAACATCAAAAATAAACACTGCAAACTACACATATGAACTCAGCATTCTCTCCTTCGAAGTGCATTGCTGAATTAGTGAAAGAGCATAGTTTATAGAGAAAGGTAACGTATTATCAGACCATCTGATGTAGCTGAAAAAAACACGAGCGTTAGAGCACCCAGAATTTTCTTCAAGAAATTGGAATAACTGAAAAGCCAAGACTTAGCCTAACTTCAGTGCAATTTAAATGAATTTACATGAATGCTCCAACTCTTGTGTTCTGAACTTTGTGGCTTTTCCAAAAGCAATCTTGTATCAATAATGCAGTTTGCTGAACTATAAAAGTCACTGTTTAATTGGAATGAGTTTTACTTGATTGATGCTATTACTTTCAGACCTTTTGCCTTTGGATCTAAAACCAGACATCCAGTTTGGCTGACATTGAAAATGCCATTTTCATTTTCAATAAATCTTTTCTATAATCAGTGTCATCTCAGAAGATCAGCCAAAAATCCTACTAAAGACTTTCCTGAACTTGTACTGTTAATACTAATTTGGTATACTGGAATCACATTCCATGGATTTTTCATGCCACGGAGAATGAAAGATGTAAAAAGGTATACTTAGGTATATTCTGTCTAGCACATAAGGTAAGCATAGTGAGACTTGGATGGAAAATGCTGTCTCCAAACCCAAATAAAGCATTTTAAAAATGAGTAGTATGTTATAAGTAGGGGTGATATCGGACATAATTTTCCAGCAATATTTGCATCTTGGGTTTTACTTGATTAACCATAGATGTATAACTAAATACCTTTATCTGAACCTGTTTGACTACACCATGCAAATAGTTTGTCTTCAGACAGTTGCTGCATCACCTAGATTACATAAAAGGCAATTATGTTTTAATTGACTTTTATTGATGGGTTATAGCAGTTAGAAAGCTGGGGAAACCATATACAGGAAAAAACTGACAACATTGAGTACCTATAAAATTGTACTGAATAACCTAATAAACAGGCCGCTTGTATGAATCTTCTTTTTGAGATACTCTTCTAAGTAAGTATAGTTATTAAGGCCTTGTGCTATTTAGGCTTTGCTGTTCTGTACATGTGGCACAGTTGTACAGTGTAATATTAGTGGTGCACAACCATATCTTTTTATGTCTAAAACCCAATGAACCTAAGAACAGGACAGTTAGATTGTACTATATTTAAATTGCAATGGCTTGGATTGAGATTAGTTGAGATTAAGATGAGCCATTTTACCATGAAGTCCTTGATATAAACTCTTGATAAAGCACTTATTGTCAGGAGCTGAGTGATGCTGATTCTGTTTTTAAATTCTTTGTACTTCTTTCACAGCTGCACAGAGCATGTCACTTATTAGTACATCATGCCTAACATCAGCTCCATTGCTTTTTTTCCCTAAAGCTCTCAAGCTTTGTTCTTTTCTCTCTTTACACTGGACATGGTTTCCGAAGAAGCAATGGATAACTGCTGTATTCCCCTGAGAGCCTATGAATGCCTCTGCTTTCCCCCCCAGTCACAAATAACACACAGAAAAGCAAGAATGTACACTCACTGTTCAACAGCTTCTTAAAGAAGAAATCATGAAGGGGTTCATGTTAGTCTGTGAGAAATGGAACTGAAAAAAATAGCTTTTCAGGCCTCTGTCTGCCTTGGTGTGTCAAGGGTTCTGGAAAGTAGGTCAGAAATCTATGAGAAGTTTTGAATTGCAAAAGTCCTATGCTGGATCAGAGAAGGTTTACAAATTCAAAAAGCAGACAGAAAAGAATCGAGAAAAAAAAATAGAACATCTGTCCTTGGGTTTCTCTACTACCTGAAGAAGGGCAATTGTAGTGGAGTCAAAACGCTTGTTTTGCTGTAGGTTTTTCAGCAGGGGAGGAGCTATTCCTGTACATGCAAGCTCACTTCTCCGTGGCTACAGGGATTGGGAGAGTTATTTTACTGATCGATGATAGACAAGTGAGTCAGCAGAAAGTGTTCTAGGAATTGCAGCTGGTATCCGGGCATAAATGTGGATGAGAATACTTTGCTTTCTCTTTAATTAGAATAGCCTTAGTGGTTTGGTGTTTATTTGGGTTTTTGTAGTTTTTGGGTTTTTTTAGATTTGTTTTGTTTCATTTGTGTGGAAGTTTGGGTTTTTTGTAAAAAACAAGTTTCAATTCATGATGTTATATGACTGGGGGAAGCATTTTTGTATTACGAGATTTTTGCAGACTTTCTGAGGCTTGATGTTCATGTTGTGTACAAGGTATTCTGCAACATAAACTACTGTATGTTAAATCTCATAAGTATCCCAAATACATGAAGAAGTGCCTAGTGTTTTGGGCTTTTGGAGAAGGAAATTGCTCTTTTAGTTTTAGTTTAGTCTAGTTTTTGGTCAGCTCTAAATATTGCTACAAATGAAACTCTGGAAGAAGAGTCTTCATGCAGTTGGTTTTCATGCATTATAGAAAATAAAAAGTTTGTGCCTTCTATGAAACTTCTGATGCATCTTGGTCTACTGTTCTACATATTCTAATTGATTTGATTTGACTCTCTTCATCTGAAATATTTCAGCTCTTCATTCTTCTACTTCAAGTGGAATATTCTTAAGGTTCACAATGTTTCACTTTGGCTAATGATCTTTATTTCCTCTTTTGATAGGCTCTCTTATCTCTACAGAGGAGTATCCTTGTGGGATAGGGCCAGTAAACTACTTACATGTGTAAATCTAAGCCAGAAAAGCATCTTATCTACACGAAGAAGGTACATGAGGTACAGCTGAGAACCTTCCTAGTGGACTTAGATGTCCACTTCCTGGTATCTCAGTATATCCAGATGAAATAAGCAATATGACTGAAAAAGAATAACCTCCAAATGCATACGTGTGTGCATTTATAGCTACAGGCAGTACGGGCATTTCCTACTGTAGCCCTGTGGGTAAAGGATGTGCCATTTTTAAACAACATGCTTACACAATAGAGTTCTGGTTTAAGATGAAAGACACTTGTACACTGACCAGACTCTCACATGCTTTCTAAGTTCACTTGGCCATGTGCTCTCCTTCTTTATAGGTCTTTCACAGAACACATCTTGAAAGTAACCTTTGAATAAACAGACACATAGAAGATACAAACAATATTTTGGCAGTAAAGTCTCTACAGAAAGAGGTAGAAGTAGGTGGAAAATCAGAAAACTTTGGAAACAAGTAGAAGAAGGAAAGGAATAATGAGTTCAGAAGCTAAAAATGGCTAAGAGAAGACATTTTTTAATGCTGAACATTGTATGCCATTTTTTGAGAGTATTTCTCAGGCCATGTCAATTGCACAAAAAAAAAAAAAGAAAAAAATATGCTTTCTACTTGGGGGATATCCAGTACAGGCTTCTATATGTGTTCAAAATCCTAGGAAACAGAGAGGGATTTTATTTATATCTTCACTGGAGGTTATGTTGGGGAAATCATGAAATTCCTTCTTGCAGTTTAAATCCTCTTGTGTACTATAACATCTTTATTACATTTTTTCAACATTTTTACAGAAGGATAGGTAATTGTCCCAAAGTAAAAAAAAAGCCCTACAAAGCAGTCTTTCTGTCTGGCTGGCCCTGTGGATTTGCTCCGTATGTGCAGATAAGCAACTGGAAGAAACGGTGGGAGAGTGAGTGACTATGAACAGGAATGAGGAAGGGTACACAGCCTTTTCACTATCTGAGTCAAACCTCTTGCCAACTGTTTTTATTGGTATAGGTTATGCTGAGTCTAAGAATGTCACAAAAGCTTTTTTTTTTTTTTTTTTTAAATTTAGGTGTAGTTGTTCACGAATTCTAAAGGCTTTTATATTAGAAATTAAAAAGTGGGAGTGAAATTTGAATCCGGGCCAGCTGGTAGATCTGTCTTCAGCAATACCACAATGCTTTGGAGGAGGGGAAGAAGTGATTCAATAACAGTGAACAAACACTTAGGAGAAGGCTGGTGAAGATACTGTGTCAGATGGACTTGTTGAGTCCATCAGCTCTTGAGACCCCAGGAGGACACGAGCAGCAGAGCACAACGCACCTCTAAGCTTAGAGATATGGGTCCCCACAAACAGTCCAGTTTCTGCATGCCTGGGCTCCTTCACATTGTCTCAAACTACCCTGAGAAAGGAGCTCTTTAGAGTATTTTGTTAACACAAACAATTGCTGTGGAGAATTTTAAGCATGTTAGGGATGGGCTAGGGAAGGAACTGTGAAATGCTGGTCTAACCACCCATCTAATTTAGACTCCTGGGGCAATATTTTCTTTGAAGAAATCAATAACCCTCCCTCCAAAGCAAACTGTCAAAACAAAAGCCCATTTGACTCCAAAGTTTCTCCTCCTGGCACTCTAGCTACTGAAAAGTGTCAGTTACATAGAGAAAGTGATTTAGGGTATTTTAATAAAATCAAAAATATGAGACCAGCTCTTCTGTTGGCAATTCTTCAGTAAATGACATCGTTAGGAAGAAATGTTGAAGGATGATTAGCAGAACTTTACCGGGTGTATTTAACTGAAAATGGAGTCAGGGATTGAAAGGTGACGATATCACCAAATCCTGCCAAGTTTAAACTGTCATGATTGTAGTGCTTGTTAAAAGCTGCTTTCATTAGCAAGTGATAATATGGAAAAAGTCTTTGCATTGTGACTTAGGTCGTCTGGACTTGGATATCTTTCCCCATATCCTGATAAAGATAAGAAGGGAAAAGCGCATATTTTACCTTTATTGTGAAGTCAGTAGAAGCTGAAACAGGTTAGCACACTTAGAACAGAGGCACATGCATTTCCTCCCCGCGTATGCATAGAAACACTATAAACCTGTGCTGGCAACTGTGACATATCTGCAGTGTCTTCATTTTTGTAAGATGCTGTATTTCCTTTTGCAAAGTTCTGTTTAGAATACCTGTGAGCTAGGAATGTTAAGTACTGTAAAATCTCTGTCTTCTAAAAAATTACCTTCTGTATCTAACATTTTACATGTTTTAGGCAGCTGAAAAGAACATTTCCAACACAGAATAATAGCATTGCATTTCCAGTGTTGGGAACAGCTGTGTGAGCCATATTTTTATTAAATTTATCATCTATAAGTGACTGCCTATTCCCACATTTTATTTCCATTTTACTGTTGTGCCTTACTCATCCTTTTCCTGTACTTCCTGTCTCCCTGTAACACACATCTATCTTCTTCCCCCTCCCCCTCCGAGTCTTGCAAGTCTCAAGTCTTAATTATTTAGAGCAGGGAAGAAGATATCAGGATAGTATAATTTGACAAGATTCAGATTACATCCCCTGACGAATAGCAAATGTACAATGGCAACTTGTGTGAATTACATAAGAAAACAATGGCATTTTGAGAATGGCCCTGAATTGAATACAGTTCAGGCATGCATACCTAAGAAAGGATCTCTGCCATCAATTACTTTCAGGCACCTGTGTGCAAAGTGCTCGGTGTTCTCTGCAGAACAATGGAATCCTTTTAATATTGTGGTCTTAGGATTGTTGAAACCATTGATTTACTGTCTTCAGTGCTAAAGCCACTTATTACTAAGAGTGATCTACAAACCCCCGAAGTGACTGTAAATCTCTCATGTGGTAATGCAGCAGACCACAGCCCCGCTAGAAATAAGGGCAAGCAGAAAACCCTTTCAGGTGTACAGAGGTTCTTCAAGTGAAAGGCTTTGGATGTCCCCCTTTGTTTTAGTGGACCTTTGTGTGTTAGAGACAGCTGGTTCTGGAAACCCTGAAGTATTACTTTGTTTGACACGTACAACCAAAAGCCCGTCAAATATCAGTAGTTTTACCACAAGTTTGCTTTAAGAAATGTCTGGAATCCAACTAAAAGGGTTCTTTCCCCGGTATTTGCCACAGTTTTAATTGCTCTAAAGGGGTAATGGATTACTGAGTTCTTCTGTATCTTTCGTATGGCTCGCTCTATTCCAAGATGAAATGTTGAGTCCAAAGTCATAGAAGAATATTTCTTATTTAAGTATTCTTTTGTTCTTTCAGGAAAATGTCTCTGATTTTTCTCTTCTTTCTGCAGCAGTGCAGTTAAACTAATGGCCTGAAGAACTAGAGGCTTTAATTGTTATTCAGTTTGTTGACAAGTGGCAACCATTTAAAACTAGAGACCATGAAAACAGTCTTGGTAAACCACAGAGCGTGGTGGGTTGGCTGTGTTGCAATATTTTGTTTCCTTTTGTAAAGCAATTTGCAGAGTATTTACCCCTGTGGAAGGAGTGACTTGATACCCAATTGGCTGCTATGTAAAGCACAGTAAAGTCATAAATACTGAAACTATGGGCTGACAAGGAAGATCTGACCAAGATAGAATGCAAGACATCAAGTGGAAACACTTTTAATTAAGGCACGAATATTTAATGTTTATTTGTGGAAGAAGAAAACGGGAAGGTATTCTGAAAGGCCTGCACAATGACAGGGGTTTTAAGTAGTTGGATCTGGAGAGTTTTCTCCTTCCAATGACTGAAAATAGAAGCAGTAATTCTGGATTCACTAAAATGTGCCTAGGAGAGAAGTTCCACTTTTATCTATTGAAAGAAAAAAATGCCTTGATTTTTGTCAAAGCCAAATGTTACAATAGCAGTAGTCACACACCAGGGAAGAAAATCTCAGTGTAGATTGTAGACTGATTTTCAAAAAGATGTGGCTATGATTCTTTCTGCTTCAATTACATATATAAAATGGGGAAAAAAAGTTTAAACTAGAAGCTTTATGGATTCAGCTAGTTTCATAAGTTGAGTTTTGAGGAAAATATTAAATATTAAGAAACCAGTAAATGTCTTGAGACAGTAAGATTTCACACAATGAAAATCTCCGAGGTGCAAATAGATTGTAAACTGATGGAGAGACTTTCTATCTCCTTTATTAAAATTAATATTGTTACATTGGTTTGGTGATGTAATAATATTCCAGGGACTAGGTGATACCAGTTGGTATAAGATGGCTTTATGTTAATGTTATGTTATGTTAATGTTAATATTGATACACTAACAGTTGTACTGGAGGTAGAGTTGTTATGTGATCATACATAAAACTAAATATCAGTATAGCGTGGAGATACTACAATCTTCCTACTCCAGTGAAATATCAAAACTGGTGAATATTTAGATGTAGTTTTTCAGATCTTGGCGGCTTGGATATATGTTTAGGAAATTAAGTTAATAAATGTTATTTAGTGGTTTAAGTGGTTAAATATTCATTCCAGAATGACTGAAGCAGTCTTTGAATGCTTTCTCTTCTGTCTACGCATAGTCTAGAGCTTTAAATGCTCTAAGACCTGGTTTGAATTAAATAACCAGATTTTCTACTGGGATTGTTCTGGCCCTAAAATATTCCATCCTGTGTAGTTCTGGGAATGAATTTGGGACAGTAGTGAACTGGGAAAAATTGTTGGATACTGGGTCTCCTATAGAGTTCACAGAATCACAGACTGGTTGAGGTTGGAAGGCGCAACATCTGGTCCTATGCTCCAGCTCACCCAGAGTGGCCTACAGCTCATTGCCCAGGATCATGTCTAGACGACTTTCGATTATTTTCAAGGATGGAGACTCCACAATCCTTCCCGGCAACCTGTGCCAGTGTTTGGCCACCCTCGCACCTCTGCCAAGCTCCTCTCCAGCTGGGCGGCCCCCTGCATATACTGCTGTGGGGTGTTGTTCCTCATCGGGGGCAGAACTTTGCACTTCTCTTTGCCAAACTTTACAAGGTTCCTGTCAGCTCATTTCTCCAGCCTGTCAAGGTCCGTCTGGATAGCAGCCCAACCCTCGGGCCCATCAGCCACTCCTCCCAAATTTGTGTCAACAGCCAAATTGTTGAGGGTACTCTCTGCCCCATCATTCAGATCATTAATGAAGATGTTAAACAGGACTGGGCTCAGTACAGACCCCTGGAGTTCACCTCTAGTTACCAGCCTCCAGCTATACTTTGCACCACTGATCACCACCCTCAAGGTCTGTCCATTCATCCAGTTTTCAATCCACCCCATTGTCTGTTCATCCAACCCCTACAGCAACAGCCTGAGGCTGTTCTGGGAGGCAGCATCAAAGGCCTTATTGACGGCTAATTAGAAACTCGTCAGACCCTGCTCTCCCCTCATCTTCCAGGTGCATCACTTCATTCTAGAATGTTATCAGGTTAGTCAAGCGCTTTCATGTAGTGAACCCTGCTGACTAGTCCTGAGAAATTTCTTGTCCTTCATGTGTCTGTTTACAGAATTAGTTGCTCTACCAGTTAGAGGTGCAGATCCTTGGATTAGCAGTGGTCACACATGTCTGTTTACAGAATTAGTTGCTCTACCAGTTAGAGCTGCAGATCCTTGGATTAGCAGTGGTCACACATGGATGGACCTTTATCTACATCTTACTTGGTCAAAAAAGCAACATTTCTCTATGCAGTTGGTATACTTTGGTTAGCTGGTACAAAATTGCACACTACAGAGGAGAGAATGGTGGAGAGTATTCACATGGTGGCTGTATAGTGGCCACAATGGTCATGCCATCGTGAATTAAAGAAAGGAATCACAAGGTACCAGCATAAAGTTTATCTCTCCTCTAAGCTAGGCACCTTCTGATCAGAGTGGCTTCAATTTGCTGTTATGAATGGCTTTCACTCATATGTCACTCACCCTTCTGCCTTCTCTTAGCTGATACAGTGTGAGTTTCATCTCTTATTTTAGCCAAAGCGTTCTCCAGGATGAACTGATATTCTACTCAGTAGTATTACTTAACGGGAACATGCAGTGAGATCTGTTAACTGGCAGTACCAAGCTCAAGCAGCAGCTAAATGAGTCAGCAGGAACATGTGTAAACTCGGAGGTGGCGTTTGTAGTGTACCCTATTTCCTACAAATCTCTCTCCTGCACACAAGCTGTATGCTAGAAAGGCACACCTCCATGGTTCTCCTCTGTACGATGCAGCTATTACTTCTGCATCTTCCACTTGCAACACTGGCACTTTGCAACCTCTTCTCAGTTTGTCCATTTTTAATGAGATTTTTCTGAAGAAGACTGCCTTTGTCCTTCTAAAAAAAGAACCTTAAAGTTATGGCCAAAATGGTCTTCTATTCCTTCCTAAAATGATATTCATTTGGCTAACTTCATTTCACTTCACAAAGACTGTGAAAACTCTGACTCTGAATAGGAGGACATTTCAGCTATTGAACTGGTATTTTGTCAAGAAACATTACTGAATTGTAGATAAAGATATTTTGAACTCGGTTACCTGCTCAGATTAGCTGCCGTGGATGATCATTAGTGGAGGATAGTGCATTATTTTCTAAGTAGAACTATTGCTTAAATGCTGTGTTTATTCTCATGTTTCTCCATTGCTTCACTTGCTACCATAGAAGCCACAGAGAAAAGCAATCACAGATAACTGTATAGGCAAACAACTAATTTAAGCTGCATGCACAATCTTTCTGGTTTAACAAGCTGAGTAGGATAGTCTACATCTAAAAAAATGAACACTTTTGAATTGAGCAGTGCCCTGATCAAGAATGAAAACAGTAGGATAAAAGGTATGAGGAGAAGGGCAGGATGGAAGTTACAGATGAGGGTGCTGTTATGTAAGCATAAAAATGTTGGAATTAGATTGTGAAAGAACCAGGAAAAGAGCAGAAAGAATCTCCATATTTACATTCAAAGCCTAACAAATACATAAATATATTAATTAAATTCTCAATTTCTGTTGCTTTGTTATCACAAAGAAGATAAGCATTTGACTATCATTAAAGGTTTTCTGTTAAAATATCTTCTATTAATTGAAAGGATTTTGTCATAAACTACTGCCTGACAGATTATATCAAGATGTCCGTTAATCATAATGTCTTACTTGAGTTAACAGTGTAAGATTTTTGGGACTTTGCTCTGTAGAGCTTTGAGAGGATTGCTTTTTCTCTTGGGCAATCTGTCCTCAGGAGGACTCATGCAGTAGCTCTACATGCCATCCTGTGGAGTACAGTGTATCTGCTGTACAGGCAGCATTTCTTAGACAAGATGAATAGACAGCATCAGTTTTTTCAGCTCAGTGTTATGCTAAGTATTCCTTCAAATGAGGGAGCCAGCCTTTTATCTGCTCCCAGTGATTCTATGAATCTTCTGGGCTATTTGAAGTTGGATCTGCCTGTTGCTGCATGGAGCAAAGTGTTATGATTCAAGGCAAGAATAAAAGGTAGGTTAGTAACTCACTCAGGCCAGATATCTAAGTGGTTGTGTAGCATCTGTAACAGAGCCTGAAACGTGTAGCAGTGAAAACTTACATTGCTTATGAAGTAGAAGTGTCTGGAAAAAGAAGGCTGGTTTTGTTACTTTCTCCTTGACAAAATTTAGGAAAAAAGTCAAGACTCCTTCAAAATTCTTATTAGAAATAAAGAACATAGCAAGTTCAGAGACTTCAATTTATTTTTTTTCAGTATGATAGATACGGCATTGAAGTCAGTAAAAAATAAAATTTTTTGATTCTCCTTCCCCCTTCCCCCTTCTCAAGTTAATTCAATCAATTTGATTGAATCTGATCTGAGGGTGAGGTTATTCCAATTTACACGAGCTTAAATAAAAAGGGCTGTCACATTTACCATGGACTTAAGGAGAGCAGCAATTCCTTAGTACATAATACATTAATCTTATTTGAACCTTATGTTCCCTAGCCTTTCAGTAAACAGAAGTACATCTTGTTTTCATGTCTTGAATACTTGTACTGAAGAAAATGGTAATTAAAGAAAAGCTAAAGCTTTTTTGAGCCCAAATTATTACTTTCAGGCACTCAATAAAGCATCTTAATTCTTCAGCCTTTCATAAGGACTACAGCATAATTGACCTTACTAAAAACCATAATTTTTAACGCATGTTCACCTGAATAACGCTGTTTGGTGTTTGAAAGTATGAGGATGTAAAAACAGCAGGAGGAAGTATGAAGTTTCCTTCTGTTTATTGTGATTTATGAGTAAAGATTAAAAGCAGTCCAAGATAAACCTGCCACTGCAATTGGACATTCAGCTTGTGTGTGGGTACTGAAGCCCTTGTGTCAGGAAAGACCTACGCAAAAGTAAGGCAGAATGGTCTAATATTTTCCTCTTGCTGCCTGGTGTAGCATGTGTTGTCTGTTGCATTTTGGAGGACCTGAAAGTAGAATATTGCCTTTATGCCCTCATGTGATAAATGCTTTCTGATTTGGGGGG
>VZTI01003497.1:146418-176418 GCA_013397865.1 Struthidea cinerea
GGGGGGGGGGGGCGGAGTAGTACTACAGCCAAGGGTAGGGTTTCTGCTGTCCTGCCAAAAAGACAAAGGCCTGGATGCAGCCAGGACAGGGTTAAGTTTCACAGTAGCCAGTAGGGGCATGGATGGAGGTGATTCTATACCACTCATGTAATTTTCTGGGGAGGGTGGGAGGGTTTCCACTTTGGGTTGCGTTGTGAGACAGAGGGAGGGTCGGGGTATTGCCAGGGGGTTTCTGTGAGGGGTGGGCAATATCATGTGAATCAGTCATCTTTTTTCTTGTACTGCTCTGTTATTAGTATTGTCCCTTGTCTTATTTTACTGTTGCTTCCAGTAAATTGTTCTTATCTCAATCTGTGCTCTTTCCCTTTTTTGCCTCCAAGCGTCCTTTCCAGCTTGCCACAGGGGGAAGGAGGATCGGGGAGTGGGGGAGCCAGCAAGTGGCAGCATGGTTTGGAGAGTCTCGGTGGGAGCACTAAACTGGGGAGTATCACTCCTAAACCATGACACACAGTATCTTCACCTGGGGTTAAAGACAGCTTGGTAAAGCTGTTCCCATATGTAGGGAACTGCTTATTAGTTAATGATATGATAGAAATATAGATAAAACATCACATGGATGCAGCTGCTGAAAAACGAAACACTCATAACAGAAATGAAAATAGTGAAAAATATCCTGTATATCATATGCTTACTTATGTGCATGTAAGAACATGGCAGAAAGTGGAAACTCCATAAATTTTAAAAAAAATTCAGCTGAAAATTGCCTTCTGTCTCGACATTTTTTCATCTCTTTTTGCCTTCAAATCAGGTCTAACAGTATATTCGGGTGCACAATTTCAAGAGACGATTGGCAAAAAACAATATTAGAAGAAAATTATGAATTTTGGATCTTCATAACACTTTCTAGTTCAGAACAAAAGCAGGACCAACCCACTAGCAGTTTTTATTTTATAGCTGGTATGAAGCAGTGTTGCTTCAGCTAGGTCTTATAATTTATCTGTGAGTAAATAATATAATTTCCTTTACTGGATGTGGCTTGCCCATGTGTGCTCACAGCCCAGAAAGTCAATCCCATCCTGGGCTGCATCAAAAGCAGCATTGCCAGCAGGTCAACGTGGGGTGATTCTCCCTCTCTGCTCTGCCGTGGTGAGAGCCCACCTGGAGTGCTGTGTCCAGCTCTGGGGTCCTCAGCACAGGAAGGACAGGGACCTGTTGGAGCAGGTCCAGAGGAGGCCACCCAGCTGACCAGAGTGTTGGAGTACCTCTCCTATTCAGACAGGCTGAGAGCATTCAGGTTGTTCAGCTGGAGAAGAGAAGGCTCTGGGGAGGACTCATTGTTGCCTTTCAGTACTTAAAGGGTGCCTATAACAAATACCAGGACAGACTTTTTAGCATGGCCTGCTGGGATAGGACAAGGACTAATGGTTGTAAACTAAAAAATTCAGTCTATATAGAAGAAAGAAATTTTTTACGATGAGGGTGCTGAAACACTGGAACAGGTTGCCCAGACAGGTGATAGATGCCCAGTCTCTGGAAATATTCAAAGCCAGGTTGGATGGGTCTTTGAGCAATCTGGTCTAGTTGAAGATGTCATTGCTCATTGCAGGGGGATTGGGCTAGATGACCTTTAAAGGTCCCTTCAAACTCAAACAACTTCAGGATCCTGCTGAAGTTTAATTCTTATATACATGGTAATAGAAGGCAAAAAGAGGCACTACTGTTGATAGCTTAGTAATATTTGATTCATACTGAATTCTTACTGCTCCCCAAAATTTAATTTCTGCACAGATATTTTTAGGAATATATGCAAAATCTTTTTCCCATGTTGGATGGGATCTGACGAAATAAAGCACATATTCTTGTACAAAGAAAAGAATCCTATGTTGATACGATTTTGTACTATATATTATCCAATAGAATCATGGTTAGTCTATGTATGTGACATTCTGGCATGTTTTTTACTTAGGAAGGGATTTGTGTCTGGTTTCTACCTTTCTTTTTTCTTGAAATAAACAGTCGTCTTAAGTACCCAAAATGTTTGAGTTGTGAGCTGGGCTTCAGATACAGCTTTAGCCAGTTGTTTTGTTCCCTTCCTTTTTATTTCTCCACTGTGGAAAATAATGTTAAACTAATCTCCTTGTGAACTTCCTTTTGCACGCTATCCGTTCTCATTTTGCCTGTGCATGCACTACCGAACACAAACGCATAACTGAAACAACCCGCTGTCTTACCATTTTCCTACTGCATTTCAAAACGTCGAAGCTATTTTCCAGGTACCACATTTTGTTGTATAAGGACACTAATTAAACTACAGTTCTTCCTGCTGCTACCATCATGTACTTCACCTCTCAAATGAGATAATGAGGGTATGAGAGTTAACGTGTTACTTAACTGGAGAAGCTGTAGGGACAAAAATCAAAAGCCATGCTAAGCACATTGAATGATAGCAGTATCTCAGAGCCATTTGCAGGAAAAGTTGAGAGTGATATAAACTAAAGTGTACCCTGCTCTTCTTAAGTCTAAGGGAAAATAAATCACCTGGATTTCTGAACAAATTTACTTTCTTATGAGCAAGAATGAGTGCATTCAGTAACAAAGCATGTCACGTCTTCTGTTTTCTGTTGCCTAACCCAGAAACTCACAGGCTTGATTGGTGAAAAAGATGTTTTCTTAATAGACGGAGTACTGTGTAACTATTGTAACATGAGAATTGTTGCCTCTTTCTTTCCTGCATATCACCTTGCTCAGTTCCTTTACCATATTCTTTCTGACTGGCACTACTAATGTTAGAAGAGCTGTTCTGTCATGAAGTAAATTCCATAATGTATTCTGCATAATAGTATATGGAGAAACATGTAAGTGACAAGTGATGTCAAGAGCATTCTTAAAGACAAAAATTTTTACTTGCTTCTTCATTTTCTGACAAAACTCTGGGATCATAAACCATTCACTGAGATGCTTCCACAGCCCTATAAAATTAGAGGAACACGGAAACAAGCTTCGGTTGGAAGGGACCTTAAAGATCATCTTGTCCCAAACCTCCTGCACGGCAAATACATCTTCCACTAGACCAGGTTACCCACAGCCCCATCCAGTCTGGCTTTGAACACCTCTAGGGATAGGGAGTCCACAACCTCTCTGGACAACCTGTTCCAGTGCCTCATGACCCTTATAGTAAAGAATTTCTTCCTAATATCTACCCTCCTTCAGCTTAAGGCCATTTTCCCCTTGTTCTCTCATTATGTGTCCATGGGAAAAGTTCCTCTCCAGCCTTCTTGTAGTCCCCCTTTAGGTACTGGAAGGTGCTATAAGGTCTCCCCGGAGCCTTCTCTTCTCCAGGCTGAACAACTCCAACTCCCATTCTGTCTTCATAGCAGAGGTGCTCCAGCCCTGTGATCAGCTTAGTTGCTTCCTCTGGACCTGTTCCAACAAGTCCATGCCTTTCCTCTGCTGGAGGCTCCAGAGCTGGATGCAGAAATCCAGGTGGAGTCTCACCAGAGCAGAGTGGAGGGGTAGAATGTTCTCCCTTGCCCTGCTGCCCACGCTGCTTTGGATGCAGCCTGGGATACAAGTGGATTTCTGGGCTGTGAGCGCACACTGCTGAATTGCGTTAAGCTGGGGAAAAGACTTCATCTGTTGACATTCCGGACACCTTATGTCAATAGGGAGTGTTTCTCTTAAAAGTATTTCTAACTTTTTGGTTAAAAATCTCACCTAGAAAATCTGAGACGACCAAATTTCTAGTACATATAAACAATATATTTGAATTTTTGAAATTATGTACAAGAGTTGTAATCCACCATGAAACTCTTCTCTTATCAAGCTGCTGAAGACTCTCTCCTCCAACATAAGACTGGCAAAACTTTGAATCTTTTCAGGAGGTGCAGTAGTATTTACTTTCAATGGAAACTATCCTGGCATATTTTGTTAATCCTCTCAAATTAAGTTTATTTTCAGTTTTAAGCAAGAGCTACTTGACATTTGTGTGTTTGTTTGTTTGTTTGTTTGTTTGGGGTTTTTTTTTGTCTGTGGGCATCGCTAGTGAATTTGAATACCCTAATACTTATTTAATTTACTGCTGTAATCAGGAATACTTCCACTGTAATTCCATGCTATTCCAGTTGTATTAATTAAAATCTTACCAGGCTGGAATGTAAGGGGCAGGAAGCAAGCCAGTCTGCCAGTGCTTGAAAAAAAGTATTTTCCTACCCCATGACTTGGAGCAGCCTACATAGCTATTTGCCATAGCCCTTAGGGTTTAATTATGTCCCTCATGCCCTTCCTAACGGCCACAATCCTTACTATGCCTTGCTGGAAGCAGTACAGGGGAAGAAGAGAAAGTCCCTATCGTATGAGGACATTTTCAGAGTTTCAGCCTACTATTGGTACTTGTTAAATTACTTCTTCCTCATCTTCTATTTCTTCATCTACAGTAGACCTCAACCAGGGAGAACTGGTTCTGTTTTTTATTCAGGCTTTGGTAATTCCTTACACAATTTATCATACAACAGAACAACTGCTTCCATATATTACTAGTAACTCATTTCCTTGCAGTTTTTTATCTGTATGAGCAAATGCCAAAGCATTCCCATAGGGGTGTCTTCGTTTCAATTAATTTGTCATATTAAAATGGAGGGTGAAAGGAAAAAAGTTCTAAAATTCATAGTATGAAACTCAGTTCTTGGAATTTCTTTATTTAACCCATGTTACTGGAAAATAGTTTGGCATTTTAAAAATAAAAAAAAAGGTTTCACTATCTTTTAATAAATTTCAGTGAATCTTTGAAGACAATTGTAAAGCTGGAGCGGTTGCAATATATTGCAACTTAATTTTAATACCTTTACATAGCAAGTGAAGCAGTTTTATGATTCTTTTACTGTCCTGTTTTATATCCTCTACTATACTTCAAGGTGTTTCTAATGTGTACTTTGCTCTCATTTTGAAATATTATTTTTGACTGCTCCCATTTTTCTTTCAGTGCCATTCAGTTCCATAAGGGCCAAATGCTACCACACTTGCACTGCAGTGGGACTGCTCCTTCAAAAAAGAACTATTTGGCATAATTATGATAAACTGTGCCTGACTGTTTAAACTTCATTATGTTCTAAGTGCTTATAGAGGTAATAGTTGCTTACTCACACACTTCTTTGAATTTGACTTGGGGCTATCTTATTATGTTATGACCTATCAGCTGGGAACCTTGACCTGTATGTTGGTTACATTTTTAATTGCTAACACATTTTGTTAATTGTTCACCTACAGAGAACAGCTACCTAAAATCTCCTCCTTAATGAGCTCATTACAATGCTGTACGCTTTGTAAATGGTGACCATTACATATGTGACAAAGAAAGAAAGCTTTCTTGAGCTGGATTAAACCAAACTCAAACCAGTCCTTCCATATGAAGGACTTCTGTGCCTTGCTTAGGAAAAATATGTCCAAGATTAAGTATAAATAATATCAGTAGTCAGGCTCATGTAGTATATATTAAGGCAGTACCAAGATCCAATATCAAAAGTGACTTTTACCTCTTGTTGTACAATACATGTGTATTATATATCTGAGTTTCTTCAGATATAAAATAACTCCATTTTTTTTCAATAAATCTCTCAATTTTTGGGTAAAAGCATAAGGTACTGATTAATAAAATAATTTCATGTTTGTCTAAGGATTATTGATAGAAGAAATCCTTAAAATCTCTTTCACTCTCAAAAGAGATTTTTGCCCATTGTATATAAACAATTCAAAAGGGCAACATCAATTCACAACACTAGTTTTGTTGTTGCAAGGTCCACAGAACAGAATCCAAAGGACTATAAAATATGGTATCAGTCCCTTGACCAGGAAAAAAAGAACTGAACACACTTTGTTGATAAAGATTAGAAAGGCAAATATAGGTAATAATGATCAGCTTCAGTTCTGACGAGTCTGCCCAAACACTTCCTGGACAGACTAGAAATGCAGTTCCCTAATGCTTGGAATCCTTGCTTCAACTGAATCACTCTTAGAACACAATGGAAGATTTTTTTTATTTGATTTAAGCCTAAATTCATCTGCAAATAAGACGGGGTAAAACAGTTTCCACATGGATAAGGAAAAGATGATATAAAAGTATGAAACTATAAGAAGATTATTTTTCAGTCACAGGAAGTGACTAGAGTTTAGTTTTTGGACTGGTGTTATGCAGGGCTTTGGTTTTGCTCTTTTTTGATTTATCACTGCACAAAGAGGGGGGCCATCCTACTGAAGGTTTCTGATGACACATTTCTGCAGGCACTACCAGTATTCATGTAGGTCTGGCTGTTGTACAAGGAAAAATATATAACCTTAAGGACTAGGGGAAGGGACGTAATACAGAAATACCAAGGGCAGTTTCACTCAGAGGCCATGACACCAACTGACATGAGAATGGGAAGAGAGGTACATCTGTACAAAGTGAATACAGGGTGACTGTGAGTCACCAGTGTGATAATGAATCCAGGACGTAGCTGAACTATAGATTGTGATAAGAAATTATTAATGCTGTTGGACTTGCTTCTACTATGACTCATGCAGAATGCAGTCTATATTTCTGATGGCTCTGAGTCCACAAAGGTGAACTCAGATTGAAATAGACAGAGCTGAAGACTGAAAAGAAGTAGTTTACTTTAAAAAAACAGAGACAAGCAACAAAAAGACAGTATGTTTTTCTCTCTGCTTATGTAACAGGACATGAAGAAATTAATATTAGGGCAAACCAGCCATTTAAGAAAATTGATATTGCTCTTAAAAAGGAAAATGGATATAAAATAGCGGTGAACAAGTTCAGGTTAGAAATCAGAATGAAGTCTCTACTGTGATGAGGGCTGGTGGCATACCTTCACATTGACTTAACTGGAGCAATAATCCTCTGAAATGAGGATCATTAAATATGATGGTGTGATAATGAAGGTCTGGATACACAACCAAATAGCCCTTCTAGTACTTATGGTTCTTGATGAGAATTCCTAGATATTCTGTGCAGGCTACATAAGCAGCTGTAATTGGTTGAAAGGTGTGCCTACGGCTATGCAGGCAAGAACTGCTGTGTTTGCTAAAGTAGGAAACACAGGAAGTCAAGTCATGAAAGAGATCTTAACAAAGAGCTCCAGTACAACCGAAGTCAATGTACAAGGATGCAAAACTGGTGCATCTTTGAAAACAATAAAAATTACAAGGATAGAGCAGAAAATGAAAGACCTAAGAGTATAAAGAAATCAAGTATAGCATGTGCAGGAAGTTTATCAGGGAACTAGTAGGTGGGCATGACTGTTGAGAAGTAAAGGGAGCCATAATAAAAGATAAGAGAATTATAAACAAGTAAAACTTCATTAAACAGGAAATTGTATCAAAAACCTTCTCTTAGTAAAGAGTGGAGTAAGTAGAGATTAGATTTATCAGCAAAACTTCTGGAGAAATTTGAGATTAAAGTGCTAGAAGTATAAATAAATTTGCCCAATAAACAGAAGATAAGGTGACTGTGGAGTCGAAGAGAATGACTTATAAAAAACCCTGGCATGATTAAAAAGGGAAACACTAATGGTCATTATTGTTAAGCAATTTTCTAAACTGTTGCAATGGGGAAGTTCGCTAAGGATTTTGTACTGTCCTTTTGAAAAGAAAAATTCACTGTTAGTTTGGACTAGGTGATGCCAGACTGGGACTGACACACACTGCCCCCAGTATCATGAGAGGACCATGGCACACACCAGAGGAAGCCAATTAAACTCAGTGATTATATGAGACTCTTGGGAAACCAAGAGTGAGAAGTGATTTTAAAACAGTGACTGCTCAGCTGCTTTTTAGATGTCAGGGCTCCTACGTACACATCTTAATGGGAAAAAATCTCCAAACAATCTAATCTAATCTAATCTAATCTAATCTAATCTAATCTAATCTAATCTAATCTAATCTAATCTACATTAGTATTTTCAAAGAGTTTGCAGATAAAAAAAAAAACAACAACCAAAGAGGGGAAAAATAATAGAAAATACACAATTGTCTCTGTCCCGGCATCTACACACAGTTCCACACGCCATGAATGCTGCCATCTCTTGCAGGAGCTTGTGTAGGCCATATGGATTTCTACAGCAGTGCTGCTTCTCTCTTGGTACGGCAGATGCAGCTGGACGGTCTGAGCTGTGCCTGACTACCCGGCTGCAGCTGAAGTGTGGGGCTACGGAGCAAGAGGGCGGCCAGGGATCCATGCCTGTTAGGCATGGGAGAAGCAAAATGATCCTTTCTTGAAAATGCATGCTCTGTATTATATTTTAGAGGGTTTGGCCACATCTTAGTCAGGTAGACCAACATAATAGCAATGGATCAGGACTTTCCAGTGTCTTTTGAACTACATTACTAACCAGCTGCAGTTGATACAATTTAGGCCACAAACTGATATTTGACTACACTTTGAGCTATTATACAGGCAAGATAAAGGAGGTGTTTTCCCAGGTATGCTACTGGAATGTATTTTTTTTTCTTTTTTCTTTTTTTTTTTTTTAATAATAACATGTATTTGCAGAAGGCACCACTGAAAAAATTGCAAACAGGGTAGAACTAAACAGTTTTTGAATTGAATTCCTTTATAATGCTAAGGAGAACATGAACAGGTAGATAAGATAAGATAAGATACAAAAATTTCAAGCTTGCCAGCCAGTGTCCAACCACTGGAAGATGTTTAGAGGAAAGAGTTCCCTTTGGGCAGAATATTCTTCTGTGTAATTTATTATGCCTTCTCTTAAGAAGTTTCTTCGTTGTGCTATTAAAAAAACCTGATCGTGTGCTGCCTTGAAGATACTATTATTTGCATCTCTGAAAAGTAAAGAAGCACAAAAGAGCATGCAGTGTTTTGCTCTCACTTTGGTCAATGGCAAGGATTTTCACCAGTTACAGAGAATCGAGTCTTGGAGCTCCAATTAGAAGCACCCATGGCTTGATGAAGTGTGATAACTTCAACTTTATAAGTGAAAATAAAAATCCAGAACTGGAAAATAGACTAATAAGAAAATGTCAGTGCATATTTGAACCACTAGTAAAAATGCATGTGGGAGACCTCACAAATGCCACTAACCCTGATAGGAGGAGCTTAGAAATGTTTGCAGGTTCATATCTGTGTTTTCACAGAAACTATGGAAATGATAAGGCTCATCATCTTTTAATTTTCTAAATTATTTTATGAGTCCCTGGATTTTATCCAAAGACACATGGAAAAAAATCCAGCAGAGAATTATTGTCATTATTATAGGTCAATTCTTGATTTCTCTGGATGACACATTGTGTACTGTGCATGTACAGTAGATTTTGTAATTGACTGGAATGGTGAACAGCTGCAAAAATAATTTCAGTGTTTTCAGAGACCGGATTTTACACTATCAAAGTTAATTGAAATGTAATTTTTCATTTGAAATAGTGTTGAAATAACTGCATAAATCCTGAAAGTTAGCAGTATTTTAAATACATAGTTTCAGATTTTTGTTTTTGCAGTGCTGTATTTTCAAAGGTGGTAAATCTATCTTGAATTGTTCATTTCCGCTGGAAATAATGCAAAAAAACCTGGACCTAAGGTGTTAAAATGCTTCCTTTGATAAGAAAAAAATCAGTATGGATTAAAAGTAGGTGTTGTGAGAGATAATTTGAACAAAAAAGTGAAAACCCTACTTTGGAAAATTTTTTTAGGTGTCTGCAAATATTATAACTTGAAAATTAATTGTCCAGTATCTCTTCTTTATTACTTTTAAATTATTTTTTTCTTTCTTTTAACCAGTCTTTCTGTCTTCATTTCTTTGAATAACTGAGAAAAAGCTTATTCTGTTGAATCACATCTTCCAAAGCAGTCATGATGGCCTCAGCAAGCAAGAAATAATTCACTGAATGCTGTAAATTCCACTGAAGGATTTAATCTAAATTACTGCATTTTTAAAAGGCCAACTTACTTCTTAAAGTAGGTTTCATTCTTTGAGTCAAAAGAAAGTGCTTCCAGCCACCACATCATAGTTACTAATTTGTTTTGTCTTTCTCATCAGATAGATTAAATGCCACAGTCTCTTTTCCTGGATCTCAAAGGGAGCATCTGAAAAAAATCACAGGATGTTTATACTGTGCAACTGTTTCTTAATTTTGTAGAAAGCTTCTAATTCAGTGATGCTCAGCTTGAATTTAAACCCAGTTTACCCGGTAGCCAGTCCAACCCACTTTCAAACCAGCGTATGTTTAACTTTTTCTCTAATACTGTTTCTAGACTTAGATAGATGAATTCCAAATGTTAAATGTTAAAATGTTAAATGTTAAAATTTATAGATCACAAAATTGCCCTGTGCACAGTTATTTCTTTTATGCCATGAAATGTCTATAGGTGTTCTTCCTTTACCCTTTCCATCTCCTCGTTAAAATATATTAATGTACTTTTCCTTATTAACAGCAGTGAAAGTAGACAATTTCATCTCTGGGTCCATCACAGAGAGTTTATCTGAGCAGCACTTCATGCTATCCTTCCTGAGAGTTGAAATTTCTTTCACATCAGAATCAAACTAAACTTCTTGTCCATCAGGAGTTTACAAACCTTGCTGGATTGTATTTTGCTCCTCAGTCAGGTGAAGCACCTAGTCATGCTAGACATTTAGATGTGATTAAAGCTTCCAATTCTACTTTGTCATGGGGGCACAATTCATTTTGTGGGACAGTTTTTGGATCTCTTTTAGACAAGTAAAGGTAAACTTTATGAAATGGAAGTGCTATCATTATGTGAGTTTGTAATACATTCATAATGTATTGGGGACGTTACTTCAGAATAATGAATTGTAAAAATAAACATTAAGGAGTGAATTTGGAATTAATCTATCTCTATGAATTTCCACAAATGTAATAACTACTCATAATGTACAATCTTGATTAAATATATCTTACACACAGAGCCAGAAAAAACCCACCAATCAGTGTAGGTGCAAATATGAACTCAAACATTACTCTAAGTTCCAATTGCATCTCAGTCCAAAGCTATTTTATTGAATTTCATCAGTTGTGGTATTTTCCTTTTGCATATTTCTATGTTTATAGACATTTTTCTGTTAATCATATGGCATGCTATCTGCCTGAAGAGTTAGCTAGGCAGTAATCTTAAAACAAATACAGTCTGGTTTTCAGATTTTGCTTGGGCCAAATATAAAAATGAAAAGAGGCTTCTCTAGAGCCCATTCATGCAATAACTTTCCTGTCTGTGGCCTGCATCCTTAAACTAACAGAGCAGAAGAATTTATTGCTGATAGTATTAAAATCTGGTACAGATAATCAGTGGGTTGGAGTTAAAGGGGACAGAGACAGATAAAACAGGGAGAACGAGACTTTTAAGAGGAGATAATGTTATAACCAAAATCAGGTTGTTTTCCAGGCATTCAAAACTGGTTTTGGTTGTAAAGGGGAGAATTCTACAGAATATTAATTTTTAGCTGGACACTGTTTTTTTTCCAAATGCCTAGTTCTGAAAAGTCTTCACAGGTTCATTTTAAATTTTTAACTTCTCATAGTCATGGCTTATCTGCTCACATAAGAGTAGGAAAAACAGATTTTGGTTAGTAAGACTAGCTCAGCAACATTCATTTTCAGGGATATGGAGATAATCCCTTCTCTGTGAGGTGATAAATTAGTTGATAATTCACTGACTGGAAATTCAAGGAATCAAGAATGACTAGTAGGAAAGACTTTTGAGAAGCCAAATGCCACAATTTGTACACATGGAATAGTAGCTAGTTTATTTATCTTCATTTA
This sequence comes from Struthidea cinerea, assembly GCA_013397865.1. Taxonomy (NCBI): domain Eukaryota; kingdom Metazoa; phylum Chordata; class Aves; order Passeriformes; family Corcoracidae; genus Struthidea; species Struthidea cinerea. Next base: position 158,197 of record VZTI01003497.1, read on the forward strand.
ATTTCCTCTCTCTTCTTCTTTTTTAATGCAAACCCAAGGGATTTTATAACAAAGAGAGGAAACTAACTGAGAAAACCCAGAGTGTTTGTTTTTGTGAAGTGTTATTCATCTCTTGATTACATGACACAGATGACATAGAAAACTGCCACGGTTTAGTCAGCTTCACTGAATGCAGTTTGCTTTCATGTCTGATTGCTTTTGTATGAACCCCACTTTTTAGCTGTGTTCTAACATGTTTTCAAGCCTTGTCTGCAAACACTCAGGAACATCTACATTCATGCTCATTATTGGCATAGGGAGGCTGTGGTCACTTTTCCTTTCATGTTTTCTATTCTGATGAGACCCTGAAGGTTCTATAGCTTAAGGAACCACATTATTGTGGGGCTGCTGTAATGATGGATGGGGCTTCTAACATTGCCTGTGTAGATGCAGCCAAGGCAAAAACTGACAGTTCAGGAGTGGGGCCCTTAAAACACTCTAAAAGGTAACTAGTAAATGTTTGACTAGCACAAATACTTGGATGGGAAGAAAAACAATGGTCTTTCAGTAAAGTAACCGGTTCTAAGATCTCTGCATGGTCACAGGAAAGATTCTTCCACTATGGCTTAAGAGTCTGGAATTCTTAATGAACCCATCAGTTCTCGTCCAAGCTAGTTTTGAGCTAAATTGCGTTAGCATTGTAAGAGCTTCAACACAGCTGATGTTCAAACCAGGAGAAACTTGGTGGCTTTTACTAAAATTTTCTACCTGAAGTGAAACTCACATTTTCAACACAAAGCTGTGTAAGTAAAGGCACAGGTATTGGGTCAGTTTCACAAAGTACCAGGGTTCAGGCCATCTGGGACACATCATTACTTAAGATAAACTGAAGGGCAAGCTCACAGAAATCCCAAGAAAGTCAGTTAAACCACACATGCTTACTTATTATCAAACACTTCTGCCTCTTCCTCCTATTTTTTGTTCCATCTTTCTTTGTAGACTTGACTTCTCTCTGTTCTTCTCTCTGCTTTTTTATTTTCTTTTATCTGATACCTAACAAATGCACTATAAATATATATTACCACATGTATTTGCAGTGTTAGTTGTGTTTCTGTCACCTTGAACAGTCTGTTTTTTTTCTGTCTGGTTGTGCCATCTCTCTGTCTCTTTAGATTCGCTCATGGCACTCAGTAATTTTCCCTCCTTCTAATTATTGGCTGTTTAATAGTTTGACCACACCATACCATCACATGTTTTGCTATGATAGATACCATATACTGTTTGTCTTTATTAACAGATTATACAGACTATTGTAACATACAAATTTTATGATACCTTATACAAAAGAAAGCAGTCTGTTGCAGAACCATTCTCCACAAACTTATTTGAAGGAACCACAAAAGCCTCCATTCCTTCAGAAAGCCTCTGAATTATTAGAAATCCTTACTAGGGATGTTTTGAAGAAAAGGCTCAAAAGGGATCTCCCATGATATAAGCTTCATTCTGTTCCTGCTGCACTCTACATTATCAGAATATTCTTTACAAATTTAAAAAGAGTTGTCTTGAAACTAGTTCTTCTTTCAGCATCCTTCTCGCATCTTCCAATAAGCCTGTTAGTAAACTGATCATTTTTAAAGACAATTATTGGGAGGCTGGATGTGTATTTTTAGATACAGAAATAAACCATAATGTCATACATTTCCAGGACTTCCCCTGTTTCTTTTCAGTCTTGCACTTACTGCTTTGCAAAGAACACCATCTTTCCCTAAACAGATCTTGTTAAGAGAAGATAATCCAAGGAAGGATATAAATGTCATGGAATATTGGCTTCATGTAAGTTAAAATATGCAGGATAAAATCTGAAGATCGGCCTTTTTTTTTTTATTCTATAAGTGTCTGTATCCCATGTGTCAGACTGTGGTCTGATGGCAATGAAAGCAAAAAGTTTGTGTGGAGTCAAAACTGCCAGTTAACAACACTTGTTGCTCAAATTGTCTCTCCACTCTTCATTTCTGACTCACTGTTTTCCTGTTTCCTTGCAGTTTTCCACTTGTCCCACAAAGTCACTCGGGTGGTTCCAGAAAGTGCTCTGCTGATCGTCCTCGGTCTTTTCCTCGGTGGCATTGTATGGGCAGCAGATCACATTGCCTCCTTCTCCCTGACACCAACTGTATTTTTCTTCTATTTGCTGCCCCCCATTGTTTTGGATGCTGGATATTTTATGCCAAATAGATTGTTCTTTGGAAATCTTGGCTCCATCCTTTTGTATGCTGTCATTGGGACAGTCTGGAATGCTGCCACAACCGGTTTATCTCTCTATGGTGTCTATCAGACAGGAGTAATGGGTAAGTTTGATCTATGAAGGCACAGTTAAGAATGCCACTGTATATGCTGTTAGATGGGTGATAAGTTACAATTTAACAACTCTTTCCAACAGAAAAATTCAATTTTAATGGGAGCAGTTTGTAATACCTTTGTCAAATTTAAGAATGACCCGAAAAATCTTCCCTAAGGAAAGCAAAAAAGCTACTTGAATCCATGTCTCTTACATTGTCCTGCTCTAAACGTGTGCGTACACTCTCAGGATAAAGCTCAGGAGTCTTTCTGCTAATGGACATTTGGACAAAAATACACACTGAAGGGCTGATTTCTTTCTGCTGTGATAGAAACCTTAAAAGTTGCTGTGAAATGGAAGTGTCTTTCTGAAGGCAGCTTTAGTGTTATGTGTTGTATTTAGTGCTATTTAATATTAAGTGTTATTAATGTATTTAATGTTATTAATGTAATTGTTATTTTATAAGAAGTGTTATTTAATATTAAGTGGCTACTGAGTGGGTATATATGCATGACCCATCTACACATCTCTTTTGTGTCTTCTGAGTCTGGAAATTGTAACCGATTATTTAGAAGTTTTACAGAATGAAGTAGCAGATGTCTTACGAAAAAAAAAAGAAGCCATTTTAGTGGAAGCAGAGTCCAAATGGGCGTGAAAGGGAGGGTGACGCACAATTTCCTATACCACAAATCCAAAAAGTGAGGGTTTCCTATTGCTTGTGCTTTTCCCAGAGAAGCCGTGGATGCCCCATCCCTGGAAGTGTTCAAGGCCAGGTTGGATGGGGCTCTGAGCAACCTGATCAACTGGAAGGTGTTCTAGGTAGTGGAACTGGAGGGTGTAAGATGTCCCCTCCAGCACAAACCATTCTATGACTCTAAGACACACTCTGTCTTAATTACACTGTGATATAAGGGCACAGGGCTGCTAGAAGAGGCACAGAACAGCAGTACTTAATCTCTGCAGACTTTCATTTAAGACTTGTGTTATGTAATTGCAGATGTTTGTAATGATAGATACATTTTAGATATTTACCTTATTATAACTCTTATTTTAGAAGCAACAATATTTTCTTTAGAAGATACGAAGGTGACAGCTCATATGCAAACACCCTTGACTTTTATAGGTAGATAAGAGGTTTACTGTGCTTTAAGCAATGTATTTCATCCACAATATCACATTTCTAATTAAAATAAGGTTTTCAGGAAGAATATATATGACAGGGATATTGCTACTGCGGATTGGAAAAGGATTTCTTTATTTAAATATCCAAGATGCTCGGAACCATTTAAAAAATATGACCAAAAATATTTTCTGAAAATCCTGTTCTGGGAAATATAATGTATGATAATTACTTTTAAAAATATGTTGCTATAAGTCATTTAAGGGAAAGGATTGATTTCCTGACAACATGTGAAATGGAAAAGTTAACTGTTTTCCAAAACAATTTTATTTTAGGTGAAAAAATCACCTAAATTATTCTTCTCAATCTGTAAACAACTCTTGACTAACTGCATAAGCTGGATTTGATGGTTACATTTTCTGCTTCATCAGTATGCAAATCTTTTAGTGACAGTGTATACTAGACCTCTGAGCTTACAGCTACACAGGAGAATCAGCCCCTACCACAGGTCACAGCTAAAGCTCTACAAGAGAAATGTGGGATGTTAATAAAGGTGAACAATAAACTGACATGTCTGGTGAACTTCAATGTTTAGAAAGTGCGTTACTGGTATACTGTGGCGACCTGTCTTTGCCATGAAGACCTACTAGAGTTCTAATTTCAGCTGTGAAAAAGGCCAGACAAGGCTGTCCCTGATTCAAACTATGTCATTCTCCAGCAAAGCTGAGTAGGAGTCTAAAATATCTACATGACACAGACTTCCTAATCCACTAAATCTATTGTGTTGACCTCCAAGAGGTCAACAAGATCTAACCACCATGCTTTGAGAAAAACCTTGCTGTTGTTACTTGCTGAAGATAGGAGAATGCTGAGTTACTCAGTTTCTAGAAGAGTTCATAGTACCTTCTGCTTGAAGTTCTGTGGCATATTTTTGTTTCTATCCCACTTGTTCTACAACTGAAGTGAATAATGCTAAAAGTAATACCATTAAAATGTAGAAATGTAAATCCACTACAGACTAAGATGAACTAAAACCAAATGGTTTCTAGCTTCGCCATTTGATGGGCCTGTAGTACTGTCCATCAGAATAAGAGTGCATAATCCAAACTGGATTGCATAGCTTTCCTACATAAATAAACATAAAAGCAGCTCTTTGTTGGCATTCAAGACCCTTGCAGATATTATAATTTGCAGAAGGAAAATGGAGAAGGTGATAATGAAGAAGAAATCCTTCCTTAGAAGTGAAATAAAAAGATTAGCACATTAACTGTTAACCATCAGCCATATCAATCTGCTTCCACAGAATAGGAAGAATTACGTAATACTAGATCTTCCAGGCTGATTGCAGTGAGCTGTTCACTGTCTGCTGGAGAACTAACACACGCAGTATTGTGGTTGTGACTAATGCTTAGAACAGGTTTTCCTGTACAGTCTAGGTCATAGCTGCAACATGCTGAGTGTGTCTAAAAGTCTTAAACTGGGCCCAGAGAGTTTATCTTGGTCAGGTGTTATTGATGAGCTGGAGGAAACCATGGTACCAATTGAAAATAACTTCTGTTATTAGCCTAAATGAAAGTCTGATTCAGAAACTCCAGGCCTCTTGACAGCTTTGTAGGAATTATAGATGTGTCCTATCTCCCCATAAATATTTGCTTACTAGCTTTGCAAATCTTCAAAGAATGTACCAATGATTATAATTGGTAACACATAAAAAAGATAAGCAATCTCAGTGAGCCAATTTGTTTTCAAACCTTACGTTCTATTATACCCTGATATCTGATAGTTATTGCCATTGGGCTTGTTCCTTCCTTAGGCCTGCCTGAGAAGGACAACATTTGGTGGAACTATTGCTTAGATTTAGGTTCAAGGTTGTTCTCAGAATTTCTGGCACAGACTTAAGGTCACTGCCTCAATCCCACTCTCACGCTTAAACTGATAGTCTCAGTCCTTGTTCATAGCCCAGTATGTCCAAGTGTGAACAAGACTATTTATATTCTTGAAAAAATAAGGTAGTTATATGTCTGTGCAAACTATGAATTTCTGTTTTCAGGGCTGTACCAAGATCCCTACAAACTGTATAGAAAACATCGTAGATATTCTGATTGGCAGATAGCAGCAAAGAGGATATATACATCTGCAGCTCCCCCAGATTACTCGGCATTGTCACATATAACAGGGTGTTGTCCACTCGTATCTCTGACTACCCATATAAGTATCCTTTTCTTGAGTAAATAAGCCTATGCCATTTTGTATCAAAAATATTTGGAATCTGGTTTCTGTTTCAATTACATTCTAAGCACATTTTGAATTTGGATACATTTCAGAGTTCTTTCTAGAGGATTGGCCATATTGTTGTGGAAGTACCGTACAGGCACAATTGATTTGTGGCTACGGCGATTGACTGTCATTGTCTGACTCATGCTTCCAAACCATTTAACTAGATGAATTTCTTCTTTACCTGTAGGAATCATGCCTGATAATTCTGGGCATGGGCCTCTGCATTGTGTTTTAATGAATGAATTCTCAACCTGTTCTTTGCTCTTCCTCATGTAATTTTTGGCACCATCACTTCTTAGTGAACCTTGCTTCCTCCTCCATCCATTAATGAACACAAAGGGAATTTTACTGCTCAGAAATCATTTCCCCAGAAAAAAATGACTGGGTTACCACTCCTGATTTCATGAAGAGGGTAGATTTTGCAAGGTATTTAGGAAGCTGAGCAAAATGATTGTTGTGGCTCTGCCTTTTCTGCTACTTTTAAAATGACAGTGAACGCTTGTCTCGGTCTGTTTGTGTAACTGAACAAAATAATCTTAATAACTAAAAGAAGGTTAAAAAAAAAAAACTGGGTTACACTGTCACCAGAGTTCTGTAGTTTCAAAACTTTTGAAATCATTGCCAAAATTCCTAAGGGGCTATAACACAAACATGTTGAGGTACATTTTGGTCCTTCATCTATTTTTATGGTCCACTTGCAGACAATTTAACAGCCTCATGAATCCTAATTTGGGAACAAGCGGCTTAACCACACCTATCAGTGAGTAAGGAGGACACAACTGATGTTCAGCTGCACTGAGTTCAGTTAAACATCACTGTAGCAGTACTTAGTGACCAAAAGTCAAATTTAATCTGTGACATGAAATATTTTGGAACATTTACTTCAGAAGTGCTGGTATGGTCCTCTTAATATCTTGTGAGTTCTCAGTTATCCTGGGATAATTTAGTCAACTTAGACAAACCATACCACACACAAACAGAAAGCCAGTTTAGATCTGGAACTGTTTTGCCACAAGAACAGGCCAGTACTGGTCCTACTCCCAGAAACAACTTTGATCCACATGGGCCAATGCTGAATCTAACAAAACTTGTAGGATACAACACAACTCAATGCAGAACCTTTTAAGTAGTCACTGTAACATGCTTTCCAGTTGATACCTTGGCATCTCTTATTTTCCAGTTTTTGGCATTATCTGTAATATCCCAGTCTGTCATTACTATTGATAATACAGAGATGTTTCTGCTTATAATTTGTTTGCTTTGGTTTTGAAGGGACACTGAACTCTGGGCTGCTGGACTTCCTCCTCTTTGGCAGTTTAATTGCCGCTGTGGATCCTGTAGCTGTTCTGGCAGTGTTTGAAGAAGTCCACGTCAATGAAGTTCTATTCATCATTGTTTTTGGAGAATCACTTCTGAATGATGCTGTAACTGTGGTAAGTAAATGATATATCCCAAAGTCACCCAAACTCTAGGGGATTTCTTCTGAAGTGCATTTTCCCCTTTAAAGAAACACTTTACTCTCTGTGTGTATCTACTCATGGGCTACTGTAGTGCAGCTCATGGTGTTTTCTGTCTTGTTTACAAACACTGTATTGGGAAGAACAGATGTTGGAGCATGAAAGCTATTTGGAGCTGCTAAGTGACACAAAACACACCGTACTGGGTTGGACACTTCAAATGAAGTTTCAGGGGTGCATATTTTATTTGCCTTTGCTGTTTAAGTAGGGCTTTCATGACTCAGTGAAATTAGTTCCAGGGATTTTAAGCCTTCTTTTGCTGTTATTTTTTAATGCACATACTCTTTTCTCCATATTTATGTTATGTCCATAATTTATATGCATACCTCAGCCAGTGAGAGAGAGAGAATACTCTTCAAAGTGTTTATGCCTGCTCCCTCAGTTTTACTTTGATCAGATGTTTATCAAGCAGATATATAACAAAGAGCCAATTTGGAAAAAATTGTGCGACATTTTAGAAAGTTTCTGGTTTGGTTTTTTTTTTTGCAAAGATTTTTTTAATTTTGAAAGCTTTTAATAGACTTAAAAGAATCCCAGGTTTCTACTGATATTTTTATTTTGATTGAAACAACTTTTCTTTTCACACAATTTTTTTTCCCAGAATAAAACAGTCAATAGTTTTGTAGTGCAGCGCTAGTGGTCAGGGACCAAGAAATCCTAAGGCAGAATGATGCCATGCAACCAAGTTGCTGTGCAGCTTCAGTTCACTTTTGCATCATTTCCTCTTCCTGCTCCTGCCTGTCTGCAAGGGAGGGTAAGAAGTGTTCATTAGACTCAGTGACTTAACTTTTTGTAGCCAAGGAAGCAAGGCACTGCAAGGTCACTGGCAGCAGCCTAACTGTTCACACGAGTTTGAAAATTACTTTATGGCTTCCATGGAAACCTAATTGCCCTTGGATATCAGTATCACTAGTACTTTTGGGGTATTGCCAGAAATAAATATTAAAATAAACCTCTGATGAACTCAAGAATCAACATCCCTGGCTTTCAGAAGGAAAGGAGTTTTTGTCACTGCGAAATGAACACAAACAATCTACAAATAAAAGAAAGTTTGATTGTTCACTGAAGAAAAAACAGAAGAGCAAGTATGATCCAGAATTAGAAAGCTCAGCCTCTGAGGAATTTTGAAACAGTGGAGTTACTACCTTGAGAAAGGAAAGACTGGAAGACAGAAAAAAGTGGTGGTATAGCATTCTTTAAACATAAATATGTAAAAGACTACTGTTACAGAGAAAAAGTAACCTGTATACTGTGACTGGGTGAATACAATAAGAATTACCAAGCTTACCTGCAACAAGGAAAGCTGAGAAAGCATAGTAAAGTTCTCCTCCACCACTGGAGGAACTAAGAGCAGATTGAGTTGGCCTGTGTCAAAAATGATCCTCATATAAACCTCCTTAGGCACAGGTATGGATAAGGCGAATTCTTTACTTTCAGCTCTATCACTGTTTAGTCAGTTATTTTAAAAGTTTTAGCACAATTATTAATATTCTCTTTTATGTTCAACTTACATACGTTCAACATATTTCAATTCAGTATCTTATCATTATCATCTTATTATTGTCTTATTAAGTATCTTATTTATCTTACACATGTGATTAAATGAATCTTTCAAACACCTGGATAAAGCACAGCGAGAAGTGCTTTAGAAAACACATCTATATGTAACAATGCTTCTTATACATAGGGACCATATTGAATTAAGAAATGTAATGTTGTGAGGCGTTTGTTGTTTTTTTTAATTTTTGTTTCTTCTTGGCCCACTGCATTTCTTTTATTTTGAGAAAACATAAAATCTGCAAAATCTTCTCCCTCCAGACAGAATTTCCCTCAGTCAAACACAGTTTCAGACTTCACAATGTTGAGGCCCCTAAGGAGATTATTTTAATAGGCTCAATTCAGGAGCAATTATTAAATTAGTCTACTTTTCCTTCCAGGTGCTGTACAACGTGTTTGAATCTTTTGTTGCAATAGGTGCATCGAATGTGACGGGGATTGAATGCCTCAAAGGCATAGGTGGGTAGAAGTGAATTCTGTATCACACAATTTATGTATATATGCAGTATTTTAAACAAAATATTATTACTACACTATTGGCAACTGTTATTTTTCAGCCCTTTCCATTATTACTCATATTCACACACTCCTATAGCACAGACAAATGTCTTAAGAAAATAAGTAAGTAAATATTCCTGAATATTTGGGAAATGTACTCACATCTGTTTTCTTTTGAGGAGACTCAAAATATCGTTTCTTTGTATTTAATAGCATTTCCTTAGTTTCAGCCTGTGCTCTCCTTGCATTCCAGGAAAGCTGAGATTGCATACAGGCCTTCTCACTCCTTATCACTGATAACCACCAAGTAATGTTTGCCAGTAACTATCAAGAAATTCTGCCTAAAATTTTAGTCAGTATTTCCCATTTCAAGCACTACATGAAACTAAATTATCTTATGAATAAATGTTTTAATAGTGACTTTGTCATATTCTACAATATGCTTTTGTAAAAACATTTGGTTACAGAACATGGGAAAAAAGAGTACAAAGAAATGTAGTGGGGTTTGAATAAAAGTAAAATGGTGAGGCTTAACAGAAGTAGCCTTGTTTTTCTACAGAATGATACATTCACATACCAAGTGCTCAAAAGCCTTGAGCCCAGAAATGAATTTTGACATGTCCTCCAAAATTTTCTCTGATTTACTGGCCATTTGCTGTTCTCTCTCTGGAAGACAACTAGTTCAAACCATTATATTTCTACAGTTTAAGCTGTGTTAGGTGTTTTGTTTTTCAGTGTCATTCTTTGTGGTGAGCCTTGGTGGAACACTGGTTGGCATTTTCTTTGCATTCCTGCTCTCATTGGTCAGTCGTTTCACCAAGCACGTGAGGATCATTGAACCTGGATTTGTGTTTATCATTTCGTACCTGTCCTACCTCACAGCAGAGATGCTTTCTCTTTCCGCTATCTTAGCGTAAGTCTCTTTTTATTACTGCCTATGAAGGGGATGAGAAGGGAATATGGTTTTTAAAAACATTGAAAGGAAAACCTAACTTATATGGGACCACTATAGAATACGACACTCATTAAGTTTATGGTGGATAATACTATGTTCGCACTGCACTAGATTATAGTTTGCAAACACTGTCATTCAGCCTTGAAAAGGAATGCAAGTTTTCCAGTATCTGCTGTGCAACATGAAAACCCCTTTGCAAAATACAGACATGACTCTTTCCTCTCTGTTATTAATTCAAACTTAACAGTTGTCCATTTGTACTGACATCTCTCCCTATAACTTGTAACTAAAGCAATATTTTTCTAAGGCACCGTGTGAATGTCACTATTCTCTGTTCTCTCGCTCTGTCTTGGCTGGCCATTAAGGTTTGCCTAAATGTCGCCTGTTTTGCCTTGAGTACCCCTGAGGTCCTTCTTCTCTTAGTAGCCATTGATTCCTGGCATACCTTTCTTCTCAGTTTTGCTTGTCATGTTTGTAGATGATACAGCAAGTGTATTCAAGGTCTGAAAATCTTTCTGCAAACAGATCATTAGTTTATGTCTAATGGAAATGAAATTTAAAACTTTGCATTGAAAGCAGTATGGTAATCTGAAGAGAATTAAAGTCTGTTATGTTCTAATGAAATGCTGTCTTCAGGCCTCTTGAGGTCACATCAGCATGTGTGTTTGAGATATGCTTTTTACCTATGGTGGACTCCACAAGTGCTCCTGAGTGTATCTTTTCTTATAAATTAATGGCGGGGTTTTATCACTATGTGACAGACAGATGGAAATAATATTTAATGTTGCAACAGATATTTTCTGAACAATTGCTTCTTTTTCTAGGATAACCTTCTGTGGCATTTGCTGTCAGAAATATGTCAAGGCTAACATATCTGAACAGTCTTCTACAACTGTAAGATATACCATGAAAATGATGGCCAGTGGAGCAGAAACTATTATCTTCATGTTCCTGGGTATTTCAGCTGTGGATCCAGATATCTGGACTTGGAATACAGCTTTTATTCTGCTGACTCTGGTCTTCATCTCAGTATATAGAGTTATTGGTAAGGAGGTGAACTTCCTGTTCTTCCATTGTACTGCTGATGCAATCGCATCTTCTTTAGCCCTCTCCCCAAAAAAAACATTTGGAGTTCTAGGTTTGTTCCTTTTAAAACATTCTATTTGTTTTAGTTGAATTTACTGTTGGGTTTGGGTTAGAGTAGTAGACTAAGCTCTACAGTAAGTTCCATCATATGCTGAAAATATAGCAGGATTTAATTTTTGATGATGTGTGAGGTTATGAGTAGCCCAGCAGTTAACATGAATCATTCAGTGGCTAACCTTTGTTGACCCAGCAAATGGTACTGGCAAAATCTCCCAGTAAAATGGACTTTGCTCTTTAACTTGCACCCTAACAAAAGACGTGACTCTTGTCAGCCACATCTTTCCTTCAGCTCTTTCAATTTGGCACTAAAGAGATTGTCTTAAGCTAATGTTATGGTTGACTTCAGGTTTTAGACACACGGTGATATCAGACCATACATAATTGCACTGCAGGTTCTCTGGCTTAAGAAATAATTCTCAGGGACTGATGAAAAACTGAGTAAACAAGGCTGTGGCAGGTAGGGATTACCTACTGTCAATTTATGGGGTTTAAATAAGTTTGCAAACATTTCAAAATACCAACTATGATTTGCCCAGCTACATAGTTCTGATGTAGTTTTGCTAAAATCGCAAAAAAGCTGTAGAATTAAGTACTTGCAGAGAGTAACACATATGGCAGTTTGGTGTATGTTCATACACCTGGGAGTAAGTTAAACTAGCTTGTTTGTCTGTTTGTCTCAACTTAAATTCAAATGACAGGTCACACACCTATCTAGCTGGCAGTTTTCCTAGATTCTGTGTTCTTATTCTGTCTAGAAGCTCCTGAGCTGAATGAAGTGCCTAGCTCCTTGTCCTCCTTTTCTAAATAGTCGGCAAGGATTGCTCATTTAGCTGCCTCTCAGTAACTGCTAATGTGCCTGAGGTGTTTTAAAGAGTTTTCCATGTCTTGTCTTTGACACTTTTTGTATTCCTGGAATGAGTGGTTAACAATCCTGTAATAGACTTGATGGACAAGTAAATAGTAAATATACAGCAATAACAATAAGCACCCACTAAAGTAACTGATCTTAGACATTGAAAAATTACTTAATACCTGATGATATTGGGCCTTACATAACTGCAGCTCTCATACCTTGGAGGAGTCAGATTGGTGGCATTTCCAAGGTCCCCTCCAGAGGAGGCCCTTCTTATAGTGACAAGACACTCATCTCTCGGCACAAGTTCAAAGTTCTCTAAAAATAGAAGTATCTGTTTTGCACTGGTTAACAGCCCTTGCCTGCTGCAGTGGCACACACATGCTGTGCCAGTCGCAGGAGTGGTGAAGCTGTTTTCCCTCTCTGTGGTGGGAGTTCTGGGATACACTGGGACAGCTAGAGCTCTAGGTCTCTGGCAGCAGACAGCATCTCACCTGTAGGTCTGAAGGCAGTGACATAACTAGACAACCCTTCATAAGACAATAACTTAAATGTCATTTTCAGTGATTTGCAAAGGGTACCACACTAACTCCCTAAATCTGTGCTGTTTTAACCCGTTTCCGTTAACTGACCCTGTGCATATCACCGGTTACAGTGCTAGAAAATCTATTCTTTCTCGACGAATTTCCAAGGTCAGCACATGGCAGAACTTTCCCTGGAGTGCCTGTGCCAGAGGGCAGCACTCTCAGAAAAGCTGCTGGCTCACAGAAGCAGCTTCACCTAATTCCTTTGGCTCGATGTAAAGAGAAGGCACCAAGTGGGCAACACAGTGATCGAGAGGGGGGAGTAGATGGTGTAGATTGTTATAAAGGCAGTCTGGTGGCACCATTTCTGTTCCACACAGTCGGGATATTGACGTTCCATAAGGTTATTTCTAGACATGCTGACATTTGCTTGTTACAGGTGTCATTATACAGACGTGGATTCTTAACCGCTACAGAACTGTCCAGCTGGAGATAATAGACCAGGTGGTGATGTCCTATGGTGGACTACGTGGAGCCGTTGCTTTTGCTCTTGTTGCACTTCTGGATAAGAATAAAGTGAAAGAGAGAAACCTGTTTGTCAGCACAACTATTATTGTTGTGTTTTTTACTGTTATTTTCCAGGTAATTTAACTTCTTAAGCATGCTTCTTGCAAGGAGAAGGAGTCCCCCAAAAGTACTGAATGCTTAAAGCAGTTCTCAGCTGAAGGTTGCATATTGATTCACTGAACTGAAAGCATAATTGAATTTGTAATTTTAGTAACAAAGATCCCATTTTATGTTTTCATATGGGACCACATGGGGCAAAACACAATTTCCTCTGTGCTAAAAATTGTTCGGTCTTAGATGCTTGGTATTAATAGTGCCAAGTTAATATCTGATTAAACATCCTTCACCTCATGTGAATAACTATAGGGAACAGTGCTTTTAATGGGCAGATACAGTCATTAAGCTGATCTACCTGAGCCTCAGTCCTTGTTTTAAAATATAGCAGTAAGCAGTGGGACAAGAAAGTACTTAACATCCAAACAAAATAGCATTTTCTGGATGAAAAAACAGTAATTTAAATGAAAGTGGGTCAATAGACACCAGCTTGCAATTTTTTCTGAAGTCTGTTACAGAAAGTTTAATTGTGTTCACAAACTCCTGATATATGGAGAAAATACCCCATTCAATGGCACAGGAAACACTTCTACTCTTCCACTACCGTATTTTTTCTGTAGATTATATATTTATCCACTGTTGTCTTTTCAAACATTGTAACAGAAGCTGAGGGTCCTGCATTATTTTATCTTCTAGAAGGAATAAAAATCAACTGAGAAAGTATGAGAACCACCATATAAGACACAAATATGCTTTATTTCTGTTCAACCAGCTGGAGGAAAGTCTAAGAGAACTTCCAAGTATTTATTGTCATGTTTCAATCCTTAGGGACTGACTATCAAACCTTTGGTACAGTGGCTGAAAGTGAAGAAAACTGAACACAGAGAACCAAAACTGAATGAGAAACTTCATGGCAGAGTAAGATATTTTAAAAAAACCCCATGGTATCTTTTGGATTTTTACAGAGCACCTTAAGAGAAAACAAAATTGTTAGTGAAAATGTATTTTTTTGGAAGGGAGTGGGCTATCAAATTTCAAAAGCAAAATCATTCAAACATTTCAAAAGTTATTTTTAAGTTGCTGTTTGTCTTTGGTTTGAGTCCTGTGAGAGGATATTCCTATGAAAGTTCTGGTCTTTTACTTGAGAATTCAATGGGGCTGGGAGTACTGGGGAAAGAGCACAAATGGAATATGCTTCTTTCTCTTCATCTAAAAGAGGAGAATAACTGATGAATGCTAGGGCAAAGCATGTCCAAGTAAATTTATTTTTTCCTTCTTAAAAACTGTTAATTTTTGGAAAAGTTATGAAAGCAGGTTTTGTAGCTTGCATATCACATAGAAAGATAGTCCGTTGCCCCGTACAGAATAATTATAAACTGAAATTCCAGATTAATGACAACAGTTTTAATTCAGTGTGAATGTTGTGTGTTCCTGTATTTCTTTACCCTTTTAGAATATTTTGAAACATAGTCTCTTCCAATTCACTTTCACACCACATTATAAAGTTTTCCTGCAGTAAAAGAACACATACACTTTCAATATAAATACAGGTTAAAGGATGGAAGACTATAAGACATCACAGAATCATCAAGGTTGGAAGAGACCTTCAAGAACATCTTGTCCAACTGTCAACAAAACACCACCATAACCACCCCTAAACCATATCCCCAAGTGCCACACCCAGACAACTCTTGAACACTTCCAGAGATGGTGACTCCACCACCTCCCTGGGTGACTTATTCCAGTGCCCACAACTCTTTCAGTGAAACCTTTTGTTTCTGATATCGAATCTGAACCTCGCCTGGAACAACTGAGGGCCATTTCCTCTTGTCCTGTCACTTGAGACGTGGCAGAAGAGAGTGACCCCCACCTGGCTAAAATCTCCTTCCAGGTAGTCGTAGAGAGTGATAAGGTCTCCCCTGAGCCTCCTTTTCTTCAGGCTTAACAACCTCAATTTTCCCAGCTGCTCCTTACAGGACTTGTGTTTCAGACCCTTTGCCAGCTTCATTGCCCTTCTCTGGACATGCTCCAGCACCTCAATGTCCTTTCTGAAGTGAGGGGCCCAGAACTGGACACAGGACTAAAGATACAGCATCACCAGCACCAAGTATCAGCCGAGTTGTTCCAAACCTACCATCTGTATACTCTGCAGTAATCAACTACAATGTTCAGAGCGAAATGTTAATAACCATACACAGAAAAAGGCCAAATTGTACCTGCAACTGCCTTGGTTTGAATCAAGAATTATAAGCTTCCAGATTTTGATCAGCCATCTAATATACTCAGTATGAAATTTTGCCCTAGATATTAAAAGAATGGTGCCTACTTCTACTCTGAGGGGAGTATGAACTCCTGAAACATCTAAAAACAATCACTGGGGAAACTGTTCAACTGAAATAATCACCTACACTAATAGTGGCAGACGTACTTCATAGGGCAGAAATGGAGATGGTAAAATGAGTCAGTAAAAAGTTTTAAAATTGAATGTTAAAATGGAGGTTTAAGTACCTTCTCCTTGAGACCCTTGTAATTCAAGAATAGTTAGTGAATTTATAAAGAACTGGTCAGAAAGTTCAGGACCTTTAAAGAAAAGCTTATAGTAGCTGGTACTTCTGTAAATGGGAAACAATTTTTTTTAGCAGCCATAAAATTATTCTGCATAGTCACCTGGTCTAACTTGAAATAAACTGAGCTATTTTCTAATTATGCTTTTTTATTTATGTAAAGATATTAATTCCACTCTCACTTTCCTAGGCCTTTGATCACATTCTTTCTGCTATAGAGGACATTTCTGGACAAATAGGGCATCATTATCTGAGAGACAAGTAAGTAGTAACTAATTTGGAATCTTGAAATACTGCTAGGAAATATTATCTGTACAGTGTAACTTTTTAAGCCTGTGAGCTTAGGGAAAGGAAGGATGTTAAATGTAGTTTAAGAGGTTACATACCGAAAATACTGGAAATACAGCAAATGTCAAAACAGTGTATTTTTGTCCCCTTACACAACTAGAATCCTTCCTTTCTCTCCCACAGCTCAGATTATTCCTTTGCAGGTGCCTCAGTTCACATACAGGGGTGTTCTCTCAAGATTAGAGAACTGACTATTTGCACAAGTTTTCACCTAGAACGTTAATGTTGGTTTTTCTTTGTAATACGACATTTCATGAACACTATTTATGTGTGGAGGCACTAAAAAACCTCACCTACAACTTTGCTAGCTGTTTATCCTATTTCTACAAGGATGTGTTCAAGAACTCCCAAAGTGATGGCAAAGGGTGCTTTGAAATTACTCTTGACAGTTTCAGCCTATTAGTCTGAAATCAATAATGAACCATCCCCTCTGTTTATAGTTGATTCATCTTGAGAGAAGCAGAATTACTCAGCTGAAAGATACAACATTCCCTTTAAAGTACATGTGAAGAGTTACCCCTGTGATGGGCACACTTCCATACCTAGATGAGTAAATGTGGAAAAAAGGACATCAAATCTGGACATCCTTAGGAGCGTTCTTTGAAGTTAGGCCATTCTCTCCCTGGAGTTAGGTCATTTCATAGGTGCAGACAGTCACAGTTTTGACCTGCTAACCTCTTGCTGGCTCAACATGCCAATTCCAATCCAAAAGTCATGTGGTTGTGTTAGCTTTCTGCAGAGTACTCCCCTAACCCTTTCTTAGAAGCTGAGTCTATTAGCTCAGGTTTAACATTATACTCATGCAATACAATATAACTCCTAGGCTGGAGCTAGCTTGTACTGGAACTCAAGCAGAATTCCTCACCTGCATCCAGTTATAGAGACAATCTTCTTCCTTTCCTTTTGCTCTTCACTCATTTATGCAGTGAAGAATTTTCCCAAGGCACTCCACACAGAACATCTTCTTTCTTTTCGTCTAAGTTTGTAGTTTACTTTTGGGGAATAAATTTCAGTAGGCTATATATAACACAGGTGAATACATCTCCGGTATTCGCCTCATATTGCCTCAAAGATGGAGCTATATTTTTAAAGTGGCAGGTTAGTGTGTGACTTCTTGCATGTCAGACAGTAATCCCCTTGAGTAAGAACAGAAGGAGTAGCTTCATGTAGATTCATGGTTGAGTGTGTGGTTTGATGACTAATGTATTTTGAATGAGACCATCTCAAGCCTGCTTTTTGGACTCTATGTACGTGAAAGTGCTGCTTCCATAAAGAAATGGCAGCCCCTAGCATCCTCACTGATGGGTTGAGGTGTGGCAGCCTGACTTACAGCCTGCTGGTCAGCTGTTCTGGCCGGAGAAGAGGAAGAGTTATCAATTACGTGAATAATATTTAACACAAAAGGGTTTAAGCAATCTGAATCAAAGGTGTAAACTCAAAATGACCATTGGGCAAGATGGATAGAGTCAGTGTGAGCAATAGTCTCCAAAGCTGCCTCATGCCCTTTAGACAAAGTGTTGAGGAAGTTAGAAGAAAGTACAACAGCCTTTATCTTCTGAACCCTAAATATGACAGGGCAGATACTCTACTATCAGACAATCTTGGAAGTGTAAATCATTGAAAATACACATGGCTACTGTCCCTCAGAGCAGAGTACATCAGTGGCATGAATAAGGCCCTCTGGTAGAGCTTCTGGAAGGGCACTGTTATTCTGAACTCATTTTCTGGTCTGGCTGTCCTAAAATACAGCTGGGGGAAAGAAGATCACTTTCCCAAAGAGGGACAAAAATGAAACATAATCAGAAGTGGAATAATGAGGTAGCATGATCTCCCGAAGTATAAAATGTGTGGCTGACTCTGAAATGGGATACTGTAATCACAGCACTCTTGCAGTAGTATTGGGTAAGTGAACTGATTAAATGCTTTGT
>VZTI01003497.1:177827-209484 GCA_013397865.1 Struthidea cinerea
TTTTTTTTTTTTTAAATGAGCTACAGCCAGGCAGTCTTCTTCCAATGAAACATATAATTTTGGAGATTGAATTCAGAAAACAAGATGAAATTCAGAAATTATGTTAGTATGAAAGATGGAGAATAGTTCGCAAGACAAGCAAATTCTTCCTTTCGAGATTTTTTTAAATTATCCATTTGGTTTTCAGACCATCTGAGCTCAAGAACTAATTTTCTTTCTTGTGATACTTTCTGGGTCACACCTCAGAGGAAGAAAGTTGGATAATGACTTTGATGCGGATGACCATGAAACTCATGTTCAGATTCATTGCTGAATCTGTTCAGTAGATTTGTTACAGTGTTTCTTCTCTTTAACACATGCAAAGGGCTTTATAGATCACTAACACATGCAGATTTAGGATCAGGATTTTTACCTAATAATGTCTTTGTTCCCATATAGTAAAGACAGATTATGTTAGATTATTAATTTTTTAGGAAATGAAACACAAGGGAACTGCCTTTTGTTACCTTAGTCCAAATTCTATCTGTGTATATTGTTTCTTGCAGATAAATTCTATTGGGCAGATGTCTACTAATCTGATAATAATAGACAAAGAAATTGAAAGTTCTCCAAGTTCTACAGAAGTTTTGCAACATATTTTCTTCCAGCAGAAATTAATTATGAGTTGTGGATCCTAAAGTCATTTCACCTTTCTCACTTTAATATTTGCTTCAGTGACACCCTGCTTTAACAACTTTTTCTTCACTTCTCAAAGATATCTTTGAACTAAATATCTACGAATTACAAGCTGACATTGAAATTGAAGGTATTTCTTCCAGGACAAGTAAAGACCTGCATCCCCCAGCTACTCACTCTCTTCTTACTTGCAAGAAACTGAGGAGTTTAAAAATGATTTTATATCTTTTTCTTTGTTCAGCTCTGTTGTTATGCTGAATCTGTACAATAAATAAGAGTTGAGAGAGTTCAGTCTCAATCTAAGTAAATTCTTTACAGTTGAGAAGGGAGAACCTAAGACAAGAAAAATGAAAACAATCCAGAGCAACTAAACAGAAGTGACTTAAAATACTCATGGTTCATAACTTGTTCTGGCTAAAATTCCTTCACTGATGATACGGTACAATGTATGTATGAAACATTCAACTTTATTTGAAAAGAAAGTTAGATTCACTTAAGAAAACAGATTGGGATGATGTTCTTCCAGAATTCAATTTTATTAATCTCAAGTTTTCTGCCTTCAGAGGCCAGAGTGTATTTCTTAAGCCCATCAGTAGCCCACATACTGTGATACATATGTGGGCTTCCACAGCAAAAGAAAGCATTTACTTGGTTTGCTCCATGAATATGAAAATGTAAAGGGAACACAGTACAGTTAAAGTTGGAGAAATGTAGATAAAATCTCTGTTCTGCAAGGGAGATGATTTTTCTTGATTAACAGTGTTTAAAATGTAGAGACCTGCTATGTGATTTCTCTCTGCTGTGATTCAAAACCATAGATGGTTTCAGCCTGTGTAACCACAATGTCACTCAACAGACACTTTTTAGCTAAGCAGGAAATAACTTAAGGTGTAGGGAAAACTATGAAGACATAAAACTGAGCTTTTCCAGCAGTTCACTTCTGTGACACTAGTTTTAGAACTGAAAGAAAATCTCATCTCTTCAATATCTCACCTTGTCATGCCATAACCTCTTTCTAATAGTCTTGTAGACTTCTATCACCACTTAATATTTGCTGCTTCC
Source organism: Struthidea cinerea (assembly GCA_013397865.1). NCBI lineage: Eukaryota > Metazoa > Chordata > Aves > Passeriformes > Corcoracidae > Struthidea > Struthidea cinerea. The sequence goes on from VZTI01003497.1 coordinate 179,565, forward strand.
AGTCTGGTAGAGAACAGAAAACTTAGCATTGTGTCTTTGAAAACGCTACTGATAGTGTAGTGATGTGTTGATACATGGACATCTGTATGTAAAACCCTATGCACTTGGCTTGCAACATTGCACAAAGTAAAACTGCAAATCTATTGAGGCACAAGAAATCATTCACCTTTTCAAAGTCAATTTATAAGACTGGAAATGGTTTTCTTATTGCTTTGCTTGTTGGGATAATGTCACTCAACGTAAAGAAACCATAAAACCAAAAAATGGTTTTTATCTGCTACAACTCCTCCAATGCTTCTTGCGCTATTTGCATAAATACAGTCTCACAAATTACCTGTATTCTGACACACATTTTGCCCTAGGTGTTCACAGCTGTAATATGTCTTGTTTCTTTCCATGACCAGGGAGAACGTAGAGGTTCACTGGCATTTATACGTTCTCCAAGTACAGACAACATGGTAAATGTGGATTTCAGCACTCCACTCCCAAGCACTGTGGAAAGCTCTGTCTCCTATTTACTGTAAGTAATGTGGACTGACGGGGTGGTATATGAGAGGAAATTGAAACACTGCTAAAAAACCTGAAAAATACAAATTATAGGGGCTTCAGTCACTATTTTTTGAACTTTAATTAGTATCTTCTCCCACAGAAAATAGGTATATATGGATTTATATTGTTGTATTTTACACACAATTTTTTTCAGTAAAGGCTGGTAAGATGAAGCAGACATCCACAGTAGAGTTGTTTCATTTGCCTTCGGTTCACCCACTATCATATATAGGGCTAGATGCTATTTCTGTGTCTGCTCCAGAAAAAGTAAGGAGAGAGGCAAGGAAAATATTGTCCCTTCCTTAACTTTTTGATGCATCTGTCACTGAACAGACCATGTGTCATGTAAACTGTGAAATTAATTAATGCTACATCCCTCTGAAAGGCAAAAACCAATAATCTTTTCACATTTTTTGTAAGGCATTTGCTCACTCATTTTCATTTAGCCAGTTCTTAGTCTTCCTTTTTTTTCTTTTTAAACTTCATATTCTCTTCTCCCTTTCATTCCTCATCTTCTTGTTTTTATTTCCTCTTCAGCAATCACTGATTTTAAAAACCGCTGTTTGTGTTTTTCTTCAGGAGAGAAAAAGCTGGACCAGTTTGCCTTGACATGCAAGCTTTAGAGCAGAGGAGGAAAAGTATCCGGGACACAGAAGATACCCTTGCTCATCACACCCTACAACAGTACCTGTATAAACCCAGGCAGGAGGTGAGTGCAAAAGGCTAGCATTGGACTGTTTTCCAATCTAAAACTAGAAGGAAATAGGAACCAAAACTTGCGAGTGAAACTCAGAAGGAGAAAACCCACTGCAAAATCCACATGTTTGAGGAAGACAGGCTCTTTGTGTGATTTCTCATTTAAAAACATGCCTTTTTAAAAGAACTAGTGCCTTTGAAATCACTGGGGCCAGCGGAATGCAGAACTGTGTCCAGCAAAGGTTCTGATCAGGATTAAATGAGCTGAAGTGATTCAGACACGTATAGGGAGAGGCTTACTTTGAACGACAGTCCACTCTTACACACTTAAAATTCCTGGACTTGTTTCATGAAGAAGAAAGAAAAGTAGGAGTTTCATTAATGCCTTCAGACTAGTCTTTAGTTCATTCTTTCTCATGGAGTTGTTTACATTTTCATGACACTGATTGAATGCATTGATTCAGGGCTTTCATCTGTTTTTCTAAATAAATGAATATTGTCTTCCCTTCCTGGCCACAGCACAAACACCTGTACAGTCGACATGAGATCATGCACAGTGAAGATGACAAACAAGACAAGGAGATTTTCCATAGGACAATGAGGAAACGCTTAGAATCTTTCAAGAGTACCAAACTAGGAATAAACCATCCCAAGAAGCTCAATAAAATCCACAAACGAGACCGGGGCCAAAAAAGGGTAAAATACTTTCACAAGGACCCAGATGTAGACACCTATTATGCAAACTAATGGGTGGGAAGGGCAGGGAGGACTCTGAAGGGTCCTATGTCCTGCATTTATCTCTGTCCTATAAAACTTCATGAACCTAGAGGACCTAAGCAAGAAGAGATTAAACTAGGAGGTAACTCAAGGGGCTCCTTCTCACATTCTGCACTTCTCTATGCTTTGGGACTCTTCTTCTGGGTGAGAGATTTCTGATCATTTGAAAAACAACAGACTGTGAACCACACTACAAGGCTGTGGGGAGATTTTGCAGGATAGAGGTAGCAGGGTGGCTCTACAGCATGGAGCATTCAACCACATTTGTATGAACTAAGAGGGAACACACAGCATAAAAAGAGCCAAAATTTCTTTTTTTTACCCTGTACACACTACAAGTGTAGGTGGGAAGCTAGTGGCATCCATATTGAGTCTCAAGCAAAGACTACAATGGATTTCAGGGTTATTCTGCCGGACTCATCATTTCAAAGGGTGTCACTGCCATTGCTATCTGATGAGATTAGCATTTTTGGTCACTTTTTGCTTTCTTTTCAGAGAAACAGCAGTGCCATACCAAATGGAAACATTCCTTCAGAAAATCCAGTACAAGATTTCACTTTGAAGGAAAAAGGTAAAAAGACTCTTAGACAGTTTTCATTAACTGAATTTTACCAGCTACATTGCCAGTAAGGCATCACGAAAAGATTTTGTGATATGCAACAGCAAATCTGATAGTAATAAGGGACTTCTAGTCATAGTTCAGAACTCAGAGTGGTGATCTGCTTCATGCTTAAATGCAGTGTTTAGAAGTTGTTTTTTTAGGAATCTGGATGACAAACAAAATTTCAATTGCCCTTCTTGCTCACATTTTTAAAACATCACATTTAAATTCTGTAAACAAAACAATGCAGTGGCTACAATATAAATGACCTTTCAGCTTCCATTTGGACAAGATACACAGAGCTGCTAACTTTTTTTCATCATGGCAGGACATGTCTACCTAGGACATCAGCCATATAAAATTCAGTAGCTGAGATGACATTCTTATCTGAGTTGAAGTCCACTGTTTTAGAAGGGTCTGAATCAGAGGTGAGGCTAAGTAAGCATGATGTAACTCAAGGAGGGCGTAGCTTTGGAAGGAACACATAGTCAGAGGTCAGTTCTAGCACTGCCTCACCCTTCATTAATGGATCTATCACATGGGTTAGGCTTGGAAGTGTAATTGGAAGCTGACCAGCCTAGGAACTACCCTAGCAAAAGTTGGTTTTGCATATAAAGCCCCAAATTCTTTCCTGTCTTAGCCATTTTTTGGCACTGGTGTCAGGCACGGCAAGATGTGATGGATGCTAACATGTTTGTTATACAATTATAAAATAACATGTGTCACTTCAAAACTGAAATGTGGTTAAATGCCATTGAACTAACTTTATGTTTTATGCCTGCAACTCCTTGATCTCAAAGACACCTCAAGTAAAATAGAGAGGAATTTATCTTTTCTCAGTAGCACCAAGCAAACATATTTTTCCTTATGTATCTTCCTTGAATCATTTAGTGTTATTTTTGTTTGACTGAGAGGGACAGTACAGGCTGGCTCCCCAAGTGTAAGATTATAGAACTACTTTGCATGGGAAGAGCTTTCTGAATACTTATTAGTAGGTCATTCAATATTGTCTTATTAAAGAACTCTGCATATAGATGTTATCATCTACTTAAAACCAAAAAAGTTTAATTGGAAGACAGTCTTCCAATTAAAAGTGGTTTCGCAGCTATTGCAAAACTTATTCTACTGCAGTAAAAGCAGCAATGACCTCATTAAGTTTGAAATTAGTCATGACACTAATGCTGACCTGTGTCAAGTGATGAAAATCCTTGTTAAAGATATATCTTTGATAATCATGCCAGGATCAAACCAGCATGTAATAGCATTTTCTATCAGAACTGATACAAATCTCTAATCAAATTGCACTTCCTTTTTTTTATTTTCTTTTTTTCCCCCCAGATTTGGAGTTTTCTGAATCAGAAGAAAATAATGATTATGAGACTTTGCATCTAGGCAAAGGAGTTGATTTCCTGGCTAATGTGACGAAACAAAATTTCACAGATACTCCTGCTGGTAAAAATACTTATTACCTACAAAGGTTTTTTTTTTCCTAAAATATAACAAAATGTACTAGAAATGCTGATGAGTTAGCCTGGGGTTTTTGTTTGTTTGATTGAGTGATTTTATGTGTTCTATCTGAAAATACATTTGCTTAATATTAATGTTAACATAAAGATTTTTGGCTATCTGGAGGTATGGAGAGCATCACATTTGAAACTGATAGAAGTTGTGCACATGACTACCTAAACCAGTTCTAAAGCCACTAAGTATTTTTAGCAACAGAAAATGTTATTTTAGAATTGTCTTACCTCACAAGACCAGTCAACACTAGTCCTTTGGAATTGTTTTTCACTTGCACTGGACCTTCGTTGTGATAAATTTTGTTCTTCTTATTTCAGGCAAGATTTCTCCTTTTATATTGACAGCCCTATCAGATCTTTACAGACTTATAGAAGTCACTGAAAAGGGCAGATTCGCAGCATTTCTGGAGCACTCAATGCCCTTGATTTCCAGCCCTGAAAGGCTCCAAAATTTTATTTTGGAAGCTTATAACTATGTAACAGAAAGCATATCATACCATTTATGGAGTTATGAAATTTAGTATTTCTCTTCAGCACTTCTGAGTTTAAATTTTTCAGCATGCCACTGTATGCTTCATGTGTAACTTGGTGCCTACAGTGAAGAAAAACGTGTCTGTACTCTTGAGGCAGACACCCTGAAATGCATTTTATGCATGACACTGTTTCATGACAAATTCTATGTTTGAGTATGTATAAAGACACCCAGAAATAAGTGGATGGCAAGATGCAAAATGTTTATGTAAAAGCTCATCAAACTTGATAACTGTATGAACAGGCTCCTGTATCTTACTTTTGACTATCTTGTGGCCTGCCATAGCTACCTCACACTCATCTGTTTATGGAATGGTGAAGGTTTTGGGGTTTTTTCCCATCTCTTATTTCTTTTTTATGGATTTGATTTGAATTTTCTGCAGTGATTTTATGTTGTGTTTTTTTTTTTTTTTTTTTTTGCTTAACACTTGTGGACTGATTACTTCTTTCATTAATTTTATTTTTTGTCTCCAGATATCCCTAACATAATTGCATATTCAATGTGACCTCCAATTTTTCTCTTTAATTGAAATCCAATACATGTCTAGCAATAACCAAGGTACATGTGTGTGTGATGGTCTGTGTATTGACTTAGTCACGTCCATGCCAGCATATCAGCCCATTTTTTCCACCAACAGCCCTTCTCCTTTTATAAAGCACCTTGCTGTATTGTCAAGAAATAATTTTGATTACTTTTATTTGTCACTCGTGAATTTTTTTTTAGGAATTGATAACCCAGTATTTTCAGCTGATGATGACCAAAGCATCTACATGAAGTTCTCACCATGGTTATCTAGTGAAGACACAGTGGTACCATCTCAAAGGGCCCGAGTGCAGCTCCCATATTCTCCAAACAACTTCAGACGGCTCACTCCAATCCGGCTCAGCAATAAATCAACAGATTCCTTCCTGCTAGCAGATGGCCCAGAGGACCAACCCAGATCTTTTCTCCCAGAATCAACACATATGTAATATTTAAAAAGACATTATCACCTTTATTTTTTAACCAGACTTCTTATCAATCCTGAGAAGTAAACTTATTTTTCTGTTGTTTCTTCTTTCAGAAAATCTCTTTCCTTCCTGATTTCTTTGTACAACTAAACATCTTTTATTTCCCTCCAACTTAATTAACAAAACATCTTTCTATTTTCCTTCTGCAGAAGAGCTGTTCAACTATTTGGGGTCCAATGCCTTGCTACTTTTACAGCAGATAAGGGTCCTTCATTTTGTTTTCACTTGAGTATTTTAAATGCCAAGAAAATAGTATTCCAACTACCAGAATATTGGGCATATGTTTTCAAGAGGCTTCAGTTTTCCTGGTTAGTCAGTCCTAGATGATAAAATTGGTACCTGAATTCCCTAAAAGGAATAAAAATTTTTGACTCTATTGCTAAGAAGCCTTGAGTTAGTTGTGAACATTTGTCCAGATTATTTATCCAGTGTCCAGGAAGCAAAAATGCCCCACTGCTGCAATACAACTACTCAGTGACACTACTGATGTACCATTAAATTACATTAAAAAGGGGTTTAAAATGAATCATTTTTACTAAAATGCATCAGAGTGTCTCTGTAGGGATAATTACACAACAGTACTGTAGAGGAGCAGTATTCCATCTAGAGCTTTATCCTTAAACTATGAATTCATCTTAATCCATACCTTATTTTGAAACTAGAAAAAGGCTTAGCTTTCTGATGCAGTAAATAACTTGTTGCTTCTAATGTATTAGAGGCTTAAAATAAATTGACTCTGGGTTTAAATGACTATCCCAGTTGCCCTTTAACTTCTGCTGCGTGGAAATTTTCCACACCATAAAATCAGCCTTCACTTCTATAATCAAGTCAGGCAGTGCTTCAAACAAGGTGGCTCAGGTCCACAGTTCAGATATTATGATTGAATAGAACACAGGGCACTGCAGGGATTGTGCAATGAAACACAAAAGTCAGTGTCATTGTGAATGCACTTTTGCAGAATCCACAGTCACAAATGTATGTCTTAGTGTCCTCTGTGCATCAACAAAAAAAGTAAGTTGAAAGTATTCTGTGGCTGGTTGATGAAACTTTGTTCAGACAAACACCTCAGGCTATGAGTGAATACTGCTAAGAATTTCACAACCTCTTGAAAAGAAATAGAAAAGGAAGTTCCATTTTTCTTCTGTTCTGGCTTCTGTCCCTTCAGAAGATGTGCTAGTTCAAGGGTAATCAGAGGACGCACGTCACTACTGGAGTGGCCTGTAGGTCTGTGTTTGGTTTCAGTACTCAGTTCCTTAATAATGTGTCTTTGTTTATTTTTTAAATGATGTTTTAACATAAACACTGGATTGATTAAAGGACTATGAATTACAGTCCAATATCCTGATTAAAAGAGTGAACAATGAGCAGCATTCCAAAAGGAAAATTTCACCTTGACACTTATCCACACTGAAATTCTCTTCACTTTTTTTCCCCACTGAGAACATTGTCAGAGAATATTGACGTATGACCTGCAGAACATTTTCTTGCTAACCTGTGTTCTTTTCCTCCATTTAATTGCTTTATTTATAATTCAATTTATTATTAGGAAGTGGTATGGGTAAATTCATCCCTGGGTATCTTTGCTATGTCAAAATCACTGGATTTTTGTCTGCTTTGTTTTTTAGTAAGTGTTTTGCAGTTAGATTTCCCAAGCTAATAAGCATACACCTTGATTACTCTCTGAAACAGTCCTCTGAATGATCTCCTTAACAAAATTCTCCCAATAGGAGAATGATACTAATATTTCAATTAAAAGGTTTTAAAAAACAATGGAAACTGGAAGCCAAGAGTGGAAATGTTAAGTTTCTCTACATACCTAATGTATACAGAAAACTGATCATAGGTTCTGATCAATAAGAGATTGACTCCCTGGAGTCAAACCCTCTGCTACTTGATTGAAAGAGTACAATTTGTCTCAAAAATTTCTGAAATATTTCCTTGCTGAGCATCAGGACTGTTTCAAGATAAAGATACACCTTAGTGACCAGATGATGGCTCCATATCCTAACTAGCTGAAATGGACAGTTTTTCATCCCAAACACAGAGCTAAGTTTGGCCTGACATTCAGCAAGAATAAGAAGTTTAATTAACTCACTTCAGGTTGTCCAAGATAGAACAGGATACAGAGTAGAGTTCTTCAGGGAAAAAAAAAAAAAAAACCAACACGTTAAACCACTCACTTTCATAAGAGTTTCATAAAAATAGCCAAAAGCAAAGCCCAACAGCCAGCATACTAATAGATAAAGTGTGTACAAAAAGAAAACAAATGTTTGTATTTAATTGTGCTCTCTAGGTGATATGGACCATGATGTTGAAATGACAGAATACTCCTCTTCAGATGATCAACTAAACCAAAATGGAAGTGTTTCAGTGAATCCCCTCCACTTCTTCCCCTCTTGTCTTCAAATGCCTTGGACACAAAACTATTCTTCATTGGAAAACAGAGGGAATATATCTCTTTCTGCTGTCTCTGAGTACATAGCTTCATGTGACCCAAATGTACCTGATCTCTTCTGGGAATCGGGTACAGATATGAATAACAAAGAGACAGTAAACTCAGGTTATTGTTCTGAAGTTAGCTTCAAGTCAGAGAATTCACAAGAAGAGAATACTCTGCTTTTGTTTGAAGGGTTGGAAGACTCTTACATGAAGGAGCCCCAAGAGAAGAAAATGTTGCTTGATGTAGAAGGGAATTACAGGTCTGCTGCAGCCAGACGTGTACAAAGCCGACGTTCTTTCCACAGGCCAAAACCTCTCCATCACCCTAAGCTTCAGAAGCTGGCATCTCTTCCAGCATCTTGCCATGTCCCTCCACATTCCTTGGAACAGGAGGAAACACAATTGTGAGCCAGGACTTACTTGAAAGAAGAAGGTGAACAAAGGGCTTTTGTAAAAATAGAGAGCAACCCACTGGTTGATCGGATCTGCTCTAGGATGGCTTCAGTTGGAAAGGGAGTGGGGTCCCGTGATGTCAGAAACACTGGAGCTTTTCTGCTGCACTTACATTTTAAAGTTCTTATTCATAATGAAAGGGTGCATAGTGAGGGGGAATTATGACTCCTTGTTATTTTTTCATGTAGACTGTTACAAATAATCTATTATTTTTGGAGGGCTAAACCAAGAATCTTTTCAAATGGTAAATCCTTGGTGGTTTTTTTTACATGGAAATGGTTTATTATGCCATTATGCCGTAAATACATTTAAAGAAATAGGCTGCATTTGCTGCTTCAGTAATGGAATTAAGTATTTATGCTAAATGAAATAAAAGTAGGAGAAGCCAATGGTTAGCCTCTTCCCTGCTAAGTCTCCTCTGATTGAGTCAGTGCCTTTTATAAGTGCAAGCTAAAGAAAAATACTTTCCTGCTCTTGAATCTTTGTGTTACTGAGTAATTGTGGAATATTGACTCTTGTGAATAACTTTCCAGGGAGAGGAAAGTCCTGGCATCTTGAAATTTAATCAAGTACTCCAGGAGGGCCATTTCCTTCCTTCACCTTCATTCCCTCAACTCAGTAGCACTGGAATGAAAGAATATCCAGAATTAGCTCAGAATTTTAATTTGTGTGGTCACAAGCAACTCATTTCATATTCTTAATTAAGCTGCTTTATTTTAAATAGCCTCACTCAGACAGAAGTGTAAATATTTGTCATTTTTACTGCTGCTTTGGAAGACACCTTCCAAATACTGTTAGATTATCCTGTTAATTTATGTATCACTTTCAATAGCTGATCAGGATAGTGGTCTCTTAGATGGTATTCTGCATTTTGCCACATGGTTTAAGTGCCACAAAGACTCAGGATGTTGATGGTTCAAAGTATTGTACAGAGGCAGTTTGGCTACTGTGCATGTATATACCTATTTTTATTAGGACTGTCCTTTTTTTCTGTCTGTGGTGTTCTGTCAAATGATACTTACGATTGCACTAGACACTTACTGCGTATGAATTAGATCTACATCACCTTTAAGACAGCTGGAGACATCAGTGAAAGCCAACTCAGATGAAGACTAAATAAAAGTGAAAACTCTGAGACCTCTCATAGATGTACAATACTACATGCCAGTGTATAGTCCTCTGGCCATTTTGGATGATTCCAGTCCTGAAATTTTGGCTTGAAATCTTCAGTGGTATAAATTGTAAAGGTTCTATGACATTAATAGAAGGTGAGTGCTCAGTCATTTCTGTGATCTTAATGTCCTCCTACTTTCTATTTGATATCAGTGTAAACCATTTGTAAATGAGCTGTCACCTTCAGGGAGGTATCTGAATTGTTTAAGACTGGATCCTGGACAGAGCTTTATCTGGTAAATTTTACTGAATCTATAGGAATTAATGATTGTTTCACTCTACCTACCCAGATTTTGAATGGGTTTGAGATGATTCTGTGTCAGATATCAAAATTGAGATTAACCCAGACAACCAAAAAGAGTGGAGAAATGTGTGAAAACTCATGCCCACATCTTTTTTCTATCTTTGGCCAGTATGCTAAAACCAAATGTTAGGCTGTTGCAAATTGCAGAGATGTGATGGCAAATACCATATACAAACCTAGTCAGATACAAAACATACATCTTTAGAGACTAGATTCAGAGAAGTGGTTCTCTTGGTATCAACCCAGAAGCAGCTGCCTGTTTGGCAGTCATCTTGGGCAATGATTCAAATCAGTGTCCCTAACTGGAAAGCTTCATTACCCAGAGCTAGTCTTGTTAAAATTCAATAATGTAAATACAATTTTTGTGAACCAAGTTCTTCACCAAGAACATACTATTTTGGTGAAGTAGAGCATATTAATACTGTTCCAGATATTATAATTGGAACAAGTATTTTAGTAATTGGCATAGATATAAAACAGGACCACGACTGATCCCAAATATTAGGACAGGTAAAGCGCAATGTGCCAAAACCTACCCTTCTGTCTCATAGTGTTATGCTGAAGTAGCAACACCAAAGTTGGCAAGATGCTCATCAGGTGTTGGCTTTGAAATAAAACTTTAATTTCTTATTGGTGTTGTACAGAGGTCATTGCTGTTCTGCAGTCAGAAAGAGAACCACACTGTGGACTGTTTTCTGCAAGCTTGTTAGACCATTACCAATCTGTTTCTGTATAGGCTACCTCAAGGAAACATTTGTAAACTGTCATCAGCAGATGGGAATTTTCACCACATAAATGTTGCACAGACAAGAGTATGCAATTTTGAAAATCACAGGTTTTCATTGTTCTTGTAAGCTTTTAGGCTAAAGAAAAGAGGAACAATAGACAGCACCGTATTTACAAACGCAGCAGTCTCTGTGAAAAATCAGCAGGATCCTGTATGTTTTTGAGAGGGCTGTGGGCTGTAGTATTATGAAACAGAGAGGAACATCACACCATTTCAAACAAGGGAAGTGGAAAGACACTACATACAAAGGGCTTACCTCTCTATTTCAAAGGCCTTAGGCATTTTCTATATGTTGCATCACTACAGCTGAACAAATGAAGGATAAAATGGGCCACTCTGACAGCGAAGAGACCTTTCCCTGGAATATCTCACATAATTTCTGAAGCTCTTATGCCCCTGGAAGAGGTTTTCTAGAAGAATTGGTTCTAAAGCAAGGTTTTGTTTGTTGTAATTTCTCAATTTGAAATGTGATGAAAAAAAGCTTTCATGTCCCCAGTTTCCACATTTGAGAACGTACTCGTAGCTATAATATAGTGGATTATAGTTCCCTTTTTTCCCAGGGCAATGGCTCCCAATGTCTACCAGGGTATATACAAAAAAGCAGGTTATAACAGTTCATCATTTGTCTTTTTTTCTTTTTTTGCATACTCTTTCACTGTACATTCACATTTCCTGTGGTATGTGTACATGTGGGTGAAAGTGTTCGGTTACATCTTCAGCACGCTTTAATCAGTCAAGCACCACTAATTTCTATCACAGCAATATAAATTCAGAGCTGCTGAGGATATGGCTGTAAGTATCAGCTTTTTTTGCACTTTTTTATTAGACTGGAATGATCAGTTGGTAACTAGTTCACCTCTGGTGAGGCCAGTTCAGTTCTTACTTCCCTGAAAATTCTGTCTCTAAATTTTTTTTGTGACATGCTCTGTCAAAAAAAGGCAAGCTGGGCATTCCACAGTCACTATTGAAAAAGTAACTATGACCTACCTTGTTGCAAAAAGATGAAATGAAGAAGTATTTGATGTTCCTTCTATATATTTTGCTCCATGAATAAAGTTCTTTTTAGCAATGTTTATTATGCTGCACTATGTCCTAGCAATGTTAAAAAAAACCCCAGAAGTGTTGCCTGCATTGAGATGAATTCTGTCTCTCTGAGCTGTGAACCTAGTTATTGAAATATATGAAATTATGTTTTACAAATACATGGTCTAGTCAGAGATTTATGTAACAAAGGTTGCAAAATAATCACGTGCCTTAAACTGTCACTCTTTGGAGTGCTGTTGTTTGAAGATACTTGTGTGTACTTTCCAAAAGGTGTCAACTTACTGCATATATTTTTAAACAAGTCAAGTTGTTCTGCTAATGTCTTTACAGAAATGTTTTAATAGTATACCATAATGAGAAGTTTGGCAATAAATTGTATCACTTTGGTGGAATCACACTGCTTTTGCAAGTGATTTAGAGAATCATTTATTTATTACACTTAGAGAAGACTTTCCATTCAAGACTTCTGAGAAATATGTATTTCTGCTCCCAAATCAAAGTTAAAGAAGACAATAGAGTGCTGCTGATAATTCATGTCATTTACAAAACAAAAATCATTAAAAGCAGCAACAACACTTGTAGATCTCCTAAGGCTCATTCTGACAACTATAACACTTTTTGTATAGTTCTAGCCCCGCTGCAGTCAATGACAGAATTCCGATTGACTTTATAAGCCAGTATTTCCATCCATAGAGCAGAAAGGCACATATTTTGTCAAGTTATATTTAGCAATGTCATCATAACAACTATTCATAATTTAAATTTTACATAAATGATATATGGCGTCTTATTATTATTATTATGCACCTGGATCAGGGCAATTCAACATCATAGAAGCAAAGATCATAGAAAATGATTTCATCAGTTTCAGCAAAGTTTTAGGAAAGCTAAGTGATAAACACAAAAAGTGATAAAGACCCCACCGGCTCCAGGAGGTATTCATAGTTTATTTTAAAGCATGATCCTCCAAGCGTTATCAGCAAGGGAAGAGGCTTTTCAGACCCATCGCTGAATAGTGCAGTGCTTTCAGGAAGCACATGTGTGCATGCATAAAAGGGGTCCTGGAAGGCAGTACAGCTGTACTCATGATTGAAAACAGAAATGGAGAAAGTCTGATGCAGAAGGATCAGTTTAGTGCTGCTAAGGTGTAAGCAGCTAAGAATGGGAAAAAAACAGATGTGGGCTAAGTATGTGCATGTGCATGTTCACGACAGAAACAACGAAAACTGAAATGGGTAAAGCTGACCTCAAAGGAAGATAATGTAGAGAGGTGCAAAACACACATATGCCACCTGCCTAATGACCAATGCTTAATTCCTACCCACATATACATATTTTCAAAGGATAACTCTATAATGCACAATTTTATCTGACATCTTAATACTAACATTTCCTTCAGTGTAAAAGCAGTAGAAATGCCAATTAATGTAGTCACAAATAATCCTGGATCTACAACCCAAGATGTGAGAAAAAAAATTCACAGTAGCTTTAACAAAGACATAAAAGTCACTTATCCAGTGACCGCAGGAAGGTACCAAGAAACAACATCGTGATTACAAAAGTTGCTATCGTCCTATACTCACTGTCTCAGAACACTACTGTATAGAGTAGAGAGAGTTTCACCCAGGAAATAAAAATGGATTTTGATAAGAAGATAGGATAGACTGCAGTGACCAATAGATTGCAGGGCATGACCACATGAGCAGAACATGAACAGCAACCTGTTCATATGCAACCAGTCCCCTAAATACCTTACCTCTCTATCTTCTTACGGTTGTTCACCCTCAAAACACCTTAATCTTCCCCTTTCCCTGTCTTTGCTTCCTATCCAAAGCATCTTATACAAGGCCTGGCAGAATCCCAAGATGTATCACTTAGGCAGTAACCCTCCATGGTCTGCAAGGTGATAGAGGGAGCCCATCCACTTGACTGACCCTGATGGCTTTCACCACACAGTGAGGCTGATTGTCCTCCTGTGACAGCCCTGGAAGAAGACAGATCAGAGTGCCCCAGTTTCACTTCTTCAGTTGTGAGGGCTTCCTGGCTATCCCTGTCTTTCGGTGCTCCGTTGTGTGTGTGAAGATGAACTTCGTGTTTCATAATCTAACAGTTTCAGGGTAGATTATGGGGGAAAAAGTTCTAAAACGAAAAAATATTCTCTATTTTTACTTTTACAGCACATGATTTAAAATCTGCGACCTGCTCATATTTTGTGTGTGATAAGAAGTACTTTTTGAGTTGCTGGGATTATCAAGATAAAATAGAGTTACCTGCACCAAACTGGTTTCTGCTGAAAATTGGTGGATTCTATCCATCACCTGACATGCATAAAGAGTAACAGCATCATTACAAAATGGAAATTATAATTTAGTCAATTAGCCTTTTCAGATAAGAGTTTCAGTAATACTATTTATACCATCACTCCAACAAACTCCTACTTCTTTGACATGTTTAAAAGCCAGATCAAACTGACAGGTGACTTCAACCCTAAATTTAACCCACTGAAAACTGCCTATATTTCTTAAGATAATGAAGCTATTCAGACATTCAGAATCATAGGATCATTTAGGTTAGAAAAGAACCTTAAGATCAATGAGTCCCATTGTTAATCTAACACTTACAAGTCCACCACTAAACCATGTCCCTAATCACACGTCCAGGTCTTTTAAATACCTCCATGGATGGTGACTCAAACACTTCCCTGGGCAGTCCCTTTCAGTGCTTGTCAACCCTTTCAGTGAAGAAATTTTTCCTGATATTCAGTCTAAACCTCCAATCTGCAGCCTCATGGGGCAACTTGTTTCCTCTTGTCCCATCACTGAGGAATGAGGACACAACGTTGAGCTTAAAAATGTTTGAGATGTAGATACGTTGGAGAGCATCGAGTGTAGGATGATTGCAAAGTCTCATGCCATAACAGAGGTAGGTCTGCTGTAGGAATATATTTTACAGGACAAACAGAGCACCCGAAAGTGTCAGTGAAAGAAGATCTGTGTTAGATTCATCGCTGGAGTGATTGCTGAACCATATGGCATAGGTAATCTTTCTGGAGCATTGTAAAATAGATTTTTTGGCTGCATTAGAATATGAATGGTCTAACAAGAGATGTAAGTGTGCTGAAGAAACAGCTGAAGTGAAACAGCTTTTATTATACAAGAGTAAGCAAAATTATGGGAATATACATAATGATTACCATATGGATACAAAAACTGACCTAATTTGGACAGAAGAGAACCCATTTTTCCAGTGCTGCAAGTCTTTTTGTTGTTCTTAATCCAATTTTTACATTGCATAATTTCTTCTTGTTTTGGAACAAATATACATTTTTAAGAAGCTCTAATTCTTACACAAATCATTAGAAGACAACCTTGTGTTGTGAACGTTTTATTTCCTTAACAGGCTTGCACTGTAAAAAATTTACACATTTTTTTAAATGGCAATTTTGAAATTGCCTGAAACTGGTTTTGCTCATGATTTTGCTTAACGTTAGAATGGTGTTTAATTCTAACACAAAATGGACAGGAGTACAGGGATAATTTAACTTATGATATATCTTCCCATGCAAACACTGCCCTACTAGATGACCAATTTCATAAGGTGGAAAAGGAAGAGGTGGCTGTCTTCCCCTCTTTTACCCTCCCCTGTACCTTGAAACATGTAGCCAATATCTTCAAGAATTTCCAAATCATTTGGTGATTCCCACCTGAAAGGAAATCTGAATGAATTTGTCTTGCTGTGTAAGATCTGGATATACTCTGGACAGGCCTAGAAAAAAAAAAAAATCTATTATGGAGGAAGGTAATGGGACTTTTGGTATACATTAGGTGAATATGTGAAGAGAGAAGCAGCTACTTTTTTGGGAGCAACTATTTGAGTGCTGACCAACAGACTGTTCTTGCTAGATTTTACTAGGATTCCTAATACCTGTAGCTGTTACCAGTTTCCAGGAATGGAATAATGAGTTTGAATAGCCAATGACCAGCAGATCAGATGTTGTGACAGTTTGTAGTAACTTTTGTACAGCAGGGTCAGAAAAGGAAAACAAAAAAGACTGGGACTGAACACCCAGAATTACTTTGTGCAATATTATCAACTTAAATACCTGCCATGGAGAATACAGACTCTTGTCTACATGTCTGCCATACCTAACGAGGAAATAGTGGCATATTTCAAGTATTCACCTGACCCACCTGAGCTCTGAGTCCACTTCATATTACCTTCAGGTTCAAACATCCTTATATAGGTAAATAAGAAGCAGTTATGCGTTAAGAAACTATCTACATCTAGAACGTGTAAAGAAATAAATACTTAAGCTTTTCTGCAAATAATAAACCTAGTTTCACACCCTCATTGTTAGTATTTTCTTTAATGGATTTTTTAGTTAGGCTCACTTTTAATGAAAAATATGTATTGAGCAATTGGGAGGGCTAGACAGTGAGATCCCTCAACATGAGAACATTGCACAAGCACAGAGTACAGCATGTGACAGGTGTTAGCAATCCATGGACAGATAGTAGTAGATAAACACTTTTTGAGTAGCTTTACGAGTTTATGTTTCAGTTTGCCTTGCAAACAATTAGAATTTTACTACAGGAGACTGCATGAAAAAAAGCCCATTAGATTAGATGACAAGATTAGATTAGATTAGATTAGATTAGATTAGATTAGATTAGATTAGATTAGATTAGATTAGATTAGAAGAGTTACTGGACCTGCTGCTCACCGATGCAGATGATCTCTTNGAATTTTACTACAGGAGACTGCATGAAAAAAAGCCCATTAGATTAGATGACAAGATTAGATTAGATTAGATTAGATTAGATTAGATTAGATTAGATTAGATTAGAAGAGTTACTGGACCTGCTGCTCACCGATGCAGATGATCTCTTTAAAAGAAATGAAGCTTTACAGGCAGCCGGAGCTGCATCCCGGGTCCGGCCGCTGGGCCAGAGAGGCGGGATTCTGTCCCGGACGGATTGGGCTGGGCTCCGGGAGCGGGGGCAGGGGTAGGGGCAGGGGCAGGGCAGGGCTGTTCCGGAGACCGCGCCTCTCCCCGGCGCTCCGCGCTGCTCCGGCTGTGCCCGGGGTGCGCGGCATCCTCCGGGCCCGGGCTGCGGGCGCCCCCGGCCGCCTCCGCCGTGCGCCCCGCGTCTCTCCGGCCTCGCACCGCCCGGCCCGGTAAGTCCCGCTGGGTGCTGGGGGGTTTCTGACCTGAGCCCGCTCGGCTCCTCCGGCTGCACCTCGCCGGTTTCCGCGAGAAAGGCGCTAGAAGGGTTGGGATTAACAAGTTTTAGGAAACAGTCTTGCCCTAGCTGGCAGGGTTTCAGACCTACAAACCTCTGATAGAAAAAGGGATGGCAGGGCTCAAACCGCCCCTGCGTTCTGGTTTAGCAGTTTCCCTAGACAGTGTTCTCCAGGGGCTTTCCAGAGATCACCAGCTGTTTAAACCGCGCTCCCTATTGTCCTGATCACAGTTGCGTTCATACCGAATTGTTAGGCTTTCGCGGCGTCTTCTTTCCCTGGCATGAACATAACCTCACTGACAGCTGCAGTTTCATGTGAAATATTTTGGAAGCCGTTTGCACTATGGTGTGATGGCCTTTTGTTTGGGAGAAAAAAATAAGGGCACACCTTTCTCCCATGCTCCAAGTGCTTGATGGAGAAATGGACTCCAGATATAATATCCAAGTACAGCCACACGCTATGATTATGATACCACGTACAATTACAAACAACGTGACCTCCAATCTTTATGCTGCCATCACTTTAGAAAACAAAGTTCTCTTCATACTATAAGCCCCTAAAAGGTGTACTTTGGGGAATAGCATCCTGTGTTCTACAAACAACATTGCTCACCAACTGTTAGTTGATAACATTAACTTTTTGTCCCCTTAGAATGACAGAATCATTTAGAGTGGAAAAGATCTTTGAGTCCAGCCATAAACCTAATACTGCCAAGTCCTCCACTGAAACATATCCCAAATCACCACACCTATGGGTCTTGGAAATACCTCCAGAGACAGCAACTCAACCACTGACTTCCCTGGGGAGCCTGTTCCAGGGCTTGACAACCCTTTCAGTGAGGAAATTTTTCCTAATATCCAATCTAAACCTCCCCTGGTGCAACTTGATGCTGTTTCCTGTCATCCTATAATTTCTTATTTGGAAAAAGAGCCTTACACCCGCCTTGCTCAATAGTTTCAGAGAGTGATAAGATCTTCCCTGGGCCTTCCTTTCTCCAGGCTCAGCAACCCCATCTCCCTCACCCACTCATCAGACTTGCTCTTAAGACCTTTAAACAGTTTCATTGCTCTTCTTCGGACATCCTTCCTCAGGTTTCACATAAAGATTCAAGGCTATTAGTTCTTAAGTTTAAACTGTGAAAATCAAGAAATCAGAGCATGCCATATCTTGATTCTTCTGTATTCTATAACCTGGCTATTTTCATTTTACTCTCTCTTCCCCTTTGGCAGATTACCTGTTCTTTATATCTCATGCCCACAGGTTTGAGTTGAATCAGAGCTACCTCTTTTGAAGCTGCAGACCACACACCTTCAACCAGCATAAATAGATAAGCTGTCAGTAAAACACCACAGCTCCTTTTGACACACAAGACTTTTCTGCACTTCGAGAATTCCTGCTCTGCCTGAAGCTTTTGCATTCCATGGCTCATTCCAAACTCTCCTTGTCTTGCTGAAACTTGATAACAATGAGGTTTATTGATCATAGCACTTCATTCTGTATTCTGAAGTGATGCAAGCATGAAATAATCACTTTCCTCTCATCTTTTACACCCTTTTTCATTTGGATTTTTCAGTTTTTATAACCTCTTTCCAGGTAATAAGGGATCCTATGTATGCGATTGCTTTCATTCAAATAAATGTTTTATTTTTAGTGTCTTCTAGTTACTTGGAAAGTGACTATAGAATGAGCTTTTAAAAACAATCTAAAAATTTGAACTGTTAAATTACAACTGAACTTTAAGATTTAGTATATATAGATTGACTCAAAGGACTAACCCAAACCTGCCAGAATTTGTAGATTTTGTATTGCAAAACAAGTATGTCCAGTGGCTGACAAGCAAATGGGTATGATCTGAAAAACCTGAAACATTTTGTGCCTTGAAATAATCTTAAGTGGTAAGTAGTGGCAAAAGCATGAAAGACCAAACAGAGGTATCCATATTGTGAAAAATCAAATTAATGGAATGAGGCACCAGGCTAGGAACTGTAAGAGGTAATTATATATTACTCATTCATTCACACACTTGATGTGGAGAGGGAGTATCTTAATTTTAGTATAATAGAAGATAATTCCATGTGCTGGTTTGCAATAGGCTTTTTTACAACTTATAGACATTTACTTCTTACATGATAATGTACCTTTGGTTCCTGAATGGTAACCTTGAATCCTGGTTTTCCCAACAGGTTTGACTTTGTTGCTGAATTCTTAAAAAAATTACTGTAAACAGGATGAATAGTCTAAAAGAATACTTTAATTTCTTTCTCTAAAAAGTAAAACTTCATGGACTAATTTGATGTATATTTTTAGAATGAGTCTATATTGTGATGCAAATGTGTTTCTGTTCCATACTGTTAACATTTAAAGAGGATGCTACGTGTTTGGTACTTTTTGTGTCATAAAATAGTAAAAATTTTGATAAAGGGTGAAATTTAGCTGTCCCTGACCAAATGAAAATGTGATACATGTAGATGTAACATGTTATATAGTTTAAACAGTTTGAAAGTGCAGTTACCTTTGTCACTTAGCTATGCAAGGGAAGGAAACCAGTCTTATGTGCAAACAGTGTTTGTTGAGACTGCAGAGGAAGACTAACACAATTTTAGAATAACTAAATTTTCAGTGATGTGGATTTATTTTATTTCTATGTTCTAACATCAAGCTTCTAGCTAAAAAAAATATAAAGTAAATTTGATTAACTTTGGTGCCTTCGCATGAAAGAAAAAAATGTCACTTGAGGTATAGCCAAACTGCTCAGATTATAGACTGGGTATCTGGTTTATAAGGCTGGACAAATTTCTCAGCTGAAAATTTTTCATATTTTGATAGTGTAAAGTGCAACTTGCCACCTCGTGCCTTACGATAGTCGTCATTGTAAAGTGGAGAAAATCCCAGGCTTAGTGATAGTGAAAACTGTTATCTTCCATCTTCTGATTGGTATATTGCTCTTGGATCATGTAAAGATTTTTGTATGGCTCTCACCTGAGGCCATGTTTAATGCACATGGGTATCAAAGGTCCCAACAGCAAATTCCTGTACGTCTGCACCCCATTGCTGCATGTGCAGGTGCATTTCAAGTGCATTTGCATTTTGAGGCTCCGACTGATTCTTCTACTCTTCCCATTCCCCTCACCTTTTCCATGCCCTTTCTCTTTCACTCTCCCTTTTCTCTATCCCTTTGCCTTTAGCCTTGCCCTACCTTCCCTGATGAATCTTTTAGCTTCTGGCAAGGCAGCGGAACAGTTATTGTATTGTTATTGCTATCTTGTTTTTGTTTGTCTGTGGTGGGGGTTATTTTGTTGTTGTTGGGTTTTTTGTCTGTTTTGGTTTTTTTGGGGTTTTTTTTTGATTGTTGGTTTGGATTTTTTTTGGTTGTTGGTTTGAGTTTTTCTGTAACTGACAGTTATCTCAGCATGCATCATGAAGCAGTAGAAGAGCATTTTGCAGTATTTGGAAGCAGTTACTCTAATATAGTGGAGGTGTTTGTGATTGGCAGTGAGGAATGTTTCCTGGGAGCACTTAGTGTTTATAAAATTACATAAAGAAGGGTGGTGTAAGCTGAAAGATATGTCAAGTGAAATTTAGAGTGACATGGATGTCAGTGCTTTGCATTGTCTTGACAAAGTGCCATTTATGCAATCTTTTTTTGCACTGAAATCAGGATGGAGGAAGTCTCAACACGCATCACCAAACCCAAGCTCCAAAGACAAGTGTCGATAGCTGTCAAGGCATAAAGGTATATTGAATGTAAGTGCAGTCAGGGAAGTGATAGCAGATGTGTGTGCCCATAAAAGAGAACTTGAGACAACAAAAAGTGTTTTGATGGATGTTGGTGATAACTTTATGATCATGATAAGTAATCAAGAGCTTCAGGTAACATTTGGTAAATTCTGCATTTTGTATCCGGGTTTTCGTTCTCCTATGAGAGACAAGCAAAATAAATATGAGTAAACATTCACATTTTTCAAGAGTAACTTGGTCCCTGTGTGTAAGTTATGAAGGAAGGGGCAACACACCGTCCTTCCTTCTGCCTTTTTTCCTCAGCTTTAGAACTGAGTACATTCAACAGGCTGCTTCTCACTTTCAAAAGAGAAAATAGAGATTTTCACACTTCAGTTATAGCCATTGGGTTTTATTATTTAGGGAACTTTGCATTTGGCTTAACAAACAGGTATGACTTAATGAAGCAGAACGATACAACAGTGTTACTTGCATACAGGTTTTTGAGAAAGGCTTGGATTAGGTGACATTTCGGTAAATGAAGATTGCTAATCAACAGTATTTTATATGCATACCAAATTTGGAATACAAGAACAGATACACTTACAGATGTTTGTTGGAGAAAAGCATGTGCTTTTTTCTCCCTAAAGTTTGTGCATAAAATGTGCAAGCCAGAAATAATGCCAGAAAAATGCTTGAAAGGAAAAGAAAGTGCTGTTAGTATCAAAAAATGTTGCTATTATAGAGGAAGTTTTGAAGAACAAATTTGTTGATCGATCAGGTGGTTTGAGTTGCCTTGTAGTGCAACTCTATTGCTATATCCCCATAATTCACGAAACATTGTTAGTATTCAGTGCTTATAACTTGTCAGATAAATAGTGAATTCAAGCCTGTGTATTTTTGCTATACAATATTTGCCATGAGGAAATTCAGGCTCTTCTTTTATGCATAAGCAAATTTCTGTTAAATAAAAATGGAAAGAATATCTGAAGTGCTCTCCTGTGGGGTTGCAGGGAAGCTCAGCAGCTTTGACCTTCATCTGGTACACAATGGGGAAGACAACGTTTAGCAAGTTTAACAAATCAGTCTGTCATGCCTGTTGAGAAACATTCTAGGTATAGCAGTACTCGGTTCAGTGGTTATACTCTGTGAGCCCTCTGTTTAAAATCACTTCAGCGTGGGAGACAAGTTAAAGTTCAGTAGATCAAAAGAGAATTGGAACATTTTGAACTTTTTTTTGAGTTCAACAGCGTCTTGCTATGAAGACTGAACTTACCACCTTATTTGTCTTATTTGTCTTTGAGCTTTAATCAGCAGGTGAACCAAGTTTACTTCCTACTGCTTTGTCACATAGAGACTTCGTGGGGCAGACTTCTTTAAATTGTATTTGATAGAGTGTTTTTCTGCTTTTTGGTGCTAGCAGGTAGAAACAAGTAGACATCCTTGTAGAAGGGAGACTAAGTGGATTGAAAAAGTCAGGCAATCAAAATCTAATTTTCTCTCTCAAACATTATTTCAATTTTGTGCATTTTCAGAGTTCAAAGTATGTGCTGAAATAGCTGTAAAAAAACTTAGGGTTTAACTCTAGAAAACAGATCAAACTATTTGTTTTGCCTCAAAGGACCTCTCCTTTGGAAAATATTATCTCAAGATCAAGCCTGGTTTTAAGGTTCAAAAATAACTTTGTTGCTAGCAAATACACAGAATTACAATTAGATAAAGAGATAAACGCAGGCTTTAAGATGCAGCTGATGAGGAGATGGATCCAAAATATTGGAAGTACCTGAAGCACTGTGCTTAGAGAAAGGGTAAGTCTATGTAGCAACACTAACAAGTGTTTCCCAGACTAGTACTTGGTATATGTCTATAAAGGTTTTTACTGAAATATGAGGCTGGCATAATCTTGTATGATTATCTCCAATCAGTACACTCCAATTGTGTGTGGAATTCTTTGGCATGCATGCCAATGAAAATAAGTACAATGTGCCAAAAGGAATTGAGAGGTCTGTAAATGTCTCCTTTTTCCTCCCGCTTGCAGATGAGTGAGCTGGTGGGAAAGTGAGTTAAGGAAATTCTCATCTTTTCCCATGTACTCTGTGTGGGGCAGGCACCACTCTAAGGATCGCTGTTTGCTCCTCTTTAAGGAAGAGAGATCCTGAAGCTTGGCAACCGTTCAGAGGTGATTGCTTCCTGAACAGGTGCCCTTTATGCTCTATGCTTCCGCATGAATAACACCATCTTTATGTTTTACACCAGAAATGATGAGTATAGAAACAGATTATGGCATACTCTGTGTGCTGTAAAATATTCTGGGGGACACAACCCTGGGTCACTCTGCTTCCTGTGGTCCAGTTTTCTGACTTTAAAACAGGATTTGTAAAACTTATCAGATCATTACAGTGCCAAACCAAGCTCACTCTTCTGTGAAACATCTCTAAGGCTGGGCTGGAGAATTCATTACTTCCAGCCTGATCTGGAAGTGATGAACTCATTACTGCCTGAACAGCAGATCTTGGAGGGTCATGATCAGTGGCACAGGGACTAGTTGGAGGCCTGTCATTAGTGGTGTCCCCCAGAGTTCTATACTGGGACCAGTGTTGTTTAACTTGTTCATCAATGACTTGGAGAAATGGGCAGATGCCTCCTCAACAAGTTCACTGATGACCCAAAGCTGTGAGGAGTGGCCAACACCCCAGAGAGCTGTGCAGCCCTTCAGAGGGACCTTGACAGGCTGGAGAGATGGGCAGAGAAGAAGAACCTTCTGAATTTCAACAAGGGCAAGTGCAGGGTCCTGCACCTGGGGAGGAATAACCCTGACCATCGGTACAGGCTGGGGGCTGACCTGCTGGAAAGCAGCTCTGTGGAGAAGGACCTGGGGGTCCTGGTGGACAACAAACTGTCCCTGAGCCAGCAGTGCCCTGGTGGCCAAGAAGGCCAATGGTGTCCTGGGGTATATTAGGAAGAGCGTTACCAGCAGGTCAAGGAGGTGATCCTGGCCCTCTACCCAGCCCTGGTGAGGCCACATCTGGAGTGCTGTGTCCAGTTCTGTGCTCCTCAGGACAAGAGAGACATGGAGCTCCTGGAGGAGTTCCAGTGGAGAGGTACAAAGTTGATGAAGGGTCTGGAGAATCTCTCTTATGAGGCTAGGCTGAAGGAGCTGGGCCTGTTCAGCCTTAAAAAGAAGCAATTGAGAGGAGACCTCATCAATGTCTATCAGTATCTGAGCGAGGAGTGCCAGAAGATGGAGCCAGGCTCTTGCCAGTGGTACCAACTGATAGGACAAGATGCAATGGGCAGAAACTGATGCACAAGAAATTCCACCTGAATGTGAGGAAGAACTTCTTTACTCTGCAGATGACCTGCTGAGCCACTTAGACACTCATCAATCTATGGGGCCAGATGGGATTCATCCAAGGATTCTGAAGGAGCTGCTGGAAGAGCTCACCAAGCCTCTCTCCATCATTTATAATCAGTCCTGGTTAACCATGAGGTCTCAGACAACTGGAGGTTGGCCAACGTGATGCCTACTCACAAGAAGGGCCAGAAGGAGAATGCAAGAAACTGCAGACCTGTCAGCCTGACCTCGGTGACCAGGAAGGTTATGGAACAGTTTATCTTGAGTGCAATCACATGGTACATACAGGACAACCAAGGGCTCAGGCCCAGCCAGCATGGGTTTAAGAAAGGCAGGTCCTTCCTGACCAACCTGATCTCCTTTTATGACCAGGTGAACTGCCTGGTGGATGAGGGAAAGGCTGTGGATATAGTCTGCTATAGTCTGCCTGAACTTCAGCAAAGCCTTTGACACTGTTTCCCACAGCATACTCCAGGAAAAGCTCTCAGCCCATGGCTTAGACAGGTGCACTCTTTGCTGGGTTAAGAACTGGGTGGATGGCTGGGCCAAGAGAGATGTGGTGAGTGGTGTTGCACCCAGTTTGTGACTGGTCACTAGTGGGGTTCCCTGAGGCTCAGTATTGGGCCAGTCCTTTTAAATATCTTTATTGATGACCTGGATGAGGGGATCAGGTGCACTCTCAGAAAGTTTGCAAATTACATCAAGTTAGGCAGGAGCGTATGATCTGCTGGAGGGTAGGAAGGCTCTACAGAGGGATTTGGATGGGCTGGATTGATGGACTGAGGCCAATTTTTTGAGGTTCAACAAAACCTCAAAGACCCAAATTCTGGGTCACAACAACCCTATGCAGCTCTACAGGCTGGGTGAAGAGTGATTGGAAAGCTGCACAGTGGAAAAGGACCTGGGGGTGCTGGTTGGCAGCAGGCTGAACATGAGCCAGTGCATGCCCAGGTGGCCAAGAAGGTCAAGAGGGTGTGGCATGTATCAGAAATAGTGTGGCCAGCAGGACCAGGACAGGGATGGCCCTCCTGTACTGGGCACTGGTGAGGTTGCACCTCAAATCCTGTGTCCAGTTTGGGGCCCCTCACTCCAAGAAAGACATTGAGGTTCTGGAGCATCTCCAGAGAAAGGTAGTGGAGGTGGTGAAGGGTCTGGAGGGTAAGTCATAGGAGGAGCATCTGATGGAGCTGGGGTTGTTTAGTCTGGAGAAAAGGAAGCTCAGGGGTACCTTACTGCTCTCTACAACTGCCTGAAAGGAGGTTGTAGCCTGGTGGGGGTCAGTTTCTTCTCCCAGGCAACCAGCAACAGGAAAAGAGGATGTAGCTTCAAGCTGCACCATTGGAGGTTTGGGTTGGACATCAGGAGGAAGTTACTCCTTGGAAGAGTTGTTAAATATTGGAATGGGCTGCCCAGGGAGGTGGTGGAGTCACCATCTCTGGAGGTGTTCAAGAAACAACTGGACATGGCACTTAGTCCTATGGTCCTTTCCACCCTAAAAGATTCTGTGATTCTGTGACTCATTGCTGTCACTTGGATGCAGAGAGCATTAGGAGATGCCATAAATGTGCAACATTACAAACAAACTTTTAAACTCTCTGGATAAAGTATTATGTTATTTGGATTTACTTAAGATTAATTTCCCAGTACAATGAAGCAAGGAAGTAATTGGAAATAGGTGTTAACAAATTATGTGTACATCATATGAGAGGAAATATAATGGGTATGTTAATACATAAATTATATTAGGAAAGTTGTGGGGAACTATTCAAAGTGTATATTGTTTGTCATGCAGAACAAAGCCATATACAGGCGTTACCTTTAAAAGCAGAATCTCATTGAAGTGAACGTTTTAAACTTGACGTGTCACTGGACCTCTTTTGCTGACAGTGTAAGTGGGAATACAGCTTTTTTAGTAAGTTGTTGGTGAGACTTGGTGTCTATAAACATTCATTAATAGCCTGAGCCTAGACCATATGCTTTTGGGCAAAATAAAAGACATGGATGATGAACTACTTTAAAACTTCCAGAGTTTTTTCCCTTGCAGATATTTTCAGCATTTGTTTTTGGGCTTGCCACCAGCTCTGAGCCTGGGAGTCTTGTGAGTCTGCACAACCCATCTGTTCATTCTCTCTTTGATCCATGAACAAGTTTTTCTGGCCAAATTAGTTCAAGGTAATCAGCCGATGTATCAGATTATTCAATGTCTGTCCCACTGCCTAGATGAGAAGACAGTTCATTCTGCAGGTTCCCAAAAAAACCCCAGAGACAGCAAAACATTGCATTCAGGGAAGAGCTGTGATTCTTTGTGTTCTTTGCTTTGCCTTATTAACATTTCCAGGAAAAAACTCTTTCAGTCCTTCACCTGTCCTCTGTTGCTCAGTGTCACTGGTTTAGTGTTCTTTTGCATCTAATTCATACGTGATCCAAAAAGAAGCAGGATGTGGAAGTGCACATTCTCATGTGAGCTCAAAGCAGGAGAGAAGATAGTGGTCAGAGTAATGCATTATTGAGACTCTTGTCCTGAACTCTTTGAAGAGTTACTGACTGCTATGCTCAGCTTCCCTTTGTTGCAGAAGACTGATCTCTGAAATGTACCATGAATATGAGGATAAGACTGGGGGGCACCAGTAAATACAGCTGCTTTGCTGACTGGGACAGAAGCAGCATCCTAGACCATCTAATAACTTGGAAATGGAGCACTGTGCACTGTCTGGGGAAGTTACTATGTCCACTGAATATGGAAAAGCATTTTTTCCTGAGCTTGAAATCCACACCTGCTCAAATATCCCTGTGCCAGCTAAAATACAAAGCTGTACATCAGGAAAGATGAGCTCTCTGTCAGCTGTCTTACTGTAAGGGAGCCACATCCTGTTCTGCAGGTAAGCCAGGTCACCTTAAGTAAATGTTAGAGAAAAAGATTAGTCAACAAATACAGAGATGTAACTGAGGGATGAGTGGTTATTGGAAAAAAAAAAAGAGACAAAGTAAAATACTGCAGATCTAGATTTTGGCTCTAGTTAGTGCATAAGAGACTATTGTTGGAATTAAAATGTTCAGAAATGTGACATCTTTGTGAGACCTGACTAGATACCTTATTTTTGCCCAGCTTCTAGGTTTTTCAGAGCAGCTGCCTATGCTTAGCCAGCATAAACAGTAGGAGCAAGGCTTCATTAGGGGTTAAGGTTCTGTCTAGCTATTCAGTTTTTATTGTTTCTTTCTAGGGATGGACACTATGAAGTGCCATTATTTCTTCTTTGGTATTTCAGCTTATCGTGAAAGTGGTTTTCTTGTACACAGTTGTCTTTGACAAGATTTCCATGAAGGATGCCAACATTCTATGGCCTGGTTTTCTACAGGTGCTGCTTTTATCATGTATTTTAGATAATCTGTCTCTTGGCTAGAGAAACGTGGCAGGATTCCTTAGCTGGTGGGAGTTGTATGTTGTCAGTGCAATCTGAAGTATTTATTGCCTTACTCTGAGATACTGACTTCAGAGCTGCAGGCAGATTTCAGTCTCTTCCTTTTCTGTGAAAACTGGGTTAACTTTGTCTCTCTGTGTATCAAAAAGAGACTTGTCCTGATGATGGAATGTAATTCTTTTTACAGAACGTTCTTCTCATCCTTATTCAGTAGTTTATTTTGATTTACAAATATCTTGGTGTCATCACAGCCTGCTTGGAGTGGCCAGCGTTATCTATGATTACGCTACATGTAGCTGTCACCCTCTAGTGTCAGTATGTATTGCAACAAGGCCATCCAGATTGTTACAGGATCTAGAAACTATTGAATTAGCCTGGTAAGAAAGAAGGATGCTGGTGCACTTTGAGAAAGATAGATTTTAAAGGGCACAAAGATTTCTGCGTGTTTCTTCTGGAAGGCTGTTGCATCAGTGATGAGTGACATTGTGGAAACAACCAGTAAAATTCCCAGTAGATGGTCAGGCCAACTGAAGAGGCAGTACATGGAAACAAAAAAAAATCAAAGCCTGGGGTCAGCAGTTTAAGTCTCCTAAGCTGTAAACTCCCTGTCCCCGACTTCCCACTAGTTAATGTGTGGTTGGATCAATGTCAGAGCAACAGAACCTTTCAGAGACTCTTCACTGATTTATACAACCAATATGTGAGGAGATTTATTTAAGCTTAGAATGCTTACAGAATCAGAAACGTTTGAAATACATAAGTAATTGTTGTTGACTTGAATAGCATTAATTAATTGGAGTCTTGTTGTTAATATACAAAGTGAAATTCCTGCATTTACACCTTTTTTCCCTTTTCTTTTTTAAGGAAGAAAGAGTATTCTCTCCTGATATAAAATGGAATTTGTCTGTTCGTGTGCTATTCCGTAAGCATAGGTCATAGTCTAATGCATGAATTAGCTCTAAAGCAGCATGCAGGAATAGCTGAATATGTAACTATATAACAGAATCCCAGAATCCCAGAATGACTGACTGGGTAAGGTTGAAAGGGAGCACTGGAAGTCATCTAGTCCAATCTCCCTGCTCAAGCAGAGCACAATACTCAGGACTGTGTCCAGATGGCTGTATAATTGGTAGGTGAAAAGATAAGTAAGATCTTGGAGATATCAATTAACTTATTAGTTTACAATCTTTATTTTACATTTTGCATTTTATTAAAATACTTATTTTCGAAACCCAGGAGTGGCTTTCTAGAGGCTTGTGAACACTGGGTACTGCAAATATTCAGTATAGCTTTTCAAATCACAGCATGGGAGTGTATGACATTGAAAAAACCCAAACATGATATACCCAGAGAAGAATTGCTGCATGTTTTGTTGATGAACAATTTTTAACATCCCTTGTATTACTAATTGCATTATATGTCATCCCTATGTTATTAAATACATGTAGGACTGGGTGAAAGTGTTGGTTATTAATATCTGTTATTTCAAACAAAGTAAAGCACTCATTAAGGTGTCAGTAACAGTGGTGTTTACAGAAAACTAGTATTAAAAGTAGTAATGATAGTGATAAGTAAGGTGCATCTTAAGAGACATCTGTAGTTCTTAATATGACATTTTTTCGTTAACTAGTATTTAAATTCAGCTAAAGAGTGCATGAAGAAATTGTAATTATTATTTTTAACTTGTAAGAGGAGATATTCTGAGGTACTTTGAAATAATAACTATTAATTATATTTTAGAATGAATGGATTTATGTAAAACCTAAATTTACTTCCATAAATGGGCATTAATTTTAGTAGGAATTATTTTAGCATCATGGAATTTATGGGCTGAGGTGGTGTACTGAACAGACTAAGATGTTTCAGGTGAACCAAGTTGCTTTCTTGATTTTATTCTGAGTGACAATTAGACAGGGGAACTTCTTTCTGTAGCATCTTAGCAAATGAAAGAGAGTGTGATATTCACAGTAATGAATGTACTGTAACTGTGTTTCGTCATCCCTACCAGAATGCAATTCCTCATTCCATTCACAGTGAGCTAGTCTTGATTGATAAGGAGGGTGCTTTTAGACCTGACTGAGATACAGCAATTCAGATAAATTAAAACTGCTCAGCGTTGTCAAAACATTTATGTGAACTCTGCTACGTTAAACCTTATGTATTTCACTGTGATGCAATATTTTTAATCTCAAGAGATGTGGTGTAACTAGTTGTAGCAGGTCCAATTCGTAAACCGGGCAGAAACACCAATTAAGTGTAGTGGTTAAATTCGAAATTTCCATTATTTACTTATTTTGCTT
>VZTI01003504.1:0-23256 GCA_013397865.1 Struthidea cinerea
TGCCAGGACACCCCAACACCTAACTTCTTCCAATGATCACAAGATTCTCCTGAAGTTCTGAAGTCCCGATGAAGCTTTACAGACCCTGGCTGAATTTTGCAAGATGTTGTCCAGAGTCTCAGATTTTATGCCCTTTCACAGGGCATAGCAGTGCTAAAGAGTGAGGTCAGTCCTGTTGCCATATGCATCACTCATTCCCTAGTAAGATGCCATCAAGCATCCAGTTGTAAGGTTGCCATAATGGCTGCTTGTGGCTCAGTGAACTTTACTTGTTTGTCACACAAATTGCAAACACCTACTTGCTCTCAAAA
Source organism: Struthidea cinerea (assembly GCA_013397865.1). Lineage (NCBI taxonomy): Eukaryota > Metazoa > Chordata > Aves > Passeriformes > Corcoracidae > Struthidea > Struthidea cinerea. The sequence goes on from VZTI01003504.1 coordinate 312, forward strand.
AAAAGCAATACTCTCCCATCTCCCTCAAGAGGAAGTAATGAATTACCAAGCCCATTTTTTGCTGCCACTGAGCTACTCATGTTTGGTAAGTCACAAGTCTGTGAAGTGCCCCAACTGTCACTGAATCATTTCCAACAGTTCCATTAGCCATCTTTTTCTTTGCTGCTATCTTCTCCCTACCTCTTCAGAGGACTTCACCATTATTTCATGACCTACAAGACTATGGCTTCAACACAACAGTCTGCTACTGTTCCAACCACTCAGGTCAAAGGACTAGTTCTCTTCAGTCTCAGGGGAAAAAATAAAGTGACTCTTCATGTTAAAGAATGTTAGATGTCGGAGATCCTAAGTTCAAGCTCAGGAGAAGTGATACAAGCTGAGATAACACCATCACTTTGGCAAGAGGCTCAGATGTTTCACTGAACCTCCCAGGCAAATAGCTCTATACAGTGATTCAGCTGTCTCACAGAAAATATCTTGGCATGGGTCAGAACATTGCCATTAAAGGGTGCTGCTGTTCAGCTTCTCCCTTACTTTGAGAATCTTTCCCAACATCCCTGTTCTGAGAGTGACGCATTACCAAAAAAAACCACCACATGTAGTCAGAGTAAGGAAACTTTTCACACTCCTGATGCATCTATAGGATGATCCATGTCCTTATACCAAGATGATAATACATTCCAGAAAGATCTTTTCCTCTCTGTGGCTCTTCTATAGTAAGATTCAATGGATTTTGCAGACTGCAAATTGTGTCACGACTTGTTACAAAACTCCTGAAAATGATCATAAAGAATGGTACAAGTTTGTTCCTCAGCAGTCTCTAACAGCTTCTCCAAAAATATCTCTGCGCCCACAGACGAACAGCTCTCAACCTTTGCCAACAGCTACATGTTTTTCAAGTGTCACTGCCCATCTCTACACTCCCAGGCTACTTCTTTCTTCCTGGGACTGAGAAAGCAGAGGATGTGAAGGCATGCTTCACCTACTTATATCCTAACTGTGATCACGGGAGCTTGGAAATATCCTAGATAGTCCTGATCTGAGCACTGTGTTGAAATACAAATTGCAATGTAAATAAGCAGATGGGAATTGATCTCAAAGACTTTCCAATTCCTGACAATTAACTTTCTTTCATTCTTGCCTCATATATTTAGGGAATATATGATCAAACACTTCATTAAATTTATAAAATAAACATTTCATATAATGCTTTATTCAATGTGCAGATTAAAACACTAGCTGACAGGAACATTTTTAAAATGTGGTCAGAATTCTTCACTTCTCTCAGTACTTGAAAGTTTAAATAACTGCTGTTTATATTACCTATATACCAGTACTATACTGCATATACAGTACAGTATAAAGCCATATAACATGTCTCAGTAGGGAAGACTATAAAGCAGTAAATCAAACTAAAGAGTCCTTCCAGGAAATCATCCATGTGCAGAGAATGCACTTCACAACATGCCTGAATGGCTTAATTCTCTTCTTTACCAGGGATCCCAAATGTCCTGATTCTATCCAGTGGCAGCTGTAATGCTATTAACTTTTTACCTGCTTGCACCAGAAAATTGTCTAAGAACAATCACATTTTTGGCAACTAAATTGTTAATGAATAAATGGTATTTTGTGCCAATACAGAAAAATTAAGTACAGTTGCAAATAAATTATTTTGTTTTTCTATACTACTTCAGATATGTGTAAAAAGTTTTACACTGACTCCATAAAAAGCCTGTGAAATACACGATCTCTTGCTTATTTGAAGAGTTACAATGCATGTCATATGTAAGTGGAGCCTGTCACAGGACTGGTTTTGAAGGAAGGTGGGGGTTGTTCTACAAGTTCTGGCGATATACCAGGAATCGCTCCAGGCTGTAGCATTTCAGAATAAGAATGTCCTAAGAAGCTTTCTGTTGACTGGGGGAGGGAGGAGAGTAGAGAGTCTACTTCTGGAATGTCTATTTAGCAGCAGAACTCCAGTGATCTTACAAGAGACAGAAGACATGTTAAAACAAGAGAAAAAACATTGGTTTTTTGGTCCTTCTAGTTAGAGCCTGGTTCCACTTAAAGTTTTGTTGCCAAACACCAATTTTTTAAGGGTGCTGAAGCAGGCATATGCACACAGACTGAAATCTACCAATTATACAATTAAACTGTACTTGTATTTGTACAGTCTCAAACTGTAACCTGGAATCAATGTAAACACAAACACACTAAACATAATCTGGTGAGAAAGCAAAGGTGACAAACTGTAATGTTTTTATTATACTGAAAAAACTATGAAACTTATTCCCCAGATGTCATTTGTCCTGATACATTAAGAAGGGTTTGAACACCAAAAGTCCTGTAAGAGAAAATGGAATGGACTGAGTCTATTGTGTGTAGAGATCACCAGTGGGAGAAAACAGCAGCACCTACAGCATTTAAGGTTACCAGACAGCATCAACTGTGAGCAGGGATATAAAGTAATGGATTTAATCTGCAGGCTAGACAAATACCTACTGGAAATTATGTAAGTACAGACAATTTTGTTGTTAGGAAAGCAGAGAAACTAAATGACTATTTGAAAGTATCCATCCAGCTTTACTCTGTTGCGTAGAAAAAATACAATATTCTCAGAGTTAACAACAATATTTTTGTTGGATATTAAGCCATCTGAGACAGTACACCAAGCATAATCAGAGACCGGTACTAAATACGTGAGAAATAGTTTACCTTCCACTATCTTTTTCCGAAGTTCTAAATCTTATTAGCAGCTCATGCCAGTGCCTGAAACAGGGTATTGAACTAGATGTCTCTCTTATCTAGCCAATCTGCCCACTCCTCTAAAGATGTAACTAAAAGTGTAATATATCTCATATCCTACTTGAGCCCAAAGATAGTTTAAGAAGGGGCAAAAGCCTAAAGCATATGGCTGGAAGACACTCGGGCTTCCATCAGTCATGTCTGATACTTTCCTCACCAGGAACAGCCTCCTTTGACACTCTCAGCACCAAGTTTGTAGCATGGCACTGAAATGTGTTCTTTCTTACTCATGAACTGGAAAAAAAATTAATCTGGAATGAAGAAGGCATCTTAGAGCACATGACTCTGTCTGATTTACGAAAGTAATTTTTCAGAGTTATTGAATGAAGAAATGTCCAAGGATAAGCTGGATCATGATCATCTTAATGATCTATATTAAGAACCATTCCTTAGAAACCTAGCCTTCCACAGACACCTTTTTCAGGGACTGGAATCCTGACTGATTTTCAGGGACTGAAACATCGAGACTGCTCTGGATCACAGCGCTTTGTTCACACCGCAGCTGTTGACAAGAGCATTCTCCAGCCGTCCGTGCTCCCAAGGGAGTCTTGCGAAACGCCGGGAAGGCCGCTAGCTCCTCAGGCCTGCTCAGGACAACACCCCCGCCGCGCCGCCCGCGCAGGCCCGGCCGGGCAAGGGCCAGGAGAAGCTTCCAGAGAGGCCTGGCCGCCGGCGGCCCGGGTAAGGTCCGGCTCTCAGCCGGGCGTCCCGCGGCTGCCGCCCAGAGCTAAAGCACACCTTGATGGGAGAACCCTGCGGGGGGTGTCGGGCACGGCTGATTGACAGACGGAGCGATGCGGGGGAGGGGCACCGCCGCCCTCAGGGCCCCCCGCCCCCCGCGCGCGCCCCCCGCGCCCCGGGATCCTGCCACCGGCCGCCGCGTTACGGGAAGCCCCTCCCCCTTCCTGCTGCCGCGCCCCCCTGCGGTGACGTCACGGGCCCCTGGGCCAATGGCGGCGTGGGTGGAGGAGGAGGGAGGGGCGCCCGGGGGCTGGGGCGGAGCGGGAGCGTGACCGGGCGCGGGGCCGCGCGTGCGGGACGGCGGCGCGATGGCGCGAGGCGGCGGTGCCGCTATTTAGGGACAGCGGCCGCGGGGCACAGGCGGCGCCGGCGCCGGGTAAGGGCTGCGGGGTGCGGTTGTGTGCGGGGTTCCCCTTCCCCCTCCACCTTCCCAGCGTACTCTCTCTGAGGGGTGTCCGCCGGCGGGGGCCGTGCTGGGCCGTCTTCTTCCTCTGGGCCGCGGGCGGGGGCACCGGGGCGTTCGTCCAGGGCTGACCGGCAGATGGGCCGGGGCGGGCGGGGTGGACGGTAGCCTTGCGCCACTCGGTTCCTGGGCCGATCGCCAGTCGTGCCCCGCGGCGGTGTCTCGTCTCGTCCAGCCTCCCCTCGCAGGCGCCGGCCGAGCTGCCCGGCAGTGACGCTCAGAACGCAACATGGCCTCTCCCGGGGCCCCTCGCTGCTGGGCCGGGGGGTGCCGGCCCCCTCGCGGGGCCGCTCCGCGGTGCCCCATCCGTATCCCTGCCCCCGGCGTGGCGCAGAGGGTCAGGCTGAAGGTTATCTGCGCTCTTCTCCAGAGCGGTAGTGGTTAGTGCCGGCCATCTGAGTTGGCAAAGGTGTCGCGACCCTCGCGGGACTCGGGTCTTTCGGCCTTTTTCGACTATCAGATAAGCGTGGCTGTGCCACCGGCAGGCATTTCCTTGATGAAGCGATTTGCGTTTTGTTGCCGTCACCTCAAGTGGTCTGTTCTTGTTGCCTGTAGATTAGAAGGTAGAAAACTGCTACTCTGAAAGATACGCATACTTCGTCTTACTGCTGGTCCAAGTTTTGGAGGGGAATCCCTGCGGAATTAGGGAGGAGCGGGTACAGTGGCCGTCTGGTAACTTCCAGTGGGCTCCTGAGCTCCAGTCATCCCTGTAGTGGGGCTCTGATGCTTTCCCTAAAAAAAAAATCGGCATCATTATTTTAATCTCTCAGATGATGAAACTGAGGCACAAAGGAAAGTCGTCTGCCAAGTGTGTTGGCAGGATTGAAGGGAATAATTCCCAGTCTCAGTTTTCTTCCGTGTTTTAGGCTGACTAGGGGTTTGCCAGCTGGTGACTGCTTGTTACTACTGAGGCATTCTGAAGGAGAAACCTCGTAGTAGAACTATATGGGGTTATAGTTCTGTCGTTAGTGGTCTGTCCTGTCACAGAGGGGTGGAGGGGGCAAGGGAGTCCACAACCTGAAAAGGTTGGATACTATTGGGAGTTAAGGTCTTTTTCTTTCACTCTCTTTTCTATAAAAATATAACATTTATGCTTCCTGTATGCTGTTATTTTGAGAGGAATAATTATGTAAAATATCTTGTTGAAAGCATGTGACTTCTGAACTTAACAGATTTTTTGTATCTGTGTGTTGGTGTAGCACAATAAGAATGTGAGTGTGGGTGATGAAAATTTGATGTTACTTCCTAGAAGTTGAGCATTCAAAGTAATTATTTGGATCTTGTTTATTTGTCTAGAAGGGTGGTGCTTCAAGTAAAGTCAAGAGATAAATATTTTTGGCTGATGGGAAAGATACATGCCCATTTATAAGCGAGTACACAAAATGGAGATATGTTTCCCTTGCTGCTTGTCTGGAGGATTAGCACTAGCATAATTATATGAAATGAAATAAACTTTTTGGCCATTTTTTTTCATCTGTTATTCTTGTATTAGCAATAGCTGTCTAGATTAGAGAAGCAGCACTGCTTGTGATCAATCTGGAAGGTTTGACTGCAAAACGAGAACATGAAGTGCTAAGACATTCAATTGTATAAATTAATTTGATTTTTGGACTAAAACTACTTGCTAGCTGTGAGAAAATTCTGAAGTATTTCAGAGAAAGTGATTTATGGTTTTAAGAAGGTACCAGAAAGAACTCAGTTACTGCAAACAAACATTTGGTGCCTCTAATTAGGTATTTCAGTAATTTTAAACTGTGTACCTTTTTTGATTTTCTTTTTTTTCTCTATATTTTTTATTCTGAGAGCTCTACTAAAACTCTAGGGATAAGCTTCCTTCTAGAGGCAGCGGACTAAGTAATGTACAGAAATTACTTGTTTAGATGGTGAAAGGGACAGAGATGTCATTTGTGTGTAGCGATTTTAAATAAGAAAATGCATTTCAGAACATTCTGCTCATATAATGTTGAGTAGTATTTTCATGTGCTTCTCTTAGAGGTGTCTGGTGTCTTTTGAGTCTCATAAATATTTCCTAAAAGGAAGTAAGCTTGGAGGAAGGAAGGAAGCTTGCAGATGAAATACACTTAATTAGAAAGCAGTTACTGTTTGAGTAATCAAAATTCCTTGAGGATAGTTACAGCTTTTAGATGGCTTTAAGTATGGTCTGGCTTGCTGTAAAACCTCAAGCAGCAGCTGCTTTGTGAAGCATCCCTGGTTCTGTCTGCCTGAGCTATGTGGATTTCTAGTGAGAGATCACCACTTGAAGCTGTAAACATAGCTCTTAATTTTTTTGAGGAATTTCTGGAAATCCATTTTCCAGCAACCTTTGGTCTCTTGTGATTGATGTGATGATGAGCCTTAATAGACTGAACCCCTTCCTGTGGTGGTTGTGGTGTTATCTGTGCTTCCTGACTTGCAAGCTGGCTTTCCTGGCAAGTACATGTTATTTTAGCTATAGTTTCTTAAACTGACATTGTGATTTGTAGGTCACTTGGACAGGAATTGCCACTTCTCTGAAATGGATAGATAACTCATTATATGACGTATGCCTGTATTCATTTTGGGGTAGATCTCCTGATTTATGAAATAAGATTATTTTTTAAGATTTCTCCCTTGCTCAGAATATGTGGTAATACCTGTTTTGCATGAAAGCCTGATACTTCTTCACAAACTGTTAGTCACAGGTTCATCTTAAAACTCAAACACTGTTGCTACTTTGTGTATATAAGGTTTGATTTTAGGGTTGTTATTAGCTTTTCATAGGACACTGCATGAAGCATCAGTTCATGGGTTAGGCATAAAGGCTTAGTGCTTTCCTTTCAAAATGGCTGCAGGATATGAAGAATAATGGAAGTCCCATTTTATTTGGAGATTAAATGGGGTGATCTTATGGCATGAATTTTATAAGTCTGTCTTTATAGAAATAATCAGAGCATTTTAACAGGTTTTTTCCTCTTTGAGGTAATTTATTTTCTGTGAGTTAAGGACTGTCACCAGCAGCATTCTAAATTGACCATGTTGGTTTTATTCAGTACCATTTTGATGCATTTTGATCTTTTGCTACTAAATTATGAGAATAGCCTGACAAACTTCTAAAGTCAGCTTCTTTCTCTGTCTCTCTTGCTTCTTCACTTACTGATCCACAGCAAATGCATAGTATAGTTAAAAGTGTTGGTTTGGCTCTTTGGTTTTGTTTGTTTTTAATAAAAAGCATCTGAACTGACTAGCTGGTATGTTAGTTCAGCATCAGGTTCAGCTTTCTTAGATACTTAATACACTGTACTAGTCTGTAAAACATAAAATTTGGGTTGAGCTGTGCATAGTGACTGAATTTTTTATTTCTTTTATGGCTTTCTTGTAGGTAAGATGTATGGAAGTGTCTAGTGTAACTCTGGATCTTTCTCCTAGAACTGAATTTCAATTAAGAATCAGTCTTGTAAAAGCCAGAGACACTAATGTTTTTAAAAATAGCACACATTAGAAGGGATTGTAATAGCCTGTCTGTGGATTTGGAGGTGTGTAGCTTCAATCTTCTTCAAACTGCACTAATCAGCAGGGGATGGGAGTAAGTAAAATACATCAGAACAACCTAAAGCAGATATATGCTGAATTGTGGCATGGTTTTGACACTATAGTTTCAACTGCTTGGTTCCCATACTGTAGGTGGGTGGGCTTTCCATTTAACTCTCCTTTGCAGGTGATGGAGCATGAAGCTCCGTTCTCTTGCCTTTCAGGAGCCTACTGAAGTGGAATCGAGTAGTATGATTTGTGGAGGGCTTCACTGGCTGCCTCAAAATGGTTGCTAAACTTTCCAAAGTAGTAGAGATTTGGACTTCAGTCTCTTACGTGTGAATGAATCTGCTCTGAACAACTGAAATGTTGTTTTTCAAGTCTGGAAGACAGTTGACTATAGAAGTGGCATTTATGTGAAAATACAGTAATTTGATTTTAATTTCCAGTGTAAAAAATCCTATTTTAGGACAAAATATGTGATAATTATGTATTATTGCTTACTTTTATTGGTTATTGCTTTTTATTTGTTCTTTCTTTCAGTTGTTTTGCAGTATTTTTTTTACTAACCTGAGCCATACTTAATAATTGCTACTGTGAAAATCAGTGAATAGTTTTGTGGAAATATTGTTTGACTTTAATAACTAACGAGCCAAAAGAAAACCGGTAACTTTGTAATGATGTAATAGTTAGCTTAGGTGACACTCCCGTTATTCTAAGGCGTCATGAGTCATGATAGTGAATGGGAGAGAAATTGAACAACATTTTAAAAACTTTCCTTTTTACCTTTTTACATCTCTTTCATTCTTTCCCCTTCAGTGTGAAAGGTGCTTATGCTGTTGTTTTGCAGTTTTTGGCAATTAGCAGTGAAGTGGAGCTGCTTCTTCTTTCCACCTAGCTTGTAGTTGCCCTCAGGCTTCTGATGAATTTCAGATCTTCTGCAACTCAAGTTCTTCTGACTAAATAAATTTTAAATTAATCTTGCTTGAAATAACAGATCCTAAGGTCTATCTGTAGTAGAGCTCAACAGGCTTTGGTTAACAAGCTGTATTCTGGTAAGTGTTAGCCTAAGTTAAGTCATTAAAGTAGATCCCTATGTCCTGGTTTTCTTTAGTGATTTAAACTAAAAGAGAATACTCTTTAGAATTTGGTTGTATTCACCATGCAAATTTATAAAAAATTTATAAAAATCTGTGAAACTAGTTGGGATTTTAAAATGCAGAAATTAATGTGTGGGTAGAAACCTTATTTTTCAGATAGTGGACATTTTATACCAATTGATTTTTGCTTATTTTGGATGTAGTTATTTTACTGTACCCTTGTAATAAATATCCAAATACATATTGCATTTAAAGCAATAATGGTTTTTATATCCAGCCCAGTGAGAGTACTTGAGTAGAACATAGAAAAAATTAATAGCTTTTTGATTGTCAATGCCGTATAGCTATGGTCTGATGATAAATTACTTGTTATTTAGTCAAAAAACAAACTTCCAGTGACAAACAAGTATTTGTTAATATGTATGTCAAGTCTTTCAATCAGCAATGTTTCTACTATAAAGTTTCTATACAGGAAATTTTGGTGGGCTTTGAGTAATGAACTCACAAGTATAGATGCAAATAAAGATACTGCTGGGTGATTCTGATGGCTTTTATTTTAATTCTAACTGAAAGACATCTAAGTTGGTGAACCCTACAAGGACTCTGCTATAAATATTTGAGATCTGCTTTCATTTAGTTGTTGCTCCTGTGAATGGAGATTTTTCTTTACATTACACTGTTTATCTTGATTTGTAAAGAAAATGGCTTAGTTGTGTTGATGTGTAAGGTATGAGGTTCTGGCTTGGTAGTGATCCATGTGTAAATGTGTGTCTAGTTTTACTTACATATGTGAAATACCTTGTGTCCTTCTGTCACTATTATTAAGTAAATTACATGCAGTCAAAGCAAAGGCATGTTTACTGTCATAAATTGCAGTTTCTTTTTCTTCTGATAATAGTAAGTGTAGCTTATAAATTTTCCTGTCTAGGGAATACTGTGAAATTCCTTTAAAATTTGTACTGAGTTTACTTTTATGAGATAAAGGTCAGAATACTAGTTTGCAAAGAAGTTCTGTCAGGTTTGTGGAAAATAAGACTTCAGAGACAGTGTTGCTGTAGGCCATCTCATCTTAAATCTTAGTAAACCTAAAGAGCCTATGTTTAGTTTCTAGATGTAAGAATAGAATGAAGTCTGCTTCTAGAAATCAGCTTGTGAACTAAATCCCTTACTTTACTAGGCCAGTGTACCTGTTCCTGTAAAGATACGTATATGTAGCTAAAAATAATATAGCTCATATGCTTAGTAGAGAGCGGTCACTTGCTTTTAGGAGTTTAGGGCTGCTTTAAAACTGCAAGTTGAGAAAACCAGAACAGACTTAGTGGCTTTAGAACAATGAGGGTGGAAGCTGCTGTGTGAATGCTTCAGTTTCTCTAGTGTTTTCTGGAAATGTCAAAACTTGAGAACGAGTGAGCTCTGTTGCAATACAGAAATTAATATGATGTTATAAAATGTGCTCCAACTTTTGGGGAATTGCAAGCTCCCTTGTAAAGATTTGAGGAATTAATTAGTGCTTTTTCTATAGTAGACAACAGTTCTTGATATGGAAACATTGTGCTTTGTAATTCCTGAATGTTTTTTAAGTCGCTCTTGTGAATGAGACACATGGTTCTGTGGTGGGTTGTTCTGAACCATGTCCAAAGCTTTTCTATCAGTGCCCTTCAAAGTTAGGTAAGTATGATAACCATAATCAAATTCATAGGGTTATGTTTTCAAACAGGAACCACAGTGTTATGCTCTGTATTCTAACTGAACCTCCCGCAGAATTACCAGTGAAGTTTGTTTTCATATACACTGTGAAAACCTAAACATTTCTTAAACTCACAATTAAAGCAGCTTTAAACAGCCTCAGTTTTGTTAAGTAGACATTAGATTTTGTTTTAGCAGTGAGGAAAATAGAAACAATATGCCCATTCTAATGTGAGATGATACAAACGCTTCCATAAAATTAAACGTGCATGTGTGAGAAACTATCTTAGAGCAAATACAAATCTGAATTTTACATTGATCTAAAGTAAAGAGTAATAGTTTAAATTTAAAAATGTATTTTTTCTCTTGTTACAGAAATTCCATGCAGCATGTTTTCTAGGTGGAACTGGGTGGCCTGTGGCTTCTATCTGGTGTTGAATATTTGTTCTCCTGACGGTAAGAGTTCTGTGTCTCAAATACAAGAGGATGTAGAACTTGTTAAATCAGATATTTGAAGCACCTGCTTGCTTTTTGTCTGGTTACTTGTTGGATGGGGACAGAAAGCAAGGTGTGTTAGGATAGACATCTAGGATAGTACATCTAACACTAGTTCACCACAACAAAGGTGCGCAGTTACCCCAATTTTCCTGTCGTAACTTTCTTAAGAAATATACTTCTTTAGACTTTTTTATCAAAATACTTTTTTCATCAAAAGAGTAACCTCAAGTATAATAACTTCCTCCTTCAATAGATAAAAACATGCAACCCTTGACTCATCTCTCTTTCTTTAAGTGCCTCTGTTTAGTAATGGAACTTTTCTAGCTTGGTAAAATGCTTTTGCAAAGGCTGAAGAACGCTACACTGGTTTTTCCCCTTAAGTCTGCGTGGTGGTCTACTAATGCATTTCAGTTTTTTAATTGTCACATAACTACTTGTTGCTTAGAATGTGTGTAGTGTTTTTAATATTGCACTAGTGATGTATCAGCAATATTGATTAGGGAATGCTCTGTAGTTTTTAATAAATGTGAAATTCATTTTCTTTTTAGCTTCAGCTGGACTTGTGCAGTCATGTGGTCACATCATCCCGGAGTCGCCTGTACTGGCCCTTGGTTCCAATTTCACAGCATTATGCATTCTGAATGAGAGTTGTCTTGACTTTGGCAATATCTATGCCAATCAGATTATCTGGAAGATAAAAAATAGAGTGGTACCTAAAGACCAGTATCGTGAAATAAACAGAACAGTTTCCAGTGTCACATTCAATGACACTTCTTCACTAGCTACTCCTCTGACATGCAACATTTTAGCAGATGGACAGATTGAACAGAACATTTATGGAATTACAGTTACAGTAGGCTGTGAGTACCTTTTTTTACGTTTTATCCTGCTCTTAAGAAAATTGCTTCTGAGAAATGGGAAAATGCAAACAACAGAAAGTGTGCATATCTTGAGGCACTTATTTTCATTCCCTCAGTTCATGGATAATTGAGTAAAAATATTGTCAAATTACATGCCACCACAGCTGCTAAATATGCACTGAATAAAGTTTCCTAAAAAATAGAAAGTAGTCTGGAGTATTTCAGTGTTGAAATAGGAAAAAAAAAGGAACAACAGAAATGCTGAAGCGGCAGATTTGAATTACAGAATAAAGATGTGGATTCAACTGAAATAGATGGTAGGAAATCAACTTTTCCTTACTTCTTGCTTCTGTATGAGAGTTGGAGGAAATACTTCTAGGTGATACGTCCTGGTTTCATACTTAGATTTTGAAAATAATGTTTTCTTCATTAATGGACTGAGAAATATTTCGTCTGTCTGTACCACTAAAGCTAACCTGAACTGCATTAAGGATGGAACATATTTGGATTACTTTACCTCTACACCTAAAAAATACTTTTAGCTACTTATAAACTTCCTTTGTTCTAGAATGGTAGCACTTGCATGGTTCAGAGCAAGTGCTCTTTTAGACAAGACTGTCTTGAGAAAGCCATGTGAATAACTTAATATGCTACTTCATAATTACTTGGTGTTCTGCTAATAGGACAAGTGTTGAAGTGTCCTAAATATCGCATTATGTGGCTGAGGAATTATGTTGTCTTCTAGTGATGGCAGAAGGTACTGCAGTTGCTGAATGGTCTGCGTGCTAAGGGCCAGCTTGAGTTCACAATTTAAAATGATGTGCTTCTAGCATGACTTACAAAATGCTTTCACAGGAAAGTAATGTTTTCCATTTCAACTTCTGAGGAGTAAATATTTTACCAGAAAAGATAAAATAAAAAATATTTTTAAGAGGTAAAATATATGGAAAGATGAGGACAGGTAAATTATGCTAAGATTATAAATGGAATGACAGTACAGATGACATTCTGCATTTGTAATTCATGTTACAAGTCTTGAGATGTGTTTGCATTTAAAGCTGTTTTATTTTGATACTGTCAGTTAAACTAAATAATGAGACTAGAAACAGGTTTTAGAAGAATACAATTATTCAGGAAGAAAAAAATAAGCTTCATAAGGTTGTTCTATTGAAACTAGCACTCTGGTTGAAAGAAGATAAGATTCTCTAAGTACATTATACTGTTGTAAATAGTGATAATATAGGAGGTAGAAACAAACTCTTTGTATGCTATAATTTGAGTTTAAAAGGGAAAGAAAATAGTTTTGCTGCATTCGGAAGAAGTTCCTTGCACACTACAGTGCACTGATGAAGATCCCTAAGCTTTCTTGTATGGATTTGCAGCTCAAACTTCTTCCATACCTCAGCTGGGGGAGAACAGACCTATCAAATTGCCTTTAGAGCTCAGGTTCTGGCAAAGTCACCATATGCCAATTCAGTAGTGGTTATTAATTTATTTTTCTTCTGTGTGAATTAAGATATATTTAGTTGAGAGATGGTTAATACAAGGTTTTCTGCCTCAGAATGAGAAATCAATCTTGTTTCTTACTAATAGGTGCTTATTCCTTATACAGCCTGCTGTTTGTCAAAGCGGCTATTTAAGCTTCTTGCCTTTGATTATAGGATGGTATCCAGAACTTTTTGCCACATCCTTTAGAAAAAAAATGAATTAAATACTTCTGATGTTCACAGAAATCGCTCTAGTGGGACACTTGAAATGATTCTTGCTGGACTGAAATGTGTGTACAGATTAATTATTGCTAACTCTTTCTGTACAGTGGCCCCAGAGAAGCCCAAGAATTTAAGTTGCATTGTGCATCAGATATCAAGGTTCACATATGTTATGACTTGTAGCTGGAACCCTGGAAGGCATACATTCCTGGACACTGAGTTCAGGTTGAGATATAGCTGGTAAGTAGCACTATATAGAATATCTAATTAATTCTGAAGAATATTTTTATGCTAAACCAACATTCCTTGAAATTCCTGATACCTTGGAAGAGTTCTTAACGTAAGTCTGGTTTTCTGAAGCATTGTTGTCTGTGGTTTGAGGGGGAAGGGAAAAATTAAAGAAGTTGGCATTCAAAGTAATTCAAAGTCAGACCTGAAGTTTTGCTGCTGAAGTTGTTTTGGAGTAACAGGAATCTCATATTTTTCTATTATTCAAATACATGATTAGTGTGGCTTGAGTACAGTACATCTAATAATTGGGGGCTGTACACAAATTTTTACACTTTTCTAGGTTGACAGTTCTATCCCATTCTAAACCAGTAGAAGATGTCCCTGCTTATTGCAGGAGGATCAGACTAGACGACTTTTAAAGGTCCATTTCAATCCAAACCTTTCTATGATTCTAAGTAGAGAAACTAATATAAAATGACTGAATTTTGTGGAGGTGTTACCTACTCTGCACTTCATAGGAACTGTGGACAAACACTGTTCTGAGCTGATCCTAGCATGAAAGCTTCAGCAAAGTATTTCTCCTGTGAAAGTACATTAAGTTGCTTTCCAAACTCTTTAGATGGTCTCTCGTAGTTTAAAATGGATTAAACTGCGAGATTTATAATAAACAGGATTATTGCTCTGCTCTGGGAACAGGAATGATTTGCCTACAGCTTTCCAGCTACCCCATTCTGCTGAAGTATTTTGGTAACAGTTGTAGTAGGAAGTATGCACAGGTAGAAAATGTTAATGCTTTGCAGATTTCCTGATGCTCCTAGAACTATCTGGTGTTAGTGTAGCAGAGGATGGTGAACAGAAATTATGTATTGCACCTCTAACACTACTCTTGAAAGGTATGCGGGTAGCACTGACTACATTTTCTAATGCGTTCTCGTTACCGGCCATGTTGCTATTGATTATTGTATCAGTTCTTGATCTTTTCTTTTTTAAGCCAAGTCAAGTTCTTATACAAATTTAATTATAGTGATGTAACTGTGCTTTTGAAGATACGTGACTGGAAGTCAAGAGATTTTGTTTTGGTTTCAATTCTAAGGCAGTCATGTGTTTGTGGCTGAACAAGCCATTCCCACTTTTTCTTCCCCTCTCTCTGCTTACAAAGTTAAAGCCGAGGGTAAACATACAAGATAAACTGATTTATCACTCTGATCTACCTTAAAATATTCTCTAAAGGAAGCCAAACTTACTGCTTTGTATCTTGTTTTTTCCTTCTCTCTTATTTAGGCCAGAAGAGGTCTTTCCTGACTGTATACCGAAAGGTGTAAACAATTCTTGCACCATTACTGATATTCAGTTCTTTGTTAACACGGAGATCTGGGTAGAAGCAGCAAATGCACTTGGGAAGGCTGAATCTGATCCTCTTGTTGTTGATCCCATTGACATTGGTAACTATATGCCCCTTAAAGCTTTAATAGAACATTACTGCTGCTTCTGTGCGTATGGCTGAATTGGTATGTTAATGTTTCTTCCCTATAAAAATTAACACTGCGTAAGTGTTGTTGACTAGAACTTGAACTGTGCTGGGCAAAAGGATGGTGAGAGATTCCATCACAATTCAGATAGCAAGTTTGTGTTGAGTATTCTGCTTTAGAAAATAGTGTAAAGTAGCAGCCATTTCAGGTCCTGAAAGGCTTTAATAGTAGTGCTGCAATATAGTGTGCCAGCTTCTAAAGACATGGTAAAGTACAGCTGTGGAGTTGACTTTAATTTCTTCTCTTCTAGTTAAACCACTGTCTCCACAGAATGTATCAGTCAGCTCAGGAATACTACCTACGGTTCTGAAGCTTTCCTGGGAGAATTGGATTTCAGATGCTGTGATGACGCTGAAATTCAATATTCGCTATAGGATCACTGGCGACACAAGCTGGATGGAGGTAATACCACTAATGTCCCTTGACGTGATTCTGCTGTAACCCAGCCATTTGTCAAACTGCAGTTCAGAGCATTCACCTTTATTTCCTTATGTCTTACGTGGCCGCCCAAGGAAGTTTATCTGGCCTATTCACGAAGGCTGCGATGTATTTTTTGGCACGGTCTGAAGTACAGTGACCTTTTCATATCTTGGTGGACTTTTCTGCTGTCCTTCCTGTCACAGTGCAGAATGTTTATATTGAATTTTATTCTGCGCATGCAACATATAGAACATTCATGAATTTTTGTCTTCCCATGCATGTGCAACATGAGTGATCTAAACGTCATTTAAAGCTTGGGTGAATACTATATCATGCTGGGATGTTCTTTAGAACTTTCTGTACCTGCAGTTGGGCTACAGCAGCCCCAGGCAGGGCCACAGGCTGGGACAGAGTGGCTGGAAAACAGCACAGTGGAAAAGGACCCAGGGGTGCTGGTGAACATGAGCCAGGGTGTGCCCAGGTGGCCAAGAAGGGCAGTGGCATCCTGGCCTGGATCAGCAGTAATGTGGCCAGCAGGACCAGTGACTGTCCGCCTGTATTTGTCACTAGTGAAGCCACATCTTGAATCCTGATTTTGGGCCCCTCTCTCCGTGAAGGACCTTGAGGGGCTGAGCAGAGCATGTCCAAAGAAGGGCAACACAGCTGGGGAAGGATCTGGAGCACAAGTGTTACAAGGACCAGCTGAGGAAGCTGAGGTTGTTCAGTCTGGAGGAAAGAAGGCTCAGAAGTGACATTATCACTCTGCAACTACCTGAAGGGAGGTTGTAGTGAGGTCAGGGTCAGTCTATTCTCCCAAGTAACAAGCGTTAGGACAAGAGGAAATGGCCTCCAGCTGTGCCAGGGACGGTTTACATTGGATATGAGGAAAAATTTCTTCCTGGAAAGAATTGTCAAGGATTGGCCAAGGGAAACTGTAGAGTTACCATCCCTGGAAGTGTTTATAAAAGGTCTAGTTGTGGCATTCGGGGACATAGTTCAGGAGTGGATTTAGCAATGATAGGTATATAATTGGACTCAGTGGTCTCTTACAACCTAAATGATGGTGTAATTCTGTGCAATCTGGCTGCCCTGTGTACATGCCTCAAGTGTAATGCAGTCAGGAAGAGGAAAAGGGTAAGGAGTAAGCCTTACCTGTGATGTACTATGATATGTTCCTGTCATCAAGAGCTGCAGAGTTTTTTCTTCTACATCAATCTGTGGATATATTTTTAATAGCTCCTCAGTTTTTCCTTACTTTAAGCCTTCTCTCAGAGCAGTAGTACTCCAGCAGAGGCCCAAAAGTATTCTGAATTCTGTGAGTTCTTGGAAGGAAGAGTGCTTCAGATTTTACTAAAATACTGTGTTTGGAGCAGGTAGCATAATACAGCTCGTTATGACTAATGTGGCTTTAGATGCAGCAGCTATTTATTAAGGTCACCTGTATGGATATTTTAAAAAGCACTGGCCTGTGCAATCTTGTCTGCAGCTCCAGGGTTTGTGGATATGTTGTTCTGATAGGACAAGTTCTTCTAACTTGTCTTGCCCTTTTAACATATGCACAAGACCATTGAAATAGTAGCTTTTAAATCAGCTGAACTTGCTTAGCTGTGGTAAAATTGGCCTATTTTGATAATTCTTTGCCCTCAGGATTAACCTCTTAAGTGTCCTGCTTTTGTGTTTAATCTGCAGTCATTCCCCTTGCAGGGGTCCTCACTGTAAAGAGCCCTTAGTTGCAAGTGGAATAACGTGAAGAGTCAGTGTGTGTACCCAGTTGTGTCTATTACCTATTCCATGCCTGCTTCCCTGTATATGCACTAAGAATAGTTTTCTGGCATTTGGTTGCTCACCTAAGATAAATGAAAGAGCTTATGAAAATAATTTATTGGCAAAACTATAAACTACTCTAAAACTGTTTTCAGTTTCCCTGAAGAAGCACTGTTCTGAATCAGTGGAAGCAATGATCCTGGACTTTTAACTTCTGGTAACCAGAAATTTTGTAATCAGTAATCAAGCAGGTAACCTAGCAAGGTTCTGAATTGTGAGGCAGGATATTACAGATTAGTAAGCAGCTGAGTTGTGTGGGAAGGAAGGCGAGAGATGTAAGCTAATTTTAAAAAAAAGAGAATGAGAGGGTCCTGAGGTAGCTGTGTAACTGTTCTGGTATGTATATGTTCTTGTACCTGGTAAAGACACACAGCTCTGACTGAACCTTTACCAAACAGTGTTTGAGAATTGAAGTTTTTGGAAATAAGAGGGAAGCAAAACTTGTTTGTTAGCTGTATATGTGGTGGGGAGCCTTCTTGGATGACAGCTGCAGTAGCACAGAACTTAGCTTTACAGTATTTTGATCAGTGCCTTTAAAATCTTTCTCACATTTGCAGGTTCCTTCTGAAGATACAGCTTCCCCAAGAACTTCATTCAGTGTTCAAGGGCTCAGACCCTACACAGAGTATGCCTTTTCCATTCGTTGCATGAAGGAAGATGGAGTGGGCTACTGGAGTGACTGGAGTGAAGAAAAGACTGGGATTACCACTGAAGATGGTAAGTAATACATAAAAGTAGGTCACTGACTTCTAAAGTGTGTGAGTGCTCAGCAGTTTGTCAATGGCCGGCTGAAATGGTGTATCCTTGCTTGAGCTGCTTGCTTGTATAAGCAACGAAGCTTTCCTGAGTTACTTTCAGCACTGAGTGACTTGACCCATGCATGTCAAGGAGCATGAGAATAGCTCCCCATTAAGCTGGTCTAGAGGTGCTCCCTGAAAACAGCTAGAACAGGCAGCAGGGAAGAAGAGCCTTCTTCACAGAAAACTGTATTCTCAAAGTCTTCTGGAAGAGATCTAGGCTTTATGCTTGGGTTTTTATTCTGAAGATTATTCTCTGTAACAGAAGTTATCCCGCCTGTTAAAAAAGGTTGTCTTAGTAGACCAACTGCCTTAGTTTATGAACAACTTAATATTTAGGAGGCCAGTAAAAGTCACAGGTGAACAATCATCAACAATTGTGAAATGGAAGATTTTAGTCATGTAGGATGCATAGACTTCTTCACAAACTTAGTAAAGCAATGATATAAAGTGATATGCATATGGTAAGTGTAGCCTCTGATGCACTAAAGCATCTAAATAAGACATTCTGGCTTATTTATAAGTTTTACCAAGGTGTTCACTTTCATTTCTTTTCCACTTTGATAGCCTGCAAGGTTGGTTTTGTTTCTGGCTTATGCTGATGCTACCCCATAGGGAGCCGGTGATGTGCACTTAATACTCAGTAGCGAATCTATTCTTACGTCCAATTGCTACGAATACTTTGTGATAGCAGTTTAGTTTCAGTGTCAAGCTGCTCGGTATTTTTCTGTTTTTTAAATGTGCTTTAGCTTTTTCTGCTTGCACCTTTGTGGTGTTGTCTCTGTAATATCCTCTGTGTCCCATAGTACCTTCCAAGGCATGTATTTTCTGAGCAGTCTGTTCACTGCAGTGTTTCAGTGCACATCAAGTTAAACCAATGCAGGTTCCATTGTTAAAATAGATCGGAAATCCTTCCTTTTTTATCCTGATTGAGTTCATTTGTCATCTTAGATAAGAAATAAGAGAGATTGTTGTAGCTTTTGTTTAAACGAAGTGGAATTTGTTTGCATAATGGCATTGCTTCAGTTCTGTGCAAAATTTACTTTCTCTGGTATTGTGTAGATATTGTAAAATATGTCAGTATTCTTGTCTCTGCTTTTCAAGTCCTAATGATAATATGGCTTCATTTTCTGTGTTTTCGGTCTCAGGCTGAGCGGTGATGGTTTTCAGGACTGCCTGCCTATTTAGGTTGCATTGCTGTTCTGCTGTGGTGACTGGCTTTGCAAAAATACTGCTAATATTAAGTACCCATGTCTTGCTTTAGCCTCAGAACAAAGCTGTTACAGTAGCAAATGAACGTCAGGCTGGTCACATTAGATTCATGATCTCTATTAGGCAAGATGTACAATTGCTTCTGTTTCATGTGAATCAAATTCAGGTACTCGAATGAGTAAAAGAGCTCCCTTTGCCTCAATTCCTAGTTCTCCTCTCACAATGTAAAGCATAAAAGATGAGGGGTATGCTGTATACTTGGTACTGAGGGGTGTTTGAGGTTAAAAGCCAAAACCTCGTAATGGTTAATACACTAAATGCTATGAAAGAACTCTGAGAAAAAATAGTCTTATAGCATTAAAGATATAATTCATTTTGAGATCAACTTTCTCTTGGGGTTAAGACCCTCACAAAAGATTTGCCACTTTTTATTGCTTTGTGCAGTTGGTTCATTCTACTTTGAAATATTGTAAGGTTGGTTCATTTTACTTTGAAATGGAATTTGTTGTGGAAATACCACTTTTTTGTGGTATGGATGCCAAAATGTACTGTAGTATTGTAGAACAGTACTGCAGTTCTGTTACCCTTTTAGAATCGGAGAGTCTTACTGCCAGGAGAAATTTGTCTCCTTGTTAACTCTTGTGCACTTTCCTTTTTTTAGGTGACTTGATGTTGATGGGTAGGAACAGTGTTGGATACAGACTGTAGCAAGGTTTGCAGGGTGCAGGTATGCAGGGCTGTGCATCTTGATGCAGGCTGCACACTGTAGGTGTGATCATGCCTCATTCAGCATTGTCGCCTTTAGCCTAATCTTGCAGATGCCCACCATTGTGACTCATACTTGTTTTGCTACTGTACACTTTAAGCAGAACTGGTGTCTTGCTCATCTCTCCAGGAAATTTTTCCACTTAATATGCCAAGCTTTATTTTCATTGAGAAAGTAAGGAAATGCTTTTTAACGTGCTTTTATTTCCTTAAAGAAAGTAAGCATATAATGATAATCAAAGGATGAATTCAAACAGATTAAATAAAAATATTTCTACTATTAAACATTGTTTGTTTCATCAGAACCATCTAAAGGACCACCCATATGGAGGATCATTGATGCATCTCACTTGCCAGCTTCCTGGATAGTGCATCTAATATGGAAGGTAAAACTAACTTTGCAAGAATTGAGCATTCTTTTAAAAACATGAGTTTTTGAGTGGAAAAATCTACCCAACAGCCTTGAGAGATAGTGTAGGTTTTTTGATATGAGAAGTGACTTTAGTATTCTTATTATAATAATTAGTTACGGAAAATTTAATGTACAGATGTAAAGGGCATCGTTTAACTGACGCTCATCTGTGACCTAAAATACACACAACACACTTTCAGATGCCTCATTTGTTGTCATTCTGTGGATTTGGAGCTGCCACTTTAACAAAGCATACCTTCATGTCATGCCTTCTACTGTAACCTAAAACGTGGCAGCACTGTCTGGACAGTGATAGCCCAGCTGCAAAATCCATTAAGCCTTGAGATACTGCAGAGGCCAAGGTTGTTAAAAACAGCACTACACATTTGTGTTCGGTAAGGCTGCAGTGTCCAGCTGGATGATTAGTCCAGCTGAGAAGGGGAATGTAATTATGGTCGCTCCCCACCCCCTGCTTTCTTTCACAGGTCCATAAACTGTGTCACATTTGTTATGTTAACACAACCAATGATGTGAGATTCCTTTTATGTCATTGTGTTGTCAAGTCACATAAAACATAGGTTTTAGCAACAAGTTTTGCAATCCTCACAGAATAGCTTTTATGAAATCACTAGGTATGATCAAAGAAAAAGGGTATTTAAACCAGAAATAAGCTTTGGAAGTTACTGATTTATAGAAATGAGCGCATGTTATTTATGTTTTCTTAAATATACAGGTATTTGATCTATGGAACTTGTTTCGTTCTCATATTTTTTAATTGTGCCTTAGGGACAGTAAGAGTTACGTCACATATGTTCAGTATCAGCTTAATCAAAGATGTGTTTCTGACAGGCACTGAAGCCATTTGAAGCCAACGGAGTAATCTTGCAGTATGAAGTGACTGTCAGAGACAAATCATCTCTTTCCAGTCCACTGAAGAAATACAATGTTACCAGCACCAACCATACATTACAGCTGCCGAAAGGAACTTACGAAGTGACTCTGATTGCTCGTAACAGCGTTGGGGCATCTCCTCCATCAGTTCTGCTTATCCCCGAAAGTAATTCAAAAGGTGAGTGTCCTAGTGATGTAACTGTCAAATAAATCTGCATGGCCCTTTTTATAAGAAATCTTCAATGTTGTAAAATAATACCTTTTACATGGGCACCAAATTAAAGCATTACAGAATTATCTACAGTCTCATGCCTTTGTAACTATTCTGCTGTTTGTGTACCAGGGAATGTGTGGATTTGTGTACTCACAGAGTCATTTGAAGCTGTGTGTTGTTTTGCTAATTTTTGTTTCTTAGAGCTTCTATGTACTATATTTCCTATTATTTCTTTTCTTAGCATAGCAGGCATTTTTGTGTCTTTCTTAAAAAAATCAAAGGGTTGGTATTTAATTATGTATATCTCATTCTGCAGTTATTCCTCCTTTAATTTCCTGATCTCACTCCCACTCCTTTCTTTTTTTGTCCCAGTCTTACTCTCCCACATTTTCAGTATCTTACCTGGTTGTTTTGTCATCTGCTTCCACTCTTTCCTTACTGTTCATGTTCTTTTTTATTATGTTCTTTTCATTATGCAGTAATAGTAAGTACAGGCTGGTTTATCTTTATTTCCAGCCTTTTCTTAGACAGTCTCCTAATATATCTCCTTCCTAATATTTGTTCCTGAAAAAATACACGGAATCAGTTATAGCTGACAATCTGTTCTGAGAACATAAAGCTGGTGTCTGAGCCATAATTCTCCTTCATACAGAACAGAAAGTCCCTAGTAAAGAATTCAGAATATTCAGTCTGTGTATAGCAGGGTACTGAGTTTAGTTTGTGAAAGCTGAATTGTGAGTCTCGTGCTCCCATATTGCTGTCACTGCCAGGATAGGAAGCAAAAAAATAAGTATATGGACAGATGCAGGTAAGCACCAAGGGAGAGCCACTGGTTCTAAAACTCTTAGATTAATAAGTTAAGGATATAATTCAAACAAAGTAGTATTGCAGCCAGGAGGAAGTACTCAGTAAGGTATGCATATAGGATGTATTACAGAATTAGCTGAGTTGGAAGGGACACAGAAGTATCTCAAAGTCCAACTCCTGGCCCTGCACAGGACACCCCAGGAGTCACACCATGTGCCCAAGAGCATTGTCCAAATGTTTCTTGAACTCTGTCAGGCTTTGTGCTGTGACCACTGCCCTGGGGAGCCTGTTCCCATGCCCAACCACCCGGTGAAGAGCCTTTTCCTAATATCCAACCCAGACCTCTCCTGACACAACTTCATGCCATTCCCTTGGGTCCTGTCACTGGTCACAGAGAAGAGATCAGTGTCTGCTCCTCCACTTCCCCTCATGAGAAAGTCGCAGACTGCAGTGAGGTCTCCCCTCAGTCTCCTC
>VZTI01003504.1:23318-42837 GCA_013397865.1 Struthidea cinerea
GCCCCAGTGCAGAGCAGAGCAGGACAATCCCCTCCCTTGCCCGGCTGGCGATGCTGTGCCTGATGCCCCCCAGGACAGGCTTGGCCCTCCTGGCTGCCAGGGCACTGCTGGCTCATGTTCAACTTGCCACTGACCAGGACCCCCAGGGCCCTTTCCATGGCACTGCTCTGCAGCCTCTCATTCCCTGGTCTGTCCATACATCCAGGGCTGCCCCATCCCAGGTGCAGAATCCAGCACTAGAGCTTGTTGGACTTCATACGGTTGGTGATTGCCCATCTCTGTAATCTAATGTTGGGGTCTCTCTGCAGGGCCTCCCTCCCTTTGAGGGAGTCAACAGCTCCTCCCAATTTGTATCATCTGGGAACTTGCTTAGTGTCCCTTCCAGTCCTGAGTCCCAGTCATTTATGAAGATGTTGAAGAGCACAGGCCTGAGGATGGAGCCCTGGGGAACTCCCCTAGTGACAGATCCCCAGTCTGATGTCACCCCATTCACTGTAACCCTTAGTGCCTGACCTGTGAGCCAGTTGCTCACTCACCACAGGATGTGTTTGTCCAGCTGTGACCTGGACATTATATATGCTATCTACTTATATATACACATTATACATCAGGTATAAGTACTCAGTAAGGTGCTTGAGTGTGACTGTTTGATACACTTGTAAATTCCCGTTCTAAGTCTGATTTCTCTCTTGAAATAGACCCTTTTTTTGGAAGAAAGAAACATAGTGTCTATGAGAATAGAAAAGCTGAGTCTAACTTCTGTTTTTTAAATAGCCTAATACTGCTTTTGGATCTCTGATACAAAGATTCAGGTGTAAACCTCCAAATTTCAGAAGATAGCATTTACATTTACTTAGGTTCTGTCAAACTGCCACCATTACAATAACCCAAAAGTATCAGCGTTTGCCAGAACAGCTCCTATCATTAATATCTAGTGGAAGAACTGTCAATAGTGATCACTTTTTTCTTTTCTTTCATTGCAGCTCCTGTGAAGAATCTTAGAACATTACCTAAACACGACAAGTTGTGGGTAGGGTGGACTGCTCCTAACAGTTATGTTCTTAAATATGTGATCGAATGGTGTCTGGTGTCCAGCAGCTCAGACTGCATCATAGAGTGGCAGATTGCACTAGGAGATGTTCAAGGAGTAGACTTAAAAGGTATTTAGCTCATAAATCTACGTATAGTTTGTAGGACACTCTAAAAACCTTAGTACTCTGAAGACGAGGAACATCCTCATGGTGATTAGAATTTTACGGTATGTCAGGTGTTTAATGCTGAGGGTTTCAAGTAGTTTATTGTGAGTGTATAGAACTATTTGTATATTTTTGTCAAATATACAACTATATTTGATCTTGCATTTTGAAATATATATTATGTAATAACACGGGGTTTATCTGCATTTTGGTTTTAGTCTTGTCATTCTTGGAAGCCATGAAAATAGTGAAAAGACTGAGTTCTTTCAAAATCAAAATCTTTGGTCACTCAGTTCAAACAGTGCAACCTGATCAGCTTTACTGTTCTTTTGAGATTATGATCAGTATCTGAAATCAATAATTTTGGGAGTTCATGCTACAGACCAAGAAAGGCTTTTTATTTAAAATAAATTAGAAAAAAAACACCCCGACTTCAGAGAAGTCTTTTTATTAAATTTTAGATTTCAGTGTGAACCATTTTATTGTTCCTTTAGTTAGTATTTTGGAGCAGTATATCAATGAGCTCTAGAAAATACTCAGCTGCATTAAATACAAGTGCACCTAGTTAAACGGCCAAAACTCAGAAGCCTATATCTGAAGTAAATGAGAAGGATGGTGAGCAATTTAGCTGTCTGTGAAACAACACCTTTTAAATTCCTTTTATTAGGTATAAAGCCTTTCAAGTGTTACTTGATAACTGTGTACCCTCTGTATGCTGACGGGCAGGGAAGTGGAGAGTCTGTGAAGGCTTATCTTAAGCAAGATCGTAAGTACACAATCATCACCTTGAAGCACATACTGTGCTTTTTGACAAAAAAATAAAGAAACATTTGCTTTAATGTGGACTGTGTAATGAAAAATGGTTTAATACTTGAGGGTCAGGTGACATCATTGATCTTTTCCCTTCTGTTATCATCCATTCTGGTTTTTTACAATGTTAAGGAGCTAAACAGTTGTCTGTGGCTGGCTCTTTGTTTTTCCAACCTTTATCAGATAGTAAGACATGAATTTGTTATTTTAATAATGTATTTATAGTGTATGATATACTAACATATATTTATGATATATAATAATATTTATATGCGGATTTATTTTAAATTCCAAGTGTGAAATCAGGACTTAAGTTGAAGGTTTCCTGCAACCTGCTGATTATTCTTTTCATATCTCTTTTCCTGAATGTTTCTTTTTTAAAACATCTTTGTAGTTTTTATGTTGCCTGAAAACAGTGCTTTCCAGATGAATTGGTCAAACTATTCCATTGAAGTTTTTATGCTATAACGGTTCAGTGCTTGTTCATATGCTGCTTCTGTGAATGCAAGGTTGCCAAGCAAAAACTAATCTTCATCTCCCATTACAGGTCCTTCAAAAGGACCTACTGTTCAGACAAAAAAAGTAGGAAAAGCTGAAGCTGTTTTGACATGGAACCATCTCACAGTTGAGGAACAAAATGGATTTATCCGAAATTACACCATACTTTACAAAACTATTGATGGAAATGAAACAGGTACCAGAAAACAGAGAAGTGTTTTGTGGCATTGAAGTGTTTCATCTGTCTCCTTCCTATTATTTGTTCCTGAAAAAATACACGGAATCAGTTATAGCTGACAATCTGTTCTGAGAACATAAAGCTGGTGTCTGAGCCATAATTCTCCTTCATATAGAACAGAAAGTCCCTAGTAAAGAATTCAGAATATGCAGTCTGTGTATCACAGGGTACTGAGTTTAGTTTGTGAAAGCTGATTTGTGAGTCTCGTGCTCCCGTATTGCTATCTAAATATAGAATGAGATGGTGGTATTCAAGATTATGGCATTCCATTCAAGATACAAAAGGAGTTGACTGCATTTAGCTAAGATAAAACCTTAATAAAAGGAAGTGGGGAGGAGTTTTTTAATCCTCCTGGAGCTGTAGGTCAGTATAGTACTGATGTAGATCATTTTATTTGAAGTTCATCTTAGTTTTCAGTAATGTGTATGGCCTGCAGGCGTACTACAGGGAGCTGGCACTATCAAAACCTTAATTTTTAGATTTGCTTAAATTGGAAGGGCCAGGTACTTACATATACCTACATCTTGCTATTCCTTACCTTGTTTTTTTTCTAGTCCGTGTTAGCAGCTCCTTGTTAGCACTATGTATTTGGCTTACTAGACACCTTTAAGCTTCAGTTATACTGCTGGTTTAGTTTGTAGGTGCATTCTGGGGAAAAAAACCTCACAGAAAATTAAATATAGAAAGAGACTAAATTAAACAGAAACAAATGGATCTCAGCATTTCTTGTAAGAGTTTGTAGTCTTTGACTGTTATATTTTCTATCTGCTATGCATTCTGTTAAAACTACCTTTCACATCTGAAGTCTTGATGTCTTAATGTTGCTGTTTTTGTGGAGATGTAATAAATTGTACAGAAAACTAGTGTAAATTTCTTCTTCTCTTTAGTTGTGACAGTGGATCCTTCCAAGACAGAGTATACCCTTTCCTCTCTAACCAGTGACACACTGTATACTGTGCGGATGATGGCATCCACAGATAATGGAAGCAGGACTGGTCCTGATTTCACGTTTACTACACAAAAATTCGGTAAGGCAGAGTGGCTCAATTGGTCGAAGTAGGAATTAATGTTGCAACAATACAGCAGGGCTCGGTGCAAGATGTGTTAGGAGGGGAAGGTGATTTTATTCTAAAGTTTCAGTTACAGTCCGCTTGCAATGTGCATGATGCCTGGATGGCTTGTCTAGTGCTCATTCACAAAGAGATAGTTTAGTCAGGATTATATAGAGAACAAGATATCCTCTGCAAACCTCATTAATTGCACTTATGTTATTAAGCATGCTGTTTTGGATGTGGTTTGTGTATACTTCAGGTTATAATATTGTTTTGACCTGACTTCTCATGAGTCATTAGGATTTACTCAGTGCCCTTGTCTCTTTTGGTGTCCAGTGGCACCTACCCCTAGTCAGAGTTTTTGTTTTAATCCTGATTAGGTGTCCTAAAGAAGCTGTAGAGAGGTGTGCTTGTATCTTGATCTGTTGATGTAGGTACCATATACCATTCTCACAGCCCTTCCACATTCTTTCATATCACTGTGAAAGTTTGCTACAGTTCTTTACAGAGACTCATTTTGAATAGTTAAATTTATTGTTATGTTCAGCTTTAGAGTGCTTCTTATACGTAAGGGTAAGAACAACATTAATAACTGAATGTAATTGTGGAAGACACATAAATTCAGCAGAGGCTTTTTTTCTGTATAGTGTTGCTATTCTCTAAGGTTTACTTAAGAGTGTGTATAACACTGGAAGGAATACATAACAACAATGCAAACTTTGATGTTTGCAGGCAGAGGAGATCTTCATGTACAGAATAAACTGAGGGATGCGTAGTGACTTTGTTTACTTATTTGACCATGACCATGTTATGACGGCTACCAGGGCACTGAAATACCTGGGCAGCAGATGAATTGACAAAGATATTACTGTCATACCTGCCCAAGCGACAAAATTATTTGCTCTGTCAGTATTACAGCTTCTAGATCAACCCATATTTTTTGTTGATGCAAGGCACTAGATTGTCAGGACAGAGCTTTTCAGGTTTTCACCAGGAGGTTTTCATATGGTGAAAAGTATAGTGAAAAGGTTCTTCTGAATGTGAAGCTTTGAGACTGAGCATTGAGGTGTTTCAGGTTCTCCCTGACCCTTTGGAAATATGTACTGCTGCTGAGTTCCTTAAATGCCAGAGTGGGCTATAACTGCTTCTTTTCACCTCCTTCAGGGAAAGGAGAAATTGAAGCCATAGTTGTACCTGTGTGTCTAGCATTCTTGTTGATTGTGCTCCTTGGAGTTCTGTTTTGCTTCAACAAACGTGACTTGTAAGTACAAATGAACTCTTGCTCTTGTATTTCTCAGCATAAAAGAAGTGTCAGTAATTTATAACAAACCAGTTAAGTATTCTGCAGTTAGATCAGGAAAAATGTTAAAACATGCATATAGTGATTGGTTTTAAAAATTTCTGTGTTTTCCTTGAGAAATGAGGGCCTCTTCTGACACTAATTTCTTACTGTTAATTACACACACACTTAATGTTCCATGATTCAATCCTGCAAGAAAATTTGTGCTTTTCTTCCTGGGCATAGTTAGGATTAGCTTTGGATCAGGATATATTCTCTGTGTTAGCCATCCTGTGAGTGGAATGATGGTCTCTAGTTTGTGAAGCACAGGAATCTCTTTGCTGCATTTGGGCTATTTAATTACAGCATTAACAAACATTAAGCTGTATGACCAAAAAATATTAGGCAGACATCTTGATCTCCAGTAGCTCTGTGCCTGTCGACTGTCTGCTGGGAAGCAACCTGCCTCCTCCTGCTCCCCCACCCCAAAGCTCTTGTCTGTGGCTTTAACCAAGATGTCATTGCTGCAGTGTTTGCCTTGGCAAGGCGTAGCACCTCTCCTATGTCCTGTGTCAACTATCCTTTCTTTCTAATTAAAGACAGCATTTTATGCCCTTTTCCTTCTGACCTCCTTGCTGCTCCCAAAATTAGTTCTTAATGGACATCAGTTGGAAAGTCCATCTTGCATTGTTCTTCAGAGTTGTCCTGTGGAGGAACTGTTGTTGGAGTCTGTTTATAAAGAGTGATATAGGTGCATCAGTTTCACAGCTGGTTTGGTTGGAGGTGATGTATCAACAGAAGCTTCTGGTTTTAAGTAACAGTATGTTCTTAAGAGTTCCAAAGCAAGTTTTTCTTCCAAATATTTTCACTTTCTTTTTAACTGTGAAGTTAGCTTAGATTTTGACCTTTGGAATTCATAGTTGTTTAAAAAGAAGCAGGATTGTATTTTCATACTGGCATGCATCATAAACTCCACCCAAGTAATAGCTCTATAGATTCTAGAGTGCTATAAATTTGAAAATCTCTCACGAACTGTTACCATTTGTTGTTTTGCATTGCATTGATAGCTACATCTAATGTGTGGAGGAGTTAAGTGCAGTGCTATGTTTGGCTAAGTAGTGCAGCCTCATGCAAAGATGAAAAGTAGCCCAGGAAGCATTCTTATTTGGAATGCAAAATTGCTATGTAAGGGAATGGTGTCCTGGATTCTCCTGTAGTTGCTATGAACAGGGAATTTGGGGAGTGCATCTTGTGACTTTATTCCGTTTTTAATCCTTTGCAGAATTAAAAAACATATCTGGCCTATCGTACCTGATCCATCCAAGAGTAACATTGCTCAGTGGTCTCCTCAAGTTCCAGCTAAGGTAATGCTCACCTTTCTGCATCCTGTATCTTCCTAGTCTACAAGGTTTCAGTTAAACTAACGGGTGGGAGTCTTCTGTCTTCTAGCACACATGGATTTCAAGGCAAAACCTGAGTATTAAGTTTCATTCACATTGTGATAGAATATGGTTAGAACACTTTATTGTATTTGTAGCTTCAGTATTAGAAATACAAGGCTCTTACCACAAATTGACAGTCTAGCATGGGCTTTACAGTTGTGAGTTAGATTCAGTTTACTAGTTGGAAGGGTCAAGTACTCATTTCTTTGCTCACTCATGGGAAATCAGGATTAAGTAAACAATTCTTGATTCCCATTCCTAAAACCATGAAGTGACTTGTTTGCACAGTTTAGTCATGAATGAGAGAGAAGACTATAAACAGTTCCTCATGAATGAGAAGATGGCAGCAAAGTTTATGCTGCATGTGGGGTGAATGACCAGGCAAATTCTGTTCAACAAATTGTGGCCAATTTCTGTGAAGAAGTATTCTGAAGTTGAATACATTATTTGAAGTAATACATGGATCTCAGTATAGAATGTTCCTGTGCTGCACAGCAAATGCTTCTATGTTTACAGCTCATTAGCATAATTGAAATGAGAGCAAAGACTTGGTCACACATCCACTATGATTTTAGAATAGTTGCATAATTAAGACTCTGTATTGGAAACAGAGCTGTATCCTTCATTTTTTAACACATGCTTTGGAGATATTGCCAGACTTGGTAAAGAGAGAACTTACGTGAAAAAACTGAAAGGTATTACAGAATAAAAATTCATATATTTAATGAGGCTTTTGATTTTTAATATAACCTTCCTCTTAGGCAACCTACATCTCTTTCTTTCAGCATGACTTTAACACCAAAAATCAGATGTACCCAGAAGGCAGCTTTACAGATGTAAGCGTCGTAGAAATAGAAGCTGATGACAAGAAGTCTTTTTCAGAACAAGATCTAAAACCCTTTGACTTGCTTAAAAAAGAAAAAAGTACTTCAGAAGGGCACAGCAGTGGTATTGGAGGATCCTCGTGCATGTCGTCTCCTAGGCAAAGCGTCTCTGACAGTGATGAAGGCGAAACAACGCAGAACACTTCGAGCACTGTACAGTATTCGACTGTAGTACTTAATGGCTACAGAGACCAGACACCTGTGCAAGTCTTTTCAAGGTCTGAGTCAACTCAGCCACTGCTAGATTCAGAAGAGAGATCAGAGGATCATACTGGAGGAGCTGACAGTGCAGCTCAGAGGCAGCAGTATTTCAGACAAAATGGTGGTCAGGATGAAAACAACATAGACAGGCCGTGCTTTGAAAGAGCAAAGCAAATTACTCGTGCTAATGAGGGAGATCTTGTTGGATTTGTTCAACTGCAGGTCTCAGGTCAGAGTTCACAGCCATTGGGCCTTGGGATGGCAAAAAATACCCAGGAAGCTGCTCTATCAAATATTTTACAGACATGTACTGAAGGACAAACTGTGAGACCTGAAACAGTGGAAGAAAATCCACTGTCAGTTGATGACATGCCAAAAAGTTACCTCCCACAGACTGTGAGACAAGGGGGCTATATGCCTCAGTGAGAGAAGAGACTGGCTCTGTTTAGGCCTTCATTAGTGCCTGTTCACATCTTCCCCAGTGTTTCTGATAAAGTAAGCTAGGTATTTTTATCTGACTGCAGATAGAAATACTGACATTAACTGAAGAGTAATCTGACAAAATACAATAAGGACTGTTCTTGTGGAAAATTTCCAGTCCAGACCTACTGGAGATTTACTTTTATGCACTACATAAAATCTTACATCTGGATAGCTGAATGAGCCTTTGTGCTACGTTGAGGGTTTTGTGTCTTTTCATAACAATTTCACTGATTGAAAAGGGCAAGTTTTAAATATCCACATCAGCCAATAGACCTCCTAGAAGAAATACTTCGATAGGTGACAGTGTACAAGCCTAAAAAGCCAGCTCTAGTTGCACAGTGTAGCTTTGTCCAAAAGTAAGACTGAAGCTCAGTATTCTGACATGGAAGAATACTTGTGTATTCAATACTTTTCAATAACTTGATTGACTTACTGAATTTTGACTTGGCCCAGTGCCTCAGTTTTCAGCTCACCAGACCTGCAAATCATGTTCATCCCTTTTTAAAAACCATAAAAATTAAATAGAACTTGCTATGGTGTACAAATAGGAAAACACCAAGATTGCTTGAATCTGAATGCTACTATAGTAATTGATACTTTACCTACATTTAGATATGTGTACACATGAACTATAGAGTAATTTGGCCTAAAGAATGTGCCTTGCAACTTGAGACACAGCAATTCAGTCTCATATTCAAAAGTTTGGAAATCACATGACAGCACGGGTCAGCAGTTATTTAAAGGCTTTGTGCCCCAATCACTGTCTGATTATATAAAACTTCTGTGGTCATATATGCCTTTGTTTAATAAGTGCACCTTTGCTGTGTACAGCTCAAGTAACAAGCTGTAAGCTTTTACCATTTTTCTAAGTGCTCAGGAGAAAAGGAATACGACCTTCCTCCTGACAGACTGCAGCTATTAGTGTGCTGTAACCTCACTGCTAATACTGCAGGACATCCTTGAACCTGAAAGCAGCCAAAGCATTGAAGTCATTGATGCTCTTGGAACGGAAACCAAAACCTGTACTCTGAATTTGAACTTTGCTGGTAGTATGTATCTATTAGCAATCATGAGCCACAAAAAACACTTAAGTGGTTGTTAAAATTCCTTACTTTTTTTCTTAATGCCTCACTTTTTCCTGGTCATACAGTTCACATTTTTTTGAAGAAGCTACATTTCTTGGAAACTTCCTCTACCAGTGTTTAAACAAAAGTTAAATTACATTACAATAACCCCTTCTCCAATGATAACCAGAAATTTTATGGCACTCTTAAAGTTTTTTTTAAATTAACTTTAAATCTAATACAGGCTAGTCAGCTTTCTAATCTGACACTACTAAAACTTTATTTCAAAACACTAAATGCTGTTTTGTGAGACTAAAACAAGTGTTTTATTTCTCCTTCAGCAAAATAACTATGTATTTAATACCACCTGAAACCTTTTGCGCTGTGACCTCTGGTACTGCTGTTCTGCAGAGCACTTGCTAAAAGCCCTTGAAAGGCAGGTGTCAGTATCATTTCATCTTCCCTTGTCCTTGTCTGCCAGCTTGCATGGAAGGATGGGTATACATGTAAATGTCCACATGTGTCTTCTGCTTTTGTTACAAAGAAATTAAGTGCAGGAGTAACTTCGTAAGATTACCTCTTGCAGTCTGGGATATTTAAAACGGATAAAGAATGCAGAATCTAATAACATTTCAGTATTCCACAGTTCCTTTCTCCTGACAGTATTTTTCTGTATCTAAGCACTTTTTTAAAAAAACTAAAAGGCTGTGTTGCAGCTTACTGTAATTACATCTTTCTTCAGATCAGTCCTCTTCCTTTTCACCTCACTGCACCTCAGCGCCTTCAAACTCCCTCCCAGAGGGCAAAGGCATAATGAAAACTGTGCTGTCATGAGACAGCAGAGACCATCTTTCATTTCTCAGAGGCTGAGGGAGCATTCCTTTTTCAGAACACATTCCTCTTGGAAAAAATAGCTGTTACTTTAGTGGGGGGAGGGGTATCTTCTCTATGCAAACTTCACAGGGACTGTAGAAATCACAAGTAGAAGGGAAAGTCTCTGTTGAGCAGTGTGCATGCTTATTAGAGCTGCTCAGCAGCCACATGCATTTAACCCATCTTCTCACCTCTGAAATATGGTAGGCCACAACCTGGATACATAGTCTAAACATTGCTGCAAAGGTCTGGATGTTTTCAAAAACATGCTGATGATTTTTTTTAATTATGCTTTTGTGATTCAGTAATACTGACTTTTGATAGCATATGTTACTTGAGGGAGAATGTCAGGTATTCCTTAAGTTGCTACTTGCTTTTCTGTAAAGGAAAGGCATTTTCTTCTCAGTTGCTGTTAATAATGGACCATTCAAGACTTAACTAATGTTAAACAGCATCAAGAGATTCTGATATTTAAAGGGTGTGCTAACAAGAGTTCTGACCTGTCACTTCTGGCATCTTTCATTGTTGTTTATGGGCCAGTGGTAATAAACTCACAGAATTGTGCAGGAGTGGAGCCTAGAGAGAGTTCTGGCTGGCTGGCAGTGACACGCTCTCTTTTGAGGTGGTG
Organism: Struthidea cinerea; assembly: GCA_013397865.1. Lineage (NCBI taxonomy): Eukaryota > Metazoa > Chordata > Aves > Passeriformes > Corcoracidae > Struthidea > Struthidea cinerea. The sequence continues at coordinate 33,967 of VZTI01003504.1, forward strand.
CGTTTATCTAGGGCTGAAATACTAAAGACTAAGCAGGAGCTCCTCAAGGGTGAACAGCTTGTAGAAGCCACAACACATACAAAAAACAGGTTTACAGCTAGTTCATAAACCTATGTGCCAAATATATCGTGCAGTGTTCAGGGCTTAACAAGATTTTGTACTTTGGACTGTAAAAATCTAATTGTATCAAACAGTTGCGTACAGGTTTTTAAGAGTATCTGTAGTGTAATTACAGCAATCCACTGAGATTTTCTGAGCTTGGCCCCAACACAGTAACTAAAGAAAAAGTTTTCTCATTCCCCCGCCCCCCCCCTTCACCAATGGCTATTGGTGCACGTAACAAAATAAAGGCGTTATTAAAATCACACTTCAGTATAGCCACTTTCATGTCCATCTTGATTTCCTGGACTGGAATTTTTCAGGTATGGGTGGAAGAATAGTTGTAAGGACTGTTAATTTGGTGGTAGGGAAGGGAGGCTAGTAGAAATATATTAACGTATTTGAAAAACCTCTTAAATGCAAGCTGGCTAATGCTCCTCTGTTACAGGAGAAGTGAATATTTTACCTTTGTAGTTCTATTGTGGTGGCTCTGTTAGACCAGCAGATGATTGGTATTGTTTTCTGGTGTGTATTGGCTCACTTCAAGGGCAGATAGTGTAGGAATATCCTCTCCCACTGTAGTGAAAGTCTTGGGATTGTTTCATACATGCTACTGTAGGAAACTAAGCTGCCTGTTAAGCCTTAATGTGGCAGCACAAGCACAGCAGAGCAAAAATTTTTTTAAACTTCGTTCTGGAGAGTTTGACAAGTATATGCTTGTCTGTGGTACAGGAGCCTAGCAAAAACTGGAAAAAACCTTGGCCCTGGGAGGATGGAGTTTGCATGCAAGGGCTGAATCCCATTCTTGGGTTCTGGAGAAGCCCTGTCACCTGGGTGGGGCTTGGAGCTTCAACTTTGTAAATCATGAGCTTTGGCAGGTGGTTAAAACTTAAATCAGTATCCCCAGTATGTGGGGATCACAGTGCTGATTTAAATTCAGTAATTGAGCTTGTTTAATTAGAGCCAGGTCTCAAATGCCCAAGATGCACGTCAGTGTATATACTGCTATGGAATTGACTTCTCAGTGGGATCTGAAACTCCAAAGACTGTCAGATTGTTAATAGTCTGCCCCACTCCAGAACATACACATTTTACATTGTAATTTATGTGCATTAAATGGGACTAAATACACTAGTTTATCTTCCTCATTAGACAGTGATCGTAGTTGAGATTAACTGTTATTTGAATGCATTCCTTTAACTGTGTTAAAAAGTTCTCTTGACTGATCGACTGTAAGAGTTCATTAATCCCTGTAACCTCTTGTCTGTCTGCAAGGATGGAGTCACACAGCCATTTTAAGTTCCAGGAGTCACTTGTAATGTTATACAGGAGAAGTTCATATAAAAATGTTGAGTCTTTTCTCATGAAACACCTGTTAGGGAATTGCAGCCAACCCGAGTCTTCAGCTTTTCTTTTGATCCAGAAAACTGCAGTAAAGTGGAGGTATAAATACAAAAGTCTGGAGGAGGTTGAAATTAAGTATTTTGCATTGGACTCATGAATTTCCATTTCTCTTCCTTTAAAGTGAAAGCATCAGTAAAACAAACAAACAAAGCTAAAATTCATGTGTATTTGATTTGCTTTCACTGTTGCTTCCTTTGTAGGACTTGTGCAATCTGAGCCATTCTTGAAAATAAAAGCAGTGCTGACTTAATGCACAAGGATGCATTTCTAAGGCCACAAGATTTGATAAAACAAGCCTAAAAATAATAATGAACGGCCAGATTTCAGCAATTGTCTGCTTCCCTGCCTCTTAACTGTTGTGCAGAGAGAGGTGGGCAGCAAGCACCTCCCAGAATGCAGCCTTAGCCAGTACTTGTGTTTATTTGCAAAGATAGCCTGAAGGGGATATATGCAATAATGTCATTGCTACTCTGCAGAAGCACACTTCTGTAACAATAGATGAAAAACACTTATGGCACAACTGTTGACTGATGGCTGGAAAGCACCACATCCACATCCTCCTGCTCAGACTAAAGTGTCAGCTGTTCTTCTCCAGGCATCACGGGCATGGCAGATGTGCATTCTCTGCAGTGTGGAAACTGATACCACCTATCATTTTTCATCATCAAAGCACATTTGGTAATGGATCCAGTCAACTTGTCGTGTTTTTTTTAACACACCAGTTTTGTTTACAGTGTCATGTATAGCCTGACACTTTGATACAGCCAGGGATTGTCTAGTAACCAACTGCTTTTATTTGGGGATAAGAAGTTACTGGTCACCCAGTTTGCTGTGCCAATATATGCATCCAGGTAAGCGGAGGTGTGCGACACAGGAACAGATGTACCAACAAGGAAAGTGCCTTGATGCTGGATTGGATGGCTAGTGAATGTAAACATTAAGTTAAATTTTGCTATGTACTTAAGTAAGTATGGCTGATTAAGCTAGTGGTAATTTGAATGCCAGCTTTAAAGGGCTTGCGTACTCCGGCCAGAGGTTAAACTTGTAAATTGCTGCATAAGCTGTCTCTGTATGGAAATGTGTTTTAATATCTGTTCACTGTCTTTATTCTTTTGCAAGCTGCATGTGTACTGTCATATAAAATCTGCTTTCTACAATTTATTTTATGGTCAGTTTTTAATGTCTTCCTCTTTGTTACCTGACTGAGCCTGAATGTTGCATTTCTGTAGTACATAATATGCAGAAAGAAAACAAAAGTCCATACTTACCTTGTGTGCTGGAGTCAGTGTTTTGTAAGGCTGACCAAGTAGTAACCGCAGAAGAAGAGTCTGGGCCGCTGCCTCACATGCAAGAAACAGAGACGTGGCCGTGACACCTGGATAAAAGGCTGCCTCACCCTGCACCTGTGGCCACGTTCAGCAGCAGGTGAATGGTCTTTAGTTCTGCCATTGTAATTGCTCTGGAAACAGAAACAGTGCTTCTGTTCCCACACGTTTCCCACACCTTCTCATTTCCAAGAACGGCATCACCCACATCGCTATGTCTGGCACTGCTCTCAGTCCCACCTGGCTTTTTTGTTTCTTATCGGTGGAGGACCCTCACAGGCTTTTATCTCACTACTATACTAATTTATGTCACAGTACTAAGAAAGCAGAGTTGGTTCTTCAAAGGCTGGTCACCTTCACAAAAGGCATTAAGGTGGGCAGCTGGGGAAAGACTGCTTCCCCTTCCTGGCTGAAGTCCTCATTTGAATAGACAGATTCAGACCCCTGTAAAACTGAGGGGGCAGTGGGATGGGGAAGGGGGCGTTCCGTTATATGTCACCAGAAATGATTACTGCCACAGCAGAGCCATCCCAGGCATGTCATGCATGAGTTAATGCTTGGCAGTGTTAGATGCAAAAACTCCTTTTCCAAAATGTTGGTTTACTGCACAGTAGTTCACTAACCTTTCTACAGAGGCACAGCATTTTCGTGTGTCCTGCTCCCCTGCGCTCACAGCTGACGAGCAGTGGCGCTCCAGCAGTGCAGGACAAAGCGTGTGCAGAAGAGGGAGCAGCACTTCGTCTTTTACAAGCTGCTCCCCGCCGCAGGGCAGCCAGGAAACACGTACTTACGCAGTGCACACTCAGAACGCCAGCAGCAGCGAGGTTCCTGGACACAGTTCCCCATCCCCATGGCAGGGGCCAGCAGAGTGCTGCAGAGGAGCAGGGGGTGTGCCTAACCACGGTCTACCTTTGGAGTAGCCTAGGTCTGTCCGGCCAGGATTGGCAGTGGGCAGCAATACAGCGCAACAGCCTCGGAGAGGTGCACAGGAGCCCTGCCAGCCCTGCCCAGCTCCGGGCGGCGTGGTTGCAGTGCGGCTGGGGGATCTCTGCTTCCTTCTGACCACTGATAATCACAGTAACATTGAACTTCTCTGTGAAACCACCTTACATGCATTTTCCAGCCATTTGTGCTATTCATGGCAGAGTAATACAGTGCCTTTCTGATTTCCCAGCAGACTCCATCCGAACGAAATAACTAGCAGAGCCAAAATACTCCTCCCACTCCCTGCAAAATAGCTAGGAAATTCCTTCATCAGCTAAGGAGGGTGAGTGCTAGTGACCCAACCGGGAGATGCAGGATGACTTTCCCAGTGAGTAATCTGACTCCAGGCTCGCCTGGAAATGGAAATGTACTGTGCACTGGTGTACTAGGCATCACCCTGGCTTTCCTTTTGTGATAACAGCCAGCCTGGACACTGAGCTGGGTCAGGCTGAATGATGCCTTAGGTTTTAACTTTTATATTTTTCATGTCCTGTGCTGCATAGTGTGTAACTCTGAAGTTTCTTGTGGCCTGTTAGCTGCTGTTCTCTCATGCTGGTTCAACATAACAAACCTCTCTAAGTTTGCTCTCCAAGGATACCTAGATTGTCCTAGGCCCAAAATGTGTAAACTAAAATCTTAAGAAAGAGGGGGTAAACTTGGGGAAATTACATCATTAACTACAGTTATAATTGGAGAATTAAGCCTGATATGCAAATGGACCAAACTAATGAAAGGGTGAAGCACTCATGACCCGTGGGTCCATCTTGGGTGTAGCCTTTTGACAGCCCAGGGTGTACCTTTGAAAGCCCTTCAAATAAACACCTCCTTTTATTCTCTTACTCTTGTCTAGTCTCTGTGTTTCAGGTGGCCACCTCAGGCATCACCAGAAGGAGGTTTCAGTGAGGGTAGTGAAGGTTCTGCAGGAACCACCTACCCAGCTCCAGCAGCTCTCAGCTGGTCCTCTGCTGCTGCTGGCACAGCCTGAGTGCACCATGTCACGCAGCAGGAACTGCCTGGGGCACTCACTATCTCTAGGATGCAGCCGAGCAGCAGACACAAGCTGGCAGCGTTAACTGGCACCAGCGAGGGAGCACCGTGGTGCTGGGGCAGTGCGGCAGCCTGGGCATCACCTGGGGACCCAGCACGCTGCAGATCCGCTGCTCTCAGCAGCACAAGCCCCACTCACGGCGCTTCTGGCGAGCAGAGCAGCTGGGCCCCGGCTCCCCACGGCCCCCCCGTTCAGCCCGCCGGGACCACGCCAGGAGATGGCAGCAGGTGCTGCTTTTAATAGCCGGCAGGCCGACTGCTCCAGCCGGGCAGGCTGACTTCTCCAGCACTAGCTCCTGAATGGTTTCAAAATTTATTTTCTGGCAGTTTAGCAAGTCCCCTTGGTTTTTCTTCTTCCTCTCCCTTTGTGAGCAAAAGCCCTGCCCCCTGTTAAGTTTTTCCATCACGCACAGTCCTGAGTGCGTTAATAAATCCAGGTCATGGGCAGGCTCATTGCCTACCTGTTGCCAAGCAGGTCGGTATCCCAGAGCCCACTTGGCACACCATCCCCCCGGATGGGGCCGCACAATAGCCGGTCCACACGAAACAGGCCCCGATTACCGGTTCCTTGTCCCCACGGGCTGCAGGACGTGCTGGGCTTTGCCGACAGGAAGCCTGTTCTCATGCACTGCTGCAGCCTGAATCACTGCGCTGCTCTGCCCAGACAAGTAATCACCACTGACCCACGTGCTTTGGGAAAAAACACGAGGCTCCTGAAGACCATTTCTGGACTAAGCCTGTGGCAGCACAACTCTTCCTGCTCGAACAGATGCAGCTTTTCCCCGTTTTAAGGAGATGTGTCATTGGCAAAAGAACGTGTGTGGCTGCGCGTGCACTGAAGACCCACGGGGGCCACCCCACCATGCACGCTGCCTCTCCCCACCACCGCCACTCAGGACTCGGTTGTGGACGAGGCAAGGGTGCTATTTTGGTATTAAGACAACTTTCCTAAATGGAGTCACTGTAATAAACTTTAAAACATATTCTGATTGTCCTTTATCATGTGTTGCATGAAACTTGCCATGTTCAGCCAGACACCTGAAGAGCATCCCTCCTTCCCTCCCCACCTTCTTCTCTCAGACACAGGAGCTTGCCAATAGCCCCAGGGCAATAGCAGATGTCTCCAGAGCCTGCTCAGAGCACAGCTCTTCCAGCATATCCCTGTTATGCTCCGTGTGCTGCATGTGTTTTTACTCTCTGCTGGATATCTTCCTTAAGTGAAACTACTAACATACTTGCATGTGTCGGAAAGCCTCTCCATTTTACTACTTTATATAAATTAATTCCGTTTAGATAGATAATGCATAGATACACATCTGTAAATGGAAGCAAATTGAATTATTTTGTGGGCTTGAAGAATAAGGGATCTGGTATCAGACTTTAAAATTAGCTTGAATGTAATGCAGGAAAAAGGTCAGACTCTGCGAGAGTGCAGCATGTGGAGTAACTTAAATAAAAATGTCAGCATAGAAACACCAAAAATAAACACTGACAGAGTACAAATTCCTTTAAAGGCAGTGAAACTCAGGCTCTGCCACAAAAACTGGAGTAAACAGAGATACCTTGCACAACTTGGGGTTCTAGAGAGAAACTCTAGTTAGCCCTATCATTAAAGAAAAAATTAGTCCTTACAAAATTAAACCTCAGTCATGGTAGCAGAACAACCACAAGCTGGGACAATACATCCAAGAATTTATCTGAGGACATGGCTACAAAAAAAACCCAGTCACCACAAAGCAAGTAGGGACACATGAGGGATTTACCCCGCACATGCGTGCTCCTATCCATGTTAGACACAGCACTGCCAGTTCACTCCCTGAGGAGTGAGCTGCCTTGCTCTTACCTTAGATCAGGAACCTGGTCCATATCTACAGCCTAGCAGACCTGCTAATGAACCCAAGGCTTAGGTAATTTCACAGCAATCTGTTTGGTAGTTTTGCATTGTGGGTAGTGGGGCTGGGGAAGTGGGAATGTGCACAGGAAGGGTAAAAAAGGGATGGGAGCAAAGGATGGGGTCACCCCTATTTGAGATCAAGCATCTGGTCTCCCTCTCACCACAGCGTATCAGGAGATATAGTGCACAGCTTATTTCCTGTATTGTTCTTTACTTTATAAAGATAGTACTTATAAACAGAGAACCAGCCCTTTGTGCTGGAAGAAAGGTGAAAAATAGCAAAATCTAAACTCCTGTGCTTTCCTTTTCACACAAAATGATTCAACACTCCCCTGCTTCCTTCCTTGCAGATCAGATGTTGGGAAACCTTATCTGGCCCAAAAACTGTAGAAACCTTTCATCAGAAGTGTAAAAGCAATTTAGCTCTCCAGAAAATAAAAGCAAAAGCGGAAGAGAGATGCAGTCCCTAAAGACAAGCAATAGTCCAAGCCTCCTTGTGAGCCAAGCTATAAAACAAAACAAAAAAATTGCTGGAGATGAAAGCAAATGCATGGAGCATGTTTGAAGGAGGTGTAAGGTCATGGGAGAGAGAAGCAGGCAGCAAAGTTGGCAAGCCATGAACACAGCTGGGTATGAGTATTTCTGGGCAGTATGCTAGTGACAAAAAAGCTTTACATTCAAAGAAAAGACACCATCCCCACTGTTCAAATCTTTTTGTGTTCAGAGGATTTAGAAACATATTTTGTAAATAAAAATATCTGTAACTCATAAACTATTGATGCTGGCATAAATTCCTACCACTAAAATGGAATAAAACATAACCAAAAAGGAAAAAGAAAAAAAACTAAAACCCCTCCCATCTCAAACCTTCTCAGCTAACTGTTTAAGACAGTAACAGAAATACAAAATAGAGTCTATGCCCAGACTTAGCAGACACTTGCTATGAGAAGATTCACTCCAGAATTGTGCTGGGCTCATTCGGTACAATTAAAGAAAGACATTTCTTGCATTAGGACATATTTCGCCATAGTAACATTTTAGAAAGTCTTTTATGCTCTTTTGCTTCAGAATAAAGTGTTTGGTTTAGATCAGCGATGTTCTAAGTAGACATGCCAGAGCATTAACTGTGACTATAATCTTATGCTCGTTGTCTCTGACTTCCCTAGATACTATTGCATAATCTTTCTGTGATTGTGGACAGTGTTACTTATTTTTTAAACTCCATTAGACATACAGTTACTCATGTAGTGGTGAAAATTCTGCAGAAGTTAGCCTTGGCTAGACTACTACTGCACTCTGAGCATAGCAATGACAAACCCAGGAAATATAAATAAGGCTGCTTTTCCAAGAAATAAGTACTCAGAAAATTCAGTTCTGGCAGGTCATACAGAAACAATACACTAGTTGGCTCAGCAGGCTTGCTGCTCATCAGTGTGGGGCTGAGCAGTGCCTGGAAATCAAGGCAACCTCAGAGGCTGAGAAAGATACTGGTAGCAGACGTTCAAGCTCAAGAGTCTTGACCTACTCCATAGGACCACCTTACTGTTGATCTTAACAATTGCCTGTATCATGGGAGCAATGGGTGATACTCCCACCCTGTAGTTCTGGACTTGAGCCTCCATGTGTCTAAAGCTTCCTGAGCATCCAGACTGTCTGAGTGCTGGTTTGCACTGAACTGTGGGTGGAGGGAGTCAGTCACCTCCTCATGCAGGAAACTCAGAAATGGGGAGCATCAGTTTAAAAGCACAGCAACAGATACGGCACAAACATGGGCTAGGGTTTCTGCTCAAGGGCCAGGACCTTGTGGGCTCTTATGCTAGACTCCATGCACAATGCAAAACAGAGGACCCCAGGAGTGAAGCAGCCTGTAACGCCATCTGTGCTGGTGAATGACACTATGCAGCAATATAAATCACATAAACAACTTCCTTCTCTGCAGAAGGGCACATTCAAAACAAACTAGATTAATTATGACATGAGGTAGAACTTCATAGATTCCAACTGTTAACTCAGCACTGCCAAGTTCACCATTTACCTATGTCTTCATGAGCCGCATCCACACATCTTTTAAATAGCTCCAGATGGGTGAATTTAACACTTCCCTGGGCAGCCTGGTCC
>VZTI01003505.1:0-35638 GCA_013397865.1 Struthidea cinerea
AAAAAAGTGGTAGATTTTGCAATCAAGTAAAAGCCCTGGGGCAGAGTACAGGTGGTAGGGAACTTCTAGGTTGAGCACTTACTCAAGAGATATCCTAGATCCAGTGGGCTAGTGTGAGAACCCAGAAAGTCCGCAACAATGCAACCAGATGTATATTTGCATGAGATAAATGCTATCAGTGACCCAGTCCCTCCTGGACAGCGTTATTCAGAGGAGCAGTGAGCTTTTGGGAACATACCCACGCCATGCTGTAGGCAATTTCACATACTCAGGAACAAGCAATTGCCTTTCAAGTTGATCAAAACCCAGACACCAAGCATTTGTTGTATTCCATTAATTGCTGTTCCTATTATTTTTTCTCTCTCTGGACCACATTAATTTACATATTGGCATCCCAACAGCTCCCTAGAGGCAGGCAGCTTCAGTCCAGCTTGTGATGTTTCGTTAGCAATGGGCTTCTCTGCTCAATTTTATTTGCATCTGACCGCCTCCTTGTCAAACTTCTGTGCACATTTATTACTGTGTGCAGTTTGCTATTTCATTCAATTACTTCAAGGTTTTGAGCCCTAGGGATGATCTTGTTGCAAATTGTTTGTGTAATGAGACTGTCACTTAGTTGTATTAAATGCCAGAATCTGCATTTAAAACAGCATTAGCCACACGGCACAGTCATACAGAGACTCAGGACCCACTTACAGAGGGGAACAGCACAGGGAAGAAGGATGCCCCAGCCACACTCAGGAATATCCAGGCTAAAATGCTATCCTGTGTTGGAGGCATCCTGCTTCTCTAAAAATGTGAGGTACATAAGCAAGTAACTGTACATGCCTGGCAGGATCCACATTTCTGTTCTACTCTGACAATAATTCTTGTCACTGCACTTCAAGACCGTCATAAATAAGGTCCCATATGATTTCTTCCAATATAGGCGTTTTCTCACTTCTGCTTCTTACATAGAAAATGTTTAAGAAATAAATTTTACTCCTTCTTGTTCACACATTTTTAATTTAATTCATAGTATATATTTTTATTCCCTGTACTTTGTTTCCACACCTACACCACTGTTCCAGGGAGTGTTCTGGAAGAGACCTGGATGCAGATCTCTTTAACCTACCACACAGAGCCAAAACTGCCTGGGAATTGTTGGGATAACTGACCCAATACTGGATCAGTCAAAGCTTTAACTGGTTATAGCACTCACAGACCCTGACACCATCCAACCTTTCAACAGAACATCAGAATAAACCCCGGTTCGTGGAGCAAAGTGAGCATCTCTGTCAGTTTCAGAGTCTATTGTGTTATAAAAATGAAATTATTTCACACACTCTCAGGGCTGAGACATTGAGCTTTTCTCAACAGCACAAAGATCACTGTGACCCAGCACAGATCCCTCAAAGTGTTGATGGCACTGAAAACCCTTTAAGAGACAAGGCCTCTGTAGCTCCTGCTGAGTGCACTGACCAAACTGCTGCCAAATGACCCTTGCTGTTAACTCCAAGCACCACAATGTATTAGTTCCCATTAAATCTTCTTTGTATAATACAGTGGAAAGGAATTAAATAACAAGCCATCAAATGGCATTTGTGGAAGAACCATTGGTACGAAGAAACCGGATTAGAGACATTCCTCAAATCCAAGATTTGGATGCACTTGCTTGGGTTTTTGTCTGTTGTGCCTTGTGCTCCTCAAACAAAGAAGGACATTCAGCTGTTGGCATCTCATTGAGGTCAGCTGTGAGTAAGCACGGTGGTTTGTCTCAACAATTCTCCTGATAAATCCTCAAGTGACAAAAGCAATTGTGAAAAAACTTAAATGCTGTTTTTCAGTAAACAACTTCCATCCTTTACTTCTAGACCTGGCTGTAGTTTTCAATCCCTAGACAAAACTCCAGGTAAGTTTGCAATTGATTTCTCAACATGTCACTGAAAATACGGCTTAGCAGTGCTTGTAGTTGAGAAAGCAGAGCCACACAAAGCTGTTCAATCATTGTTGAGGAGTAAGGTCACACACTTTCAATTCTCAGAAACTGCTTTTCTTTATATTAAACACATAGAGATGTGTCTAATGGTTTTTCATACCTCTTCTATGATAGATGTCTTCCTAATAATGCTTCTCCTGCCTCCAGAGGTGTTTGTAGCCTGCTTCAATTCAAACCAATGATTAAACTCCCTATGGCACAGGAGCTGAGCTCTAGCACAGCATTTTAGCAGGGGAGTTTTTAAAATCATTGAAAATGAAAGGAGAGTGCTCGCTTTGCTTCCCTAGGAAAGGACAGCTAAGGAAAGTGATTTAAAGAAGGCTTTTCTCAGTGGCAGCAGAGACACTGAATTCAAGTGGTGTCTGTCATTGAGGGCATACAGTATGTTTATGTTGGTTGAACTTTCCTAACCATAAATCTTTCAGTAAAAGGCTACTAAGAAGATTAGAGAGGAAGAAAAAGGAATACAGATTTTTTTTTTTTTTTTTTTTAATACCAGGACTTCTCATATACCAACTTTTATGTATCTTCTTCATGGCCAAGAACCAGAGGGAGAGGAAATTTTTGTCCATGTCAAGACGAACTTTCTCCTCTTATGAGGAATGTATGGAAGAAGATAGAAAAATACCTTTGACTGATGTTAATTGTATCACCCACCCAGGGCACTGCAGGTCTGGAAAACATCAAAAGGACCTTTGAACCCGGAAAATGAAGTTGCTTTATACACAGTTGTTGGGTCCTTTACCAGTGACCTGACAACTGTGTTTTCTTTTTCCTTTTTTAAACTTCCTTCTGCTATTCCCAACTCAGATGGAAATGAACTCCATATTTGGAATCCCAGTGTGACACATATATGACAAACCAATTTATGCAAACTAGCATACCAATAATCAAAGAGAAAATGGCAGGTAAGCAGTAAGTCTTACTTTTTAATGAGAAAATGGCAGGTTGAACATGAGGTAGGCATAAATCAATGCCAAGCACCAGCACTTCGAATTAACTACTCAACATTTTTGAGCATTTATAAAACTCAGTGCATTGTTGTCAGTGGCAGGCTGGAAATTAATTGCTATTTTGACACAAGGGAAGAGGCAAGCAATATGTATGAAGATGGATGTGCAGGATAGCATTAAAATGTCAGAGCCTTTTAACAGAGACGTCAAACAGTGGCATTGTTTCAGACAGCAGGTGCTGTGACAAGTGCTTAATGAGGCTCATCCCTTGTGTCCCTCATTGCAGCCACTGCAAACACCTTGTGCCCTCACGGGCACAGTTGCCAGTGTTTCCTGCTGGTGTGGCTCCTGGGCAGGAGGAGACTACGCACTGTTACCTTGTGGTGGCTCTCACACCGTGTGATAAAGAAATGTATTCCTCATCATCAGTAATCTCATAAGCATCGTAAATCCAAAACTTAGTGGAACTTCTTTATAGAAAAGGGGTAGAGCAAAGCCTGAACCAATAACTCGCAGACTGCATCGGTCAGAAAAATGCCTGGAATCGGTGTCCAGAACCAAGTCCGTGTGGTGACTGCAGTGACTTCAGAAAACAGGCTGGATATTTGTAGATGGAGAAATGAAGAAAGTCCTGCCTGCTGACAAAGCAACAGCATTCTTGAAAAAGTAGCTAGATTGCATCTTTTAATGTGGTTTCATAATCTTGTTCTGGTCCAGAACTTCAGATTCTGGAATTGTTTTTCAGAATCAGGAAATCTGCACTGCCAGTGTCATAGTGCAAGGTATGGAACAGGGGGTTCAGCTGTGGATATTTTTTGTCTGTCCAAGCTTATCCATTCTTTTCCACTTCCACTCTCTTAGGTTTTTCATTCCTACTTGATTTAAAGGGTGTTTGAGGGAAAAGTCTTTCATGGAGAGCTGAATGAGGAAGTGTGGAACTGGTTCAGAACAGGATTCAAGGGAAAAATGAAAGAAGAGAAGGACAAGAAAGATTGTTAAATTCAGGTGTTGATAAAGCATTTAAGGCAAAAAACCCCAGTAACTAAAATGGAACTCAAAATAGTTATTGTCAATAATGAAAAGTAAAAAGATGGTTCAGGATTTCCACTTGAAAGGAGGTGGCTGAAATATCCCTCAGATCTGAGTTACACTGTGATGCTGGGACTGTGTGGAGTAAGCAGAGCATTAACATAACACAGAAAAGGCTGAACAAACCAGTTACTTTGGCAATTTATCTCCAAAAAACCCCAAAAAACTAGGAAGCCAATGGCTAGTTGGTTATACTCTCTAGGAATTCTGCATATTAAGAGGATACTACTTCACTTCTCATCAGTGTTCAGATGTACCCATAGATTCCTGGGAAAATCCTGAGAAGGGAGGTGTGAACAAAAGCTTCCACAATTTCAAGGAAGACAACAAAGTGTCTAACTTACTCTCAGCTGATGTCACTGAAATGGCAGTAATAGTAAGACATAACTTATTGGTGAGGATCAGCTTAAATGAATTTAGATAATTAGAAATAAAAAAAATCAGTGGGAGAGGTTGGGCAGGTTAAATTTGCAGTAGCATATATTTGCACAGTTTGAAAGGAGTTTCTCATTCATAATTTTTCTTTAGTCTTCAGAGGTGCATTTAGAAATAAATAGGTGTTACTGTGCAATATTTCCCTGTAACTTCACTAAACTTCACCGTAGGCAAGTAAACTAATTAATGTAATGTGAGTTGACATTTATCGTAGATGTGGAGAACACTATTTTATCCTCTTCAAAAAAGAAAAAAGAAAAATAGAGGAAGATCTAAGTAAACCGATGAAAGATGCGTCTCACAAAACTGTTCTCCTTTGTTCTGAGCCAGGACTCATAAAGGATTTGCATTTCTGCCCAGATAAAGCTATTTCCACTCTCTGGTTGTGCACACAAAATTGGATGCAAAAATGCAGCCCAGTAAACATGAATTTTGGCAAACAGTGTCTCAGGACACCTCTGGCCTTGTCTTGACCTGAGCTGTTTCAGCTTTTTTACCTGAGACAGCAGCTGTCAAGCAGTCAGGTAACTATGAACTCGATTTGGTTTAATTATTACTTGCTTTATAATGATAACAAGTACTTCTGTGTGGACTGAACTGTCAGTGCCTGTAGATGAAGACACTGTGGCAGAGAACAGAGCTGGGGCCAGAGGGCCCAGCCTTGACACACAGATCACAGCTTTAGGGAATGAACCCTGTGTACATTGAGCTTCATTTATACAAATATGTGTGGTTATCTGGAAGCAAAAATTGTGACAGCAAAATATACCACACATTCAGTTAGGTTTATGCAAACAGAGAGGTGATTCCATTTCTTCTATAATCTTGTCCCACAGTCAGGAAATACACATTTTGATCCCTTCATAAGGTTTCTACAAAATGCACCCTTTTTTTCTCAAAGAAATGTCATATGTTGGATTGAGGAAATAGAATTTAATATTTCTCGGTTTCTTTACCACTTCTTGCACAAATTAGGCAAAAAATTCATCTATTAGAATACCCCAGATTTTTTAACTGCCCTCTGAAGTATCCCACCTCAACCCTCAACATGAGATATCCATGCTTTGAGTTCACTGCATGAACACACGGTCAAACAGGCTGGCAGCAACCAGCAGCTTAAAACCAGAAAAAATGGGGACCCAGACACCTTCCACCGGACCAGGTTGCTTCAAGCTCCATCCAGCCTGGCCTTGAATATTTCCACGGATGGGGCGGTCACAGCTTCTCCAAGCGGCCTTTGCCAGGGCCTCACCACCCTCACAGGGAAGAATTTCTTCCTGGTTTCTAATCTAAACCTGCCCTCTCCCAGTTTGAAGTCATTACCTCCATCTCTTCATGAACTGCAATTCACATGGTAATATAAAGGACTCTCCTTTATATTTTGTTCGAGTGGGAGGAATGTATTCCAGCAAATAATACATCTGCAAAAGAAATGCAAACTTTGCTTCAAAAGACATTTACACAAAGAGATGGTGTCATTGTGCTGTTCCTGGAAAACAATAAGCTGTCAGCTCAAGGAAGAATTAAACTCTAAGTTTTAGTCTGTGATTTATTTTACTTTTTATTTTTCAGACAGAAGAAGTTGTATGTTTGAACCAAAAATGAGCTTTTAGTTCACCTACCAAACCAATCATGCATAAATACTAAAAAAAAATCCATAGGGATTTTATTCTGTCATTCCTTGACAGAGTAACATAATTAGAGTGACCTCACGCCTGTGATTTCCTAGCCAAGTAATGCAGGAAATAATTACTCTACAAATAGAAACTCTGACTCTCCATTTACTTCTCTGGTAATTCCCTAACCAGGAAAAGAAAACACTTTATTTACCAGCACCCCAAGATCAGGGAATGAGGCAGTGTCAACCCGATTTACCTTGCCCGGACGACAGCTTTTCAAAAATACTGCTAATTGCACAACAATGGTTTTTCATTGAACAGGCCACAACTCATCAGTGTCTCTGTCTACAGGTTATCCCATTTAATTAATCTGCTACACTAAATAAATACAGTTTCAATATTCTACATTATATTATTTTAATGTTCTACATTGTCTCTTGTGGAAGATGCTGAGTCCAGCTTGGTATTTGGGGCAGAATTCACTGACTGGAGTGTTTAGTCTTGGATAGTGAAGATTTAGAGCTGCACTGGGGCTTTATGGTTGAGGAGAGCTGTCAGAGCACAGAGAGTTTGCAGGGTGGAAGGTTGGATGTTGCTTCTGCTCAAAATGTTGGGTAAACTGAAATGCTCACGATTTTCTAATTTTCACCTCAAAATACTACTTTGAATATTCCAAATTTAAATAAGTGGCAGTGCCAGAGGTACTGTAGTTTCCCCTAATGGAAACAAGAGCAAAGAGACAGAAGGAGAGGTCCTAGGTCCACCTCCTGAAAGGCCGAAGTCCTAAATACAACTCAGAGTAATGAGGATGCTCAACGTCTTGGCTTAGGAGTTTTATACCCATTTCAAACATCACCATGTTTAGGATCCAGCTGGACATGGGCTGGTTTTGTCACTTCCTGAGCTTACCATCCTGAGGGGCTTCCTGAACACATCTACCAGCACACGAGAAGGGCATTAGTTGCATTTCCCTTCACTAAAATATAGAAAGACAGAAACCACACAGAAATATGACAAATGTGATCATTGTCAGCTTCAGCTTCACCACTTTCAAGCAAAACTTCTAAGTACAAAAAGGAATAGTGGGTATCACAACAGAGCTAATAAAATTTGTTGTTGTTCCAATTACAAAAAAAAGGGACTATTGAAATTTTATTCCATTCATCATATTTTATTTGGTGATGTATTTTATTCACCACATTGTAGGTTTTTTAAATTCACCTGTATATTTTCATTATATTAACTGGGATTG
Organism: Struthidea cinerea; assembly: GCA_013397865.1. Classification (NCBI taxonomy): domain Eukaryota; kingdom Metazoa; phylum Chordata; class Aves; order Passeriformes; family Corcoracidae; genus Struthidea; species Struthidea cinerea. The sequence goes on from VZTI01003505.1 coordinate 7,327, forward strand.
ATTCTATTCACCAGCAGCTGATTGCAAATATTTCTCTGTTGCAGGGTGAGGGTTGCCAGAAGAGCTTTATGCAGCTGAAATTGTTAAACATTCTCTTCAGCAACTGTGCATAGACTAAGTCCAGGTGAATACCAAGTACATAGGATATAACTATTCCACTTTGACAGAATTATGGAACTGAAGATCAGGTAAGAAATCTCTACACACTGCAACACTTGTTTTCCTGATTTGGTATAAAATTTAATAAGCAAAGAAGTTGAAACTGAAAGACAGGCCTTTGCTGTCCTCTGACCTCTTCATGGTTTAATCTATATTTTATTTTGGTCATACAGACCAAAACAACAGGAAAAAAAGATGGTGGTACATTTTTCACTGTGGAAGGAGCAGCACAGCAGCTCTGTGCTTGGAGACTGCTGCCTGAACAACATAAAAAACTGTCAATAGAAAAAGGCAAATAAACACACCAGTTGAAATAGAGTTGTCATTAATGGAAGTGAAACAAGCTTCTTGATATAATTCCACACTTTTTAAATTACTCTCCTCAGACTCAAAAGCTATGGCACACAGGTAAATTTGTCTGAACAATTATGAGATTCGCTTGCAAAAACTCTCTCTTGTAAGAATTTATATCAGTCAACAATGACAAGCAGCACTGGACAGACTCTTGCAAAAAACAAGGGGAGGAATAGTCTACAGAGCAGAGACCTGATGCTTCTCCTCACACTACCTTCATGCAGTGTGAAAATTGTTGTGTAGGACAGCTATTTATGATGGAAATTTAACACCTGTTTCAAGGAAAATGTGACCAAATGTTCAACCCCAGAAACAAAACTGTAAGCGTTATTTTAATTTTTTTTTAATACCCCTATATTTAAACAGAGAAGCTTTTGTTTCGAAGAAGACAAACACTTCCCATTGAATTTCTGCTGGAAGTTTTTCAAAGGGCTTATGTAGAATTTTAATGGATGGAGGTCTCAGTGACAAAGGTCTCTTTTGTCTTTCTGAAGTAAATAAACACAATCAGAGTGCTATAAAATCATTTTCCATTCCTGGAGATAGGCTTATTAACCTCAAGCAGCTTGCATTTCAACTAAAAAATTCTCAATATTTATAAGTTACACGTGTACTAGTGTGAGCTTAACAGCTTAAATTAGTTAGAGCACTGCTTCTCTTGTTAACAAGTTCATTTTAAAGTTAATCTTCGCCAATTTTGAATTGAGACTCAGAAAGACACTCAGACCCTCTGTCACAAAGCTGCACACACGCTCTTCTGAGGTTCTCAGCTGAACTAGAAGTGGTTTGTAGTTTGGGGGTTTCTTTCTTTTTTTATTTAGATATATAATTTTTTAAATCTGTGAATCAGCTGTTAGTTCAAAGAATGATAATGCCCAGGAAGTGTAGGAAGCTTGAAAGCATATAATTCTGTGCAGCACTGTTGTACTCATGTTCTCTCCTGGAACATGTTGGGGTTTCTTTGCAGAATAATTATTGGCAATTTTTTTATAGAATATGTGGGTTTTTTCCTGGGATTTTTGGCAGAACTCTCTTAAGTTTAATTTTATTTGCATTTTACATCAGACATTTCTAGGGATTTACTTGTTCTCTTTTGTTTTTCATTTTTAGGGAACGAAAACCCAAAAATGTTATTCCTTTGGAACTTTGTGGTTAACATTCTTAGAAGAAAGACCTTGTTAAACAAGTGTGCAAACACAGAGAGAGGGAAAAAGATCTTTTACAACTACATGCCAGCAGGACTATAGAACTGAGTAATTCCTAATTTCCAAATATGATTTTAGCTTCTGTTTTTGCTATGATAACCTCAGGCTCGCTAAGGTTTTTTTTGAGGAGCCTGTTCAGCCAGGTGTTACTGTGCCAGGTGTTCTGGGAGATGCAGTGAAGTGAAGCAAACTGAGGAACAAGTTTCCTGGGAGGCACAGGTTTGCCACTCAGCCTCCCAGTGTTACACCCTAGCCAAGGGGAAAAAAAAATAATCCTGTAAAAATTCCAAGTGGAAGATAAGGAGAAAGATAGGAAGCACAGGAAGAAACAGGCCCTCTCAGCTGACCTGTGGAAGTTAACTTCGTGCCCCAGCACTGCTAGAGGACGTTCCCTGTCATTGGTGCAAGCAGCTGGAGACATAAACACTGATTGATTCAGGGGCCACAATCTTGGTAAGGGCAGAGATGGTTCAATAAAGTGACATGATGGAGTTCCCTCAGAGCAGGTGGGATGCCTGAAAGAAGTCGAGAGGCATCGTTCTGATTCGGTATCCAAATATTAGGTGAGATTATCATTGTATCATTACCTTCCTCCCTTCCCACGGGAAGATTGGTGTTGGTGAGGAACTACTTTCTGGGGCTGCAGTAGAAGGTAATTAGCAATTCAGTATCTTTTCCAGACTGAAGAGAAGGACCAGTAGATGAGTTACGGAGTAATAACTTATGAAGGAATATTGGTTTGGAGGATAACATGAATTTATCAAGGGAGAGGGATGAAAACAGAACCATTAAGTGAGGTCTGGAAAGCCAGACAGAGAGGAATTATTCATTTATATAAAACAATAATTTTGAATACAAATGCAGACATTGTTGAGTGTATTTATTTCTATATTCAGCACTCTGATGTGAGCCCCCACACTGTGCTTGCAGGATAGTCATGCCACCATGCAGGACAGAGAAGAGGAATGAGCTAAGGAGCCAGGATCTGATTAATTTGGGGAGGAATCTCCACATTTTGACATGAGCTCATCAGAAATGGAAAGAGACAACTTTGGGGGAATAATATCACGGTGGACAGAAGCAGCTTTATAGTGATGGGCTTAATGCTCAACAGGGAAAACAAGGAGATACAACAGGTCTAATGAGGGCTTTAGAATAGAATTGACAGTTTCTCTGTGAAAAATAAACCATCACCATCAGGTCAGCAGGCCCAGCAGCAGCAGGAATTGGTCTGTGCATACAGACACAGGAGAAAGCACCCCTGGGCAGCAGGAGGCCAGCAAATAGGAACAAAATTCAGGCTTTCCTCAGCTACCAAGGGAAACAGATGCATTGTTAGTGAGCAGAAATTGCCTCGTTAGGTGGCAAAGAATGTCAGCATCATTAGCAAAGAAAGCTCATGGAGTTAAAAGCAGAAATAAGAGCAAATGCAGACAGCCAGGGCTGCTGCCCACCATGGTACAGCTGTTCAGCTGTTCAGAGGGCAGGTGCCAATATATAAATTTACATTATCTATGGGGTGTCTATATGCATAATGTGTATATCTGTGTATAAATGTGTGCACCTGATTCCCTGGGTGGCTTTGGTTCGTGCTGTTTCTCCCCTGAGGGGAGCTGAGAGATGGGTGCTTGTAAGCAGAGGTGGTTTCATGGCACCCTACGGTGGCTGTGGAACAGTGCAGGCCCCAGGCTGCACAGAATTAGCTTTACACCAGAAAACAAGCCTGAGCTGGAGGTGTTGAAATCCTCATGATGCATGAAAGTTGGCTGAAGTGTCTTTCTTATTAAAACAGAACTCAAGTTTCCTTGATCTGTGCTTAATATCTGTTGATAACTTTGGAAACACCTGTATCTGCCAGATTCTAATCTAATGGACTAACCATAATTCAGTATGGTCCAATATTATTCACACTCAAGCACTGCCAAAAATGGAAGCCTTAATCCCTAACCACATTTCCAAGTTATCCTGTTTCATTAATTTTTCACAGAGAAAGCCATCACTGAAAAGTTGAAATGTCATCCTTATCAGGTGTGATGACTTTTGTGAAGCTCTTTCACAGACATTGACATGTCTTCCTTCTCTGATCCACCAGCCTCATGCATTCAGTTCCATCTGAGCAGCTTAAAAATTCAGAGGGTAGCCTTCAGTAACATGACTTTTGTTTTCTGTTTGTGTCGTAGTTTAAGTAACTCTATCGATGTGTCACAAAAGGTCTCTAAAGGAAATGTAAAACATACTCAGCTTTCTCAGAATATTGTCTGTCTGTTTGTTGCAAAATAAACCCCTTTATTTGGTGTAAAGGAAAACAGTGGCTGGCATTTACTGCCATCATCAATTAATTTGCACATGATACCTGCAGAACAGAATGAGTTTTGCAGAAAGTGAGGAAGATGAAGGGCTCCCCTCAAGGATGTGTCTGCCACACCAGTGCTTTCCAGAAACAGATTGGTACTGCAGATGTACTTCATGATTTTGGGGGTTTTTTGGAGGGGGGAAGGAGGATGGGGTGGAAGGATTCCATTATATGACTTTTGTTCAATTTCAGCTCAAAACAGAGATTGATTCTAAGAAAAATCATGCAAATGTTTCTGAAACTGGCAGGGAAGAGGAGAAAACACAAAAGATTTCTGTTCTGAGTTAAACCAAGGGGCTGATGAGCCCTTTCTGCAGTTTCCACTCCCCAAAAGTGAGAGACTAAGGCAGAAGATACCAGAGCAAGGCAAGCTAAGAAAACATGCAATGATCTCCTCCTTCCCAGGCTGCAGTGAACTCTCTGAGCCTGTAGAGAAGTCACTGTAGGTAACAACAGTCAATGGATTTTCCTTCCACAGATCTGGCTGGAGAAAAGTGCATTCACAACTAGTGACACAAGATATTTCACAGGTTAGTCACGAAATGTTGAAGGAGCACTTTGGGAAGTATTTCTTCATCTTCAAATCCTCTTTTGGAGGTGCAGGGAACAACAAATCTCTGCTCACTCTGTCCTATTGAGGGCTGTAGAGAACCTTGCTGCATTCTTCTCTTTACTCTGTCCTTTCTTTTCCAGACTGAAGCATGCCAGGCAGTGAGTGAGGACTTCAAGTACATTTGACAGCTGGTGCATTTCTGCACGATTTACAAATCAGTTTTCTGCATTCAACAGCGTGAGTGGTGGGTGTGTTTAGACTGCAGAAGGCTGTTTTGCAGCACCACCTTCTTTCCAATTTCAACTAAGAAAGCCCTAAAAAAATACAACAACAACAAAAACCAATTTAGAAGGTGATGTTTGCATTTGCTGGTTAATAAAAAGACCCTCCAAACTACCTTGAAACTCTGTTAGGCATTACAAATTTTAGCTCTTTTAGCCGTCTTCCCCTTTACCCTTACTGTGATCTGAATCTGCAGCATGTAACGTAATAGCAAATTGGCAAAAACAAATCAAAAAAACCTAAGCAACTTAACAAATACCCAACTTCACCCTCACTAGTCCCTGCCCAAGGAGTTTATTTTCAATCTACATGATAACAGAAAGAAGCCGCATTAGCTGGAAGCAGCAAAGAGATGCAAAGACAGCTTGATTGTGTGTTTCATGTGGATAACAAACCTGTACCACTGTAAATGCAGGACTTTCAGGATTTCAGACATCTAAGAAGACAAATGTGTTTTATTTTATTATAAGATGTCCAAAAAGTACAAAAAATGCCCTCAGTGACACCATCAGTTGAGCCAGGAAGGAGAATCTGTTGCTTTGCTCAGTTCTTACAGCCCCAGATGCCCATGGTTGGCTGCGATCACGCTGGTGCAGGCACAATCTCCCACTGTGACTGTCCATGGAACTCTTTGGATATTGTTCCAGACCTTCGGATGAATCTTTTCTCCTAGAGAGTATCTCAAATATGTGGTCAGGTCATGATGTACTTCTCTTATAATTCTCGGCTCTGACACACAACCCTGTTCTCAAATCTAAGATAAGAGCTGGTATATATTAATCATTGATACAAGTAAACAAGGAAGCATCAGCTGGCACAGGAATTAGTCACAGACACAGGGAGATAACACAAGGCCACAGTAATCCTTGATATTTGTACTCTGTATGGTACAAAACTAAGCATTAACCATGAGTGTAGGGATCATGCACTCTTGTGCTAAAGTTGAAAGAGTTTTCCAACATGTTTCCCCCACTGCTGCATAGATTTCTTCTTAAAGAAATATAACTTGTTCAGTGACAACTTCAAGGGTCCCACTTGGAGAGCACCTGAGGCCATGTTCAGGCACTTAGTTGTGAATGGCTGGGAGCTGGTCCACTCTCTCCATCTGTCCACTCTCTGGCCCTTGCGGACGGCTGCCAGGACCATCCCGGGAATGGATGCCGCGAGTGGTCTCAGAGTGCACATGGTATGTGCTAAGCCACAGTCAGAACTGAAGGATCACCTTCAGCTTCACACTGGTAGCTTCAGTGCCATCCCTTTTGGCACGGCTCATAGAGCTGACTTTGTACTTTATAAGCTTTTCCTTGTTAAAAGAGAATTTGAGAAAGTGGCTGCGAAATGCCCACAGAAATCATTATTAATCCACCCTTTTTTTGTATGATAACAAATGAAAATGCACCTGGGAAGACAATCTGCAGTGGCTAGAGATAAACACCCATCCAGCCCTTGATGAATGAAATAAACCACTGCTGTTGTCACTAATTCTGAAATGCAGTTAAGAACACCTCAACCTCCATTTGTGTCTATATATAAAAATAGATGCACACACAGGCAAAACTCCCCTTTCCTTTCTGGGTCTTCCCTAGGTTATGTATTAAACAAATTAAGGAGACAAACAAAGGAAGTCTGTAACACAAATTACTATTCCAATACGAATATTTGCAGGGTGACTTTTTAAGGTAATATCATCCAGGATATTTTATGCAAAATTCATGCTTCTGTTTCAATTGTATAAATAGCTTCTCAATTTGCATTGGAACAGCTTTATACCTGTAGAATACAGAGGAGAATTTAGCACATACTGTGGTATTAAACAAGATCTGAACTGAAGGAAATAGTGATGCTCAGCAAAATATTTGTCTTGATCAGATAAACTGGTGCTCAGAATACAGCCCTACTGAAAAGGCATTACTGTGTCATTGATATTGCTGCATTAAAGTAATGAAAAGCAAATCTCATGTGCTTGATTAAATCAACCCTTTCATATGGAACAATTCAATCAAGTGCAGGCAGAACAACAAAACAGGGAACAGAACCAAAGTAGATATGTTTGAAGTGCCAATGAAAATGCAAATTGAACGAAGAGATAATCAAAACATCAAAAAAGATGAGAATTTTCATTAAAATATTCCCATAATAGAATAATTTTTTTTTGTTTTTTTGGTCAGTCCTGGACTTGAATAACAGCAGCAGCATCTGTCCTGGCACAGTTTTTAATGAGATAAAATACTTGGAATTATGAATAGTCAAGAGGCCCTTTGTAATTGTACTGGCATTTCTACTCTGTTAATGCAGGATTTCTCCAGCAGGACGCCCCTTATGAAGAAGGTCTAGTCTTGATATAGATTTCTGCAAATTTTTTTGGGTAAGCGTATTGGCAAATGCTCAATTCTGTTCTGCAAAGGCACTCTCTAAATATGGTACTGTGGATATACTACCTACTGTGTTTTCGTCACCATGTTCAAAAAAGAAAGTACTTTAGTTTGACTTAAAATGAGAAAAAAAATAAGAGGGTTTCTAAAAACAAACAAACAAACAAATAAATAAATAAATAAATAAAATAAAATAAAATAAAAAATACCAGAGAGAGAACCATGAGGTGGCCACACATTTACAGCTGGCTTCACACTTTCTTCATCTGTCCCGTAAGTTTTCAATATTGAAAACACTTTTGTAAACTAAACATATCATGCAGATTCTGAGTGAAATATCAAACATATACGAACCTCTGATTTTATACAGACTTGTCTACCAAAACTAACGTGATTTTGCTTCCCAAAATGCTGACTTCTGTGAGAAATAGTAAGTAAGAATTGTGTGTAAGTTAAACCAATTTGTCATTATATTATACTTGTGAAAGTGCTTTTTTGTCTTTATTAACTAATAAGATGTGGTCAGAGACAGTCTGTTGTTTATAAAATTCAAAATTACCTGGAGACTTTTTCTATAGGCCAATTGTACATAGGCAGGAATTAAATCTGTACTTGCCCCAGTCACTGTATTTAATCAATGCTTTGGTTTTGAAAATATTTGTAGCATTGTGTAAGTGAAAGAATAAATAATTTGATAATGATTTAATAATATTAATATTTCTCATTATTTTCAGGTCTTGGTGGAAGTAGTGTAATCCAAAGTTTTAAATTTTGCATTTCTCTTTTTCCTAGTATTGGAATTTCTGATGAACTTAAACTTAATTTTAATTTTAAAGTTTTTTTTATTGTTTATATTAAGTACACTGTTCTTCGTAGCATCTGATTTTGACTGTGAAGTTATTCAGGGATCTGTGTGCAGGATTTTTACATCCTGTGTTCTAAACGTTCTCAAAGTTTTTTAATGAGACATTTAACTTATTTTAAAAGGAAGTAGAAAGAGAAAAGAGAATATTTTCAAGTATATATTGCCAGAGGAAACAGGGAACAAGGAGTGGATGAGGAGACATCCAGTGAAACATAAAAGTGAGAAAACCAACACAAAAGGAAGGGGAAGGATGAGGGGAGACAGATCGGACACTGAAAGCGAAAAAGATCATTACTGTATTGTACCATGTGAATGTTGAAAGCATAGAAGTAAGGAAATTTCAGTGTTTGTGTTTGGTTTACCTGAATAATTTTTTTCCCTCAGCATTGTCCATGCAGAAACCTACACTAACACCATGGTAGATGTGACAGCAGCAAATGAACACACCGGGTTCTCCTGATGGGCTTTTATCTATGCTTATGTGGTTTTTTGCCTCTTTACACAACTGAAAATATCTTCAGGGTTTTCTAAATGCTCACTATTTGTTCATTTGTGGTGAGAGAGTTTAGGTTTATGTGAGTTGTATTGCTCTGCCTGGTGAAATAAAACACAGGGAAGAAACGGAGAGTAGCTGAATATGAGCTGAGTGGGCCCTGTGTAACGGAAATTGCACTTTGTGAGGAAATATTCCCTGCCATTTTCTGGGTAAGGCAGTTGTGAATCCAGGAAAAGCTGTCACTGTGGTTCACTGGAGAAGTTATGACAACAGGAATTTGAAGAACTGCAGGGATTTATTCTATTCACACTGGATTGAATTTACCATCATATAGTTAAGTCAACAGGGTACAATATGGCTGAATTTGATCAAATAATTTCTCTTGATGTTAATTTGCTAAATTAGGCTGAGTGTTGTATATGGAAATAGTTGTGGTTTATTTAGGTTCTGATTTTGTCTTTGAACATCCCTATCTGATTCATAATGCGAGCTAAGTTATGCTACCTTAACAGCCGTACAAATTCTTTCTGTATGCACATGTAGGTTATTCTAGAAACATGAAAATGACGCAAAACATTCAATTTATGTGAGTTCATGAAGTACCCGTTGAACACAAGGATTCCTCATCATGCAGAGTCCTGTCCCACAGCAAGGGATGGTGGAGGCATCGAGCCAGTCACACACCTTTCACCAAGATTCAGAACTGAGAACCTTTTATCTACCCACAGTCTCCCCACCAGTACCAGCAGCCTGTCATTGGCCTGGCCTCAGACCCAAGCGTGTGAATTTCTGTCTTTGAGCCTGGGGAGAGGGGCTACTTTACTTATATGAAATTTTGCCAGGTGTGATTTATCCTCTTTCTCTCCTTCCAAATCTGGAAAATAAAAGAATTGATTCATTTCTTTACAATAAAGATAGGAACCCCTCACATCTTGTTTCACACCCAAAATTGAAACGCCATGAGGACATGTGTCAGAAATTTATTTTTGCAGACTCTGGATTTGCAGTGTGCATAGTTCTTGGCTACTGCAGTGAATGAAGCAAATAACTATTTTAATTTCACATCTGGCAAATAGTAATTCAGTGACTTTACAGCCCATTTCACAGTCAAATGCCTTTTGTTCAACAATTGTGTATCTTTCTTTAGAGGCAAAACTTTATGATGGATTGTGATTAGCTATGCCCCTCTACCTATTTATTTAATATCAACTAGAGCTATATTCCGGAGCCATTCATCTGTAAAATATGTTCCTAACATAAAGAGAACAGAAGTGGAAGGTGAAACCATGCCTCAAATTTTTAAGTGTCATTAAAAGTCTGCTCATAGTATGAACTTAGGTACTTAGATGTCATCACAGTAAGAGGTGAAAGATTTGAAAAAAAACCAACCAAGCAAGCAAAGACAATAGTGCATCTCAAACTAAGGATTTAAAAATGAAAGTGCTTCTTATATAATCCATTAATCTGTTTTGTGACCAGGCAATTAGAGTCTTGGCAAGCAGTTCTTTTGACTTTTGCAGGCTAACTATAAGTGTATTTTTAATAATATTAATACAAAATCAGGAACACCAGAACAGATTCCTAATATTACAGTATTTCTGAGTGTACACAGTACTATGTAATTTAAAAAGTTAATCTCTATGGTTCACACACATTTGTAAAGGTATATCGGATTTTTGTGACCTCACATTGTCCAGTCAATGGCTCTAGGACCAACTTCAGGAACCCAAGAAGTTGGATACAGACTCATTCAGGGTCTTCGGCCGAGATGGAATGAATGTGATTTCATGGAAATCGCAAGCTGTTGCATTTTTCTCAATTATTGCACTCAGTGGTATTTATTTCAATAGGGCACTGTTCTCAGAAAAGGGTGTACTCCTGACTGCAAGGCTTTTTCTCAAAACCACCTGGATTTTGTTCACCCTGCAATACGTGGTGTGAGAAACTCAAGAGAGACGACAGCACAATTTTGCACCAGCAAACCACGGGATTTATGACCAGAGTGCTGCCTGCTCCCTTCCAATCAAGGCACTGGTGTGCAGTTGCCATAGTTCTCATCACATTTGACACTGTGGAGAGGTTTTCATCAGGGAATAACAAAAGGATACGTGCAGAGTGCTGTGACTCACTCAGAATGGATGCACAGATACACAGATTTAAGCACAGCCATGCCCTTAGGTCTGCCCTCGTTTCCATTTAATGCCAGTGGAGCAATGCTTCAGTTACAGAGAGAAGTGAGAAACACCTTTCAGATATAGTAAATAAATGCTTGGCAACATCGCCTTCAAAAAGAAATATTTTCTTTATTTTTTTTTAAACTGAACCCCTACCATCTGTTCTGCCCTCTAATTGCAAGTGCACAATGAAAATAATTCACAAATGTGTCATAAAAAATGAGATTAGAAATTATTTAGATCTCTGCTTGTGTATCTTTTGGTCTTAATTCTGCTAAGGAAACATCTGCTTTATTTTCCTCTATTTCAGGCAGTTGGAGAAATTGGTCTATTGTGACAATGAAATCTCTGCCATGGCTTGAAGAAGCCCAGAGTGCATCAAAGAACTCTGTTTCACTCTATTTCTCTCACTGGCACCTTTCATGAACATTTAAATGCATTGACTAGATTCTGTGGATTTTTCTATTATGTCTGCAGTTCTCCTGATTTTATTTTTAGGGTTGGCTCTTTTTTGGGGGCTGACAGGTGCCTTCAGGACCATTCTCATTGTTATGAAAGTGCTCAAGGTTGTATTTCTGGCAGAAAAAAAAAATTGCATTGAATTCCAGTCACAGAGACTTAAATTTATTTTTTTTTAAATAAATTCCTACCTTCCTTCTTGAGCACACAGCTCTGGGATAGAGCCCTTCAGTTCTCAGGGCTTCAGCTCTGTCTCAGGAGATGATCCCTTTCCCAGGGATGCAAGACTATCTCTGTCAGTGAGCATTTTGGCATTTGTAGGACTGGAGAGGAGGTTGCCTAGTTGGTTTTTTTCTCTAAAACCTCCAAATGCTCTGAGCAGATGTGAGCTCTTTGCAGAATATGAAGATAAGCTTTATTGAGAAAGTGGTCAGGACCAGCCACATCAGGAAGACCGAAAACCTCCCAGGCACACACAATTTTCTTTCTACACTTAACTTCAGGGAAACCCTAAGAGAATTGGTATTTCTTTCACTTTTCACTTGAAAGACTGCAAACCTCAGGGTGTGTTCTTGTCCATATACTCCAAACTGTGGAGAGTTGTAAAAGTGTCACTCATTAAATCTGAGCACTGAGGTGCTGAGACCTGCCCTTCACTGCGCTTCAGAGGAACAGTGGGGTGGAAAGAGAGAAACCTCTCTTCAATGCATCCTTTTAAAGGCAGACAATATTTTACTGTCCTTGACTCTGAGCAGGCCATCAAAGAGTGAGAGGGAAATGCTTCATCATGATGGCACTGACAGGGGTTTTGTTATGCGTGGTCCAGGCTGTGACAGAGCAAATGAGCCCAAAGCAGTGGATCTAAGCCACCCTTGCAAAACAGTGAGCAAACAAGGCTCTCAGGAGTTGTAAGAGTATATACAAAAAATATTAAGCACAGAAGAAAGACTACAGAAAAGTAGAGGACTAAAGACTCTGCTTCATACAATTCTCTTTGTAAAGACATTACGCACTCAGCAGTGAAGTATTTCTCTAATGCACATTGGCTTTATATACATGGCCAGACTTCACAGATTGCTCGAGGTTATCTAGGCTGCTGCAATGTGAAATACAATAGATCTATCTGGGAGCATTCCTTTCGTTATTACCTTCTCAAGATTCCATGACAATTTCTTTACTTCAGCAGCAGATTCATTTTCTGTATTAATTTGTGAACATGAAAGGCAATTTCTTCCTTACAGCGAAGCAGTATGAGACCACTCTACTAAAATATTAATTGATGTCATGCCTAGCCTTACTGAATCTATTGTCAGTCACTGGATTGGTGACTTGAAAGCCAATCTCCCAATATAAGTCTGTGCGCAGTTGTGTCAGACTCACATGCACTTCTAAATGACAAAGAAGGAGCTATTTGGACAAGATAAGGAGCAGCATGAATTGGGATTTATTGGAAAAAACCAGTTTCCACTGAAAGACAGGAGCATTTAAATGGGAAAAACCACAAAAATTCTTCTCTTGCTTGTTAGCTGCATACAGCAAATGATGTATACCTTAAAATCCATTTCCATGGTTTCAGTAATTTTCTATAAAGGGGCACTACTCCTCAGCCTAAAGTCCCTCAGTCCTAAAAATATGTTCACAGATAATAGACTGGAAATATCCAGAAATGTACACCATCACAATTAATTTGCATTTCATAGTGTGTAAGGAATATTCTACATTCCACCCATCGATACAAAACTGACTTTGGCTTCAGCAAAAGGAGATTTTCAGAGAAAGAACAGGGACTGTAAGTACAGAGCTGTAAATATTTAGGAACAATGGAGCAGAAAGCTCAGCTACCCCATGCTCATCGTCCTCCAGCTGAATATGGACACTGGTGTCATGTAAAATTCATTGTCTCACCATGATTCCCTGGGGTTCTCAGGCAATTGGAGTCGTGAAAACTGGCATAAAGAAGTTAAATGTTTTGTAGTGACGCAACATTTCCCTGACTAATGCCAGTAGAATGGATTTATCCTTTGGTCCAGTCTTCTTTTTCAGAGATGCAGATAGGAATATGCAGGGCAGCCCAGGTGGTCAGCTCAGAACCACAGCGTCAGTCCTACTGCTCAAAATTTGCAGAAAGCTGTTTGGAAAAAGAGATAAATCAAGGCAGGCTCATCCACACGTTGGGCACAGCCTCCAGCCTTTTCTTAGCCATTGGGAACTGGTGAAAAAGTCTACAGATGTTACTAAACCATCAGAATAGTGAGCTGAGGAGCAATGTAACTGTGGAAGGAGTCATGACTGAAGGTAAGGAAATTCAGTATAGGCAAAGTAAGAGGGATGTGTGTGGGAAAGGAGACACAGACAGCTTTACACGCAGAGCCGTGGGCATGGAGATGAGCACTGCAACAGCCAGTCCCAGGAAAACACAGATTGATGCTCCTGTGGAGTTAAAAAATAAATGATTTATTAGGAACTCTTTGGACAGGAATAGAGCACAGAAAAGATAAGTTTTACACTGTAGCAGTTCATGTGGTACCTGCAGTTTGAAAACTGTGTTCTGCTTTGGTTCCTCTCCTCTCAAAATGTAGAAGACCAAGAAAAATTAAAGTAAAGGGTGAAAATGGTCTAAAGCAGGAATGGGAAATAAAAGAAATGAAAGAAAGTTGGCTGAGTGTATGGCGAGGGCACTGTGACTGAAATGGGAAAGATGATCTGGGGTCTGCAAAGCGCAAGCAGCGGGTCCATTCCTGTGCAGATAACCCGCTGTGCAGGGCAGGGATTGATCCTGGGGTGCTGGAGCACGGCAGGGTGAGCCTCCCTTCCCTGTGCCACCCCTTCTAATAGCTTGCTTTTTCCTATGCCATGACTTGCAGTGAGGTAGGGTGTGGCTGGAGTCAGTGCTGTTGTTTTCAGTCCGAGACAGAGTTAAAATTCAGCCAGTTTCTCCTGAGGCTCATTCTTCCAAAGGGAGGATAAAAGCAAGCCAAAGACAAACTCGTGTTGAAGAGAGTTGTGGGGGATCCTGCTGCTGTGACCGTTTCTCTTGCTGGATTTGGGAAGACTGCTGTGGGCACTGTAGCTGAAATTTTCTTTCAGGCATGCCATGCACAAAGCCCAGCTCTCTGTTGAAATAATTTCCTGTGCAGAGTCACAGACAACAAACAACATGCACACCCTTAAGGTAAATATACTGATAAATTCCTTTCACCGAAACCTTATTGTTAAACTGCCAGGTATGTCAAAACCTAACCAAACCAGCCACAGCTAAACTCTTCCCTCCTCATTAATGAGCACTTTTCCTAGAAAGACACCAGTTTTTACCTTGGCATAGGCCCAGCTGGCCCCTGAGAGGGTCTGTCACAGCTTGGTGCTGCTGCTATTACTCACAGTAGTTGCCTGTGCTCAGAGCAAAGTCAGATCCCCCCTCCAGTGACTACCTCAACTCTTATAAATAACCATGAGGTTTAGGTAATGGCACTGCAAATGCATTCAAAACCATCCACCTTTTTCCAGCAGCACTCTTAGTAGACATCACCTTTGGAAGCTGTTTATTCCTTTTTTCCCCACCTGGATTACCTTTATGTGTGACAATTTCCCTGGAATAGCCTCAAGCGGAGTAATTAAATTGAAGAACAATGAGGTTTTTCATTCAAGTTTGATTAAAAATGAGGGTGATGACTAAACAAGCATTCACAGTTCCTGCACACAGGCTGCTTAGGCTGGACCCACCACAGTGTGAAGTTAGTGAGATGAACAAAGTGATATTGTTAAGCGACAAAGAAAAAGCAGAAAGTGCTGCCCCTCCTGCTGTGATGTGCCAGTTCTGGCTGAGTGAATTAAGAGAACAGATGTTGCCAAAAGAAGATATTTGTCCATGCAGAGCAGAGATTTTGTATCCACATTTCCTGCTGGCCACAGGGTCCCAGGGCTGCAGCTCTGGTGTTGTCTGGTCCCCATCAGAAGCACGTTGGATGTATTTTGAACATTTTGCCTGCTCACTGGAGAGGATACACCTCCTGCTTCAAAGGAATGCCAGCAGTTCTGCTGCACTCCCTGCTGCTGTGTGGCTACAGCCTTGCAGCGAGTGGCCACCAGAAAACCCAACAAGGTAAGCTTCAAGGTAAGCTTTGTTGTTGTTTTTTTTTCTCCCTTTCAAGCATCAAGCTGATGAAGCAGCATTTCTGGCAGCCTCGGGGAGGCAGATTGAGAGGATGTGTGCACTGGGGTGACAACTTCAGCAAGTCAGCCAAGTGCCACCTTCATCTGGTCTGCTACACACACCGGCTGATACGATCTAGAAACAGAACCTAGTCGGAAAATCAGTGCTGTCGGCTGTGAAAATAAACATTTTTGCAAAATTTTTTTTAAAAAGCACCCTCGATGATCATAGATGGGAGAAAACTGCCGTGATTTTCAGTCACTGCAGAATTTCTGCACAATTCTGCCCCCAAGAATCAGGCAAAATCACTGACAGAAGTGAGGAGGAAGCCGTGTGCTGTGACCTGCTCACCAGAGTGGGCTGCCGGTGCATCTCCTGTGTCCACAGATCTTGTTCAGACAGTCCCCTGAAGTGCATATAATCATCCAGCCCTCATCAAATCAGTTGGATTGCACTGTCTGGCTTTTTAAAATTTACATCCATTGGTGCAAGGAAAAGTTTAGTGTTTATGGGCTGCTAAACCTCGTTAAAGCACACTCCTGCACTTTAATGAAGATGGATATCAGAGGATGAACACACAAAAGTGGCAATTATCCAGATGAAGAGGTTTTCATCAAGAAATAGTGTTTTTTAAAAGATGTTTTTAAGATCAGTTTCTTTTTGCTCAGCACCACAAGAAACCCTTCAATCTCTGGTTGTTTATTTCAGATCTTTTTAAATTAATGACACCAATTCTCTAGTTAAAAATGCTGTCATTTTAATGATTGAGAAAAAAAACCCCAACAAATCAAGAATGAATAATCAAAAACTACCTGCACATCCCAAAATGAACAAGAAATATCATTGTTTTCTGAGTTTTGACCTCCAGTGTGGCATGTGCCAAGACCAGAATATAAGAGGTCACTTGCTGATGTAACAATTTTTGTGCAACTATTTAACTATATATTTTTCCCAGGTAGAAACAGCTTTTGATAGTTTTTGCTTCATTTTCAGAGATGTTGAGCACTCAGGTTTCCAAGAAGACTTTGACCTTACAATTTATCTGATACCTGTGCTCGATATAGTGATCTTAGCACTACATGTGCTTTATTAAGTTGTTTATTCTGTCAAACCAGGGAGCCTACAGGTTGGATTTCTAAGCAACCAAGCTGTCTAGAGACAGATGACAATTACCTCAACCTTACTGTCACTTTATGGCAAGGATGCAACTTTCGGATTGGCAATTTGCCAGTGAATGACAGAAAAAATATGATTTAACTAAAGAGGGAGACTGATGAGAACGTTATCTGAGTATTATAAAGAGTAGGTCATGAGCTTTAGTCCTTCAAGCAACCTCAGAAAAACCTTGAACTGCTCTGAGTAGAAAAAACAAGATGCAAATAGAAATAAAAAAGGCACTCTTTCTATAAAGAGGTGAATTACTAATGAATATTAACAATGAATAAACACACTAAGTAGAACTCTCTTGTATTTTTCTTAAAAAATACCTGCTCTCTACAGCTTCTAACTAGTCTTCTGCATGCATAAAAGATCAGTCAATCCAGAGTGTCACATGTAAAGAGCAATAAAAAATTAATCACAGTGTGAAACAGCTCAGCACAAAGAAAACAGCTCAGGTGTAAGGTGAAAATACCTTTTGGATGGTAAAAGGTGCTTCAGAAGCCCCAGGCATCTGGGCTCTTTCCATGCTACTGGCAGCACAGTATATTCAGCTCACTAAGTAGAGGCTGTCTGGACATCCATTTGAGGCTGATTTCCAAAAATACAGCCTTTCTAAAAATGCAAGTTCCATTTAATGCCAGATAATCACTGAACCTTTTCTTAAAATGTACTGGACGTAGTCTACAAAACTTCATACTCTTTTATTTTATGTTGGTTGCTCTGCTCTGTTTTTCTCATCACATTCAGATGACTGAGTCATGGAAGGCCATGGAGCTGTAAATCACAATATGTTGACAATTCCAATTATCCCTTGTCCTGTGGCTCACACCTGTACAAATGGTGAATTTCTTTCCCTGAGAGCCAGCACAGCCCCACTTGGTGTTAACTCTACACTGAATATTTACTGAATGTTAACTTCAAAATAGTCAGGTGAAGCCAAACAGGTCATAAACAGCTATTTTTCCTCTTGTGAGTGGATTAGAACACTCAGGTAAGGAGGACTCAAACCGTGATGTTGTCCATGCAGGCACTTAAAACCTTTCCCACAGGTACAAACCACCTGGAAAAAGAATGCAGGGATGGTTTGTGCCAATGCAGAGGAAGGCTTTTAGGAACAGAATATGTAGGCCAGCCACTGATGCAGATATAGGAAGGAACCTCCAAAACAGCAAGTGAGATGTGCTCTGCGCTCTAAAGCAGTGGGGTGGACCTACAGTACCAATGTCTGCAGAACAGGTTGGTTGTGGCTCCCAAAAGGTGCTGATCACAACACTGTCACAGAAATGGGAGGAGTTCCAGACACCTGGACCACACTTTTGACTGGAATTGGCCAGGACAATAAATGTTCATCTTGACGTGCTTGATCGATATGACACCTGCCTGTATTCCCTACTGTCCTACACTGCGTGTTTGAAGTTCCCCTTGATCAATTCCACCCAGACTCCAGCACCTGTTAGAAACCCGGCCACAAATATTGTTGAAGCTTCTCAACACCCCAGAGAACTAGGACAAAATTTGATACATATTAAGGGAAAAAAAAAAAAGGATCTAAGAAATGTTTTTTGAAAGACAAAGCCGGATGGTTCTGATGGTTTATCTATTCCTTAGATATTAGCAAGGAATCCTTCCCTATGAGGATGTGAGGCTCTGGCACAGGTTGCCCAGAGAAGCTGTGGCCCCTGGATCCCTGGAAGTGTCCAAGGCCAGGCTGGACAGGGCTGGGAGCAACCTGGGATAGTGGAAGGTGTTCCTCCCCATGGCAGGGGGGGTTGAAATAAAACGGTCTTTAGGCCCCTTCTAACCCAAACCATTCTAGGATTTTATTACTCTGTGACCTTTTACAAGCCAGAAATGAGGAGAAAAGGATTATATGAGACTAAAGCTAGAATTCTACTTCTCCACAGGTTTTCTTTCACCTAGACCTTCAGCATCAAAAGACAATAAATAACTAGCAGCTTCATCAGAGAGCATAAATATGGTACGTAGACATATTCAGAATGCACCACGAGAGCTTCAGGATATGCTTGGTATGACAGTGATTAAATACTCATATTTCACAGTGTTCCAGAAATCTCACACCCCTCTAAACAGTGCTCTGTAATGCCCATGGCTGCTTTGGTGCATGCTGGGGTTTTAAACACAAGCTAAGAAACAGCTTGGGCAAATACAAAATGGAAAGATGCTGTACATTTTATTTTACTTCTGGAGCAACTAGCCATGCTAATATACAAAGTCTTAACAGAGTTATAAAAATGTGATATAACAAGGAAATAGGAAAACGAGAGTTTAATACAGAATCATGCATTACTTGGAATGGATAGCAGGACATAATCTGTGAATAGTTAGAGTTGTAGACATAATTAAATACATTTCTGCCATTAAAACAGTCCTAGTTACTTTCTGTGGTGCTTGCTGTGATAGCCGTAATGAGTGATCCAGCCAAAGAGGGAATAAAAGAGGAAAAAGGGATAAATTAATTTCTCCTAAGTCACCTAAAAGGAGGCAAGACAGACCTTCTGATTCTTCTATTACACTTTTAATTAACAGTAATGCTCAAAGAGATACATCCAAATTTGCAAGATCTGTAGCAACAGCAGCTGGAAAAATTAGCCCATGTTCAGCTTTGTGTAGGAATTTCCCAGTCCTCCTCTTGGAGGACCCAACTCCTAAAATCACCAACTCCCAAAGCTGCAGTGCCACCAGGACATGACCTTTTCTTTCTTGTTAATTACTCAGACTACTGGGGTCAGCTGCAAGAATTGCTATTTTCTTATGAAAACAAGCAGAAAGAAGTACTAATACCGACCATCAGTTAGCTGTTTCTCCATCTCCTCAGCTTAAACACTGTCAAGATCCAGTGCCATGAGAAGGAAGATAAATTAAACACCTTCCAGCACAGCACACAGCTGACAGACCCAGCCTGGGAGAGTTGAGTGCGGTGCTGTGGTGGTCACACCTCCGCCGAAACTTCCCCAGAGCTGCACTGAACTCGCTGACATAAAATAAACATAAATAAAAACGAAGCCCTAATGAGCTCTGCGGGTGCAATTTAATCAGCTCCTACAGCTGCATTAGGTGCAGTGCCAGTGGGAAATCTGCCCTGCATGCACTGACTCATTCTGCTAATGATGCATCGTGTGTGCTCCTGTTCCCTGCACACCCTGGGCTCCCCGCTGGGATCACAGTTGTAGCCTCCAATACTCATCATGTTGTGACTCTTTCCAAAGCTTTAAGTCTTACTCAGATCATTTATTTTTCAGCTATTCTTTCATGTGTGTGCTTGGATACATCATTAAGCAAACACTTCGGGTTTTTGTCTCAAAGTGCATGCAAATTATAGAGGTGAATTACTAATCAGCTTAGAGGTAGGACAGGGACATTAGTGGGAACTGCAGGTGGGTTCCTGCAGCATTGCCCTAATGTTAGGTAAAATCAGCTTGAAAATGCATCCTGCTTCTTCACTGAGTGCAGTGTCACAGAGGTCAATTTGCCCACCGCCAGCTTAAAAGATGAAAGAACACAACCTCCTGATTTTTCCTACTGATGACAGCTAACGGAAAAAATTCTTCTTTCTCATGGAAAGCAGAAGTGCTCAATTATTTTAATGTTTCCCAGGCAAAAAGTTAGTGGGTTTTCATTGAAGGCTTCGCTCCTGACCTCTGGTTCACTGGAGAAGATTTTGCTGACGACGATGTCGCTTGTGTTTGCAAATGAGATTTTGCTCTTGACATACTCATATAAACAGGATTTAATTAGCAATAAGTGGAACAGATCTGCAATGCACAGGCTGTATTCCATTTTAAGGTCTGAGGTTAATGCAACTGCCATGTAAAAGAGCTTTGCCCTTGAGCTCAGGTGAGAGAGCTTTTATTCTCATGATGGTTAAGGCATTCCAGACAGCATGACAGCCTGCAGCATGAATTTAGTTTCCTAAGAGGAAAAAAGGGGGGGGGTGGGGAGAAAAAGAAAAAGTTTATAAGAGATATCTGTAAGGTAAAGTCTTTTAAAATAGGTAAGAAGGAGAGTCTTCGAGTGCAGCATCGCCAGCGCAGCCAGGCCTTATCTGTGAACTGCACTCAGTGTGTTGGGGGAGATATAAATGAAGCTGATGTCTCTGACTGTAACTAACACTGTCACAAGGGATTATCTTCCCAAAACACGCTGCAGCTCTCAGCTGTGGGGGGGGCTGGATTACTGGAGTTTCTCAGGTCTAGCTCTGGCTGAGCAACCCCAAAGGAACACGGGACTTCTCCTTCCCTTTTCTCTCACACTCAGAGTGAGAGTGTGCCGTGCCTGCTGCTCCAGCAGCACAAGGGAGCTCTGGGTGCTGTGGCTCAGGCAAAGGGCCCTCTGTCCCCAGGACTGGGCTGTGGCTGTGCCACTGCCAGTGTGGCTGCTGTCACCCTCCCTGTGGCTCCCTGCTCTGCTTGCCTTGCCTTGGTGGATAACACACAGCACGGCCCATGAGGGCACAGAAGGAAATGTCCCTTTCCAGCTCAGACCTTTACAAGGGAGGTTGATCCAGTGGATTTTGGATTACAGAAAAATAATCCTCTTTGTTTTCATCATCATCACCATCCTCATAATCTACTGAAACCTCCAAAACACTTCCCATTGTGGAAACTGTTCTTGTCTCATGAAGGCAAGGCAGCAACCCTCTGGAGATCCATAGGTGAGTGAGTCACACAAGTTTTGGCTCTGTGTCACTAGGATCCACTACAGAGAAGCCAAATTTTGGTTAGGGATCTCCTGAGCTGACATATGTATTTTAGTTTGCTACTTTTATTGAAAAATAATTGGATACTGGCTCCCTCCTTTTTGAAAGGTGTTTTTTTCTCTCTCCATTCTTTTGTCATGCAGAAATAGCAATTAAAAAAACAAACTTCACATAATGATAAAAAATTATAATTTTAAATTTAGGAAAAATTATAAATTACTATGAGTACATTTACTCAATGCTTAAAAATAGAAACAAATGCTATGATTTTGACCTTGCAGTTTCAAAAACCCTTCTGACAGTTCTGCTGAGGTTGGCACATTGACTTAATGCCCCTTCCACACTTTGTCTCTGGGATTCCCTGGTGCTCAAGGAGTTTGGACATAATGTACAAAGATGACTTTGTGGTGGGAAGGAAAACATGTAACACAAGTGCAAAAAGTTTTGAGTAGGAATAGCTAAACAATTCTGTCTGTATCCTGGATGCTCCTGTGGCCACTCCCATAAAGTGCCTTTTCTGAGGCTGAAAACAGGAAGACGAGATGGCTAAAAGCATGAGCAGTTAGAAGCTACAAGAGAAGCTGAAAGGTTAGAAAAAGTCTGTGAGACTATGATGATGATGATGATGATGATGATGATGATGATGATGAAAGTGTAACACTTGAGGTGCTGATCAGAAGCCACAAGAAAATAAGGACTGAAAAGTTATTAGAGGAGGCTTCAACCTTCTCCTTACAAAGAGAGCTGGAAGCAGGCTTGACATCCTTGCAATAAATGTGAAGTGTGTAATGTTAATATTAAAGATAGCTTGGCACTGCTGTACCCCTGATTCAGGTGGGTCCTCTCAGAGAAGCAGCTCTGTGCCACAGAGCTGAATATTATTTCTAAATTAAACCAAAATTGACTCTCTGGGCTTTGCAGCCTAATTCTATATTAGAGAAGAGGAACAGAGGACACAGGAACTACTTGGTAAAACTCTCCAACTTCTGTAACTCTGAAAGGCAGTTTGAGGGGGACAGGGGGGGCCTTTCTGCCCTTTGGGGAAGAATCCATAAGGGTGGGTTTCTAATGGACTCAGCAGCAGCAGAGGCAGCATCTCCAGCCCAGAGTGAAGACGTCTTTCTGCGCGCAGAGCTGTGTGCTGTGTATGCACAGAAGTGTTAGAAGGGCTACTATTAGGTGTTGGGCAACTCACAGAAAGAGCTCTAAAGACATTTTCAGCAGCTTTGGTTTTTAATACAAGTGTCAAACTTGGGTGAATCCATAACCATGGACTCCTGGAAAAGCACAGAGGGCTCCATTCATCTCCACCCTGGCGTGTTGATGCTGCAGCAATTTGCCACCTGCTGTCACCATTTTGCACCTGTGGCATTGGCCAAGGTTTGCCCTAAGAGGTGGAAACTTTTGCTTCTCCATCTCCTGCGTACCCTAGTGTACCTTATTATGCACCTGGAGGTTCATAGCATACCTTTTAGTAGTTTTTGAGTGGCAGCTTTGTGAAATACTTGCCAAAAAAAGTCACTAAATGTGAAGCATAAAAAGTCTCCCAGGAAAAAACAGGGAATCTGCCTTAGTAGACATCTGATCATATATGACACCACTTCAAGGCAATTTATCACCCCCTGGTGTTAAAATAAGACCAATAAATCACTGTGTGAAAGCACTTCAATCCACAGATAAATTATTACTCCCACAGCAATTTCCTTTGATAATTCTTTCCCATGAACAACTCTATAAATATCACCATCTCAAGAAACACAAAACCAGACTTTAAACAGTCTCTTTACTGGCAGCAGAGGAAACAAATCCCAGATCATAAGGATTAATCCCCGATCTTCAATATTTTATTCCTTTTCTTGTAACAATTCTGGTTTTGTCTTATCATTTGATTTTCTTCACAGTGTCAGCAAAAGCCTGGGAGCTTTTACATGGCACAGCCATTCCAGGTGCAGCTGAACAGTCTGTGTAGATCAGCTCATGCTGTCACTGATGGCACTGACCATGAAGCCTTTCTGCTTCTTGTTATTTCTAAGCACAAACACTTGGGGAGAAATATGTTGATTTTTTTTCAATCTTCGGGCTGCAGAACAATCTGAACAAGACATAGCTCCGTTCCCTGTAAAGGATGAATACTCAAGTCAGTATCAGGGAGGACAGTGGGCTTCTGAAGGTCTAATTCTGCTCAAGCTGGCCAGCCCTAGCCTGTGAAACTTGTGGGAAATGAGATTTATTGGTTTGGTCTGCCCTGATTTGATCTATCACACTCACAGATTACTGGTGGAACTCTGTTTAAAGCTACCAACAAATCAGCGAATTGCAGCAATACTGGTGGATAAATTGATGATGTAAAGTAGATTTTACTTGAACTCCTCTTATACTTCTGCTCTGAGTGAGTTCTCCAATGCAGTTGTTAAATGATTTGACAAAAGCAGCCTGTCTCCCCTAATTATTTCATAAAATTTTACACTTCCCTCAAACTAAGAGTCTGTGTATGAGGTCAATACAGGTAAGGCTAGGAAAGTATAGGAAAGAAAATATTGAGAACCCAAAGGGAGAAGGATGGACCTCTACAGATGAAGACAGTATTTTTGCTCTTTTGACAGGTACTGAGTCCA
Source organism: Struthidea cinerea (assembly GCA_013397865.1). NCBI lineage: Eukaryota > Metazoa > Chordata > Aves > Passeriformes > Corcoracidae > Struthidea > Struthidea cinerea. Next base: position 31,242 of record VZTI01003505.1, read on the forward strand.
TTAAAGCCAACCAGTATGTCAAAGCAAAGATTTTCTCTTATTTTGCAAAGCTATAAGGATATAAAACACAAATTCAAAGTTATGGCAGACTGTCACTACCTCAAAACCTTGCAGTACACAAAATACTCCTGGTCATACAGCAAACTGCTCGGAGGCAGGAAGATCTGCAGTGAAGGGAGGGAACTTAATAGGAACTGTAATCCTGTCCAGAGCTAACAATGTTATCTCAGCATTGACAGAGACCTGAAAAACTTTTAAGCACTTTGTAGATGTCATTCTTCACCAGGCCTGGAAAAAGAGCTGGAGGAACTGAAAAAGTATGCAAAGATTGGCTACTGAAAATAATTGTTTCCCGTTCTAGACAACATGCTAATTTCAGATAAAATTCAAGTGGAATTTACCCTCTTTAAATTAACATTTAACTGACTGGGCTGCCACGCTGCCTGTGAGCTCTCCTTGGCACCACTCAGCAGCAGACGAGAAATTCTAAGCAGTAGCTCAGCAAAACACAGAGCCCTGTACTCAAATACCATAATGCCACACATTCCCGCACATATTTATTATGCTAGTGGGTTAATCATACAGTGTGTTGTGGTGGCTAAATCCACTTTACACCCCCCATGTTACTTCAAAGTGGTCTCTACACCACTGTGCCAGAAAGTTCTCCCTTTACCAAGATTCCACTGGTCACTGGCTCTCTCCCCTCTCCCATCCCTTCTCCCATGGGCCCCTGTTATGTCACCCACCCTTGCCTCTGCCCCCTAGCCCTCAGACCACTGGCTTCTGATGCTCTGCCCACCCCTGGGACACTTCAGGATAAAAAACCACGCGCCTTTCCTTCTTGGTTCTTTGTCTCTGCTTCCTTCGAGTGTGTTGGTTCCATGAAACGCCTTGGAATTACCTGCAGAGAACCCCTCTCGCCCCTTCGTCTCCGGTTTGTGTGTAGGCTGTGTGTGTGAGCGGCTGCTCGCGGCGGTCTGCGGAGGTGAGGCCGTGTGCACGCGCGGGTGCCATCAGAGTGCCGCCTCAGCGTGTCCGCGAGGGACCCTGTGGAACAGACGCGGCATCGATCCGCCGAAGCTCTCATTCCATAACAGTGTTAGGCTATATAGCCTGATTTTGACTCAAATAAGCGTGGTTTAGCAATGCAGGGCTTGTTCAATACCAGGAAAGAATCAGCAAAACAGCAATGTCTGAAGAATTTGCAGCTCTGGGATGTTAGTTTTCACTGGGAGATGTCTAAACTCATAATTCTCAGTGCTGTAAGAGTGCCAAAAAAGGATGGCATAGAAAACAGAAAACTTATTTATCAATACTTTTAGTTATCCTTCTTCAGGCATCCCTGAATGCTACATTTCTTCAGAAAGCCATCTTTTTTTTGCTTAAAAAAAAATCATTTAAAGGATACAAGACAAGAGGAAGGTATATATTTATGCTTAGGATATTTTAAAATACACCTAGAACACTGAGAGACTTATGGCCCTCTATATGAAGCAGATTAATATCCACCATGTTCATTCATATGCTGTAGGTTGTTACAAATAATGCTTGATCGCATTTCTCTATTTCCATTTCTCCCTCTATGAATTGTCAGTCTTCAAATGTGGCCCCACTTCCCAGCAATTTTGCCTTTCAGATTATTTTCGTGTCTCAAACGAGAAACTAATAAAACTTTTTTTTCACCTAGAACATCTGCTTTTTAATTTTTTTTCAGTTGCATCCCCCATATTATCAAAGATGGGAGATATTTCTTCCTGTTCTTAAGAATCATTTCCCAGAACCTTCATTTGAGACCACGTGTCCCTTTTTTTTTGCTTATAAGTCTAAACTAAATTTCTGTACATGAATGTGTGCACATCTGCCCCACTCATAATAATCCTGCACTCAGTGCACGATTTTGGGATGCTCCTAGAAGAACTGAGGCCCAAAATGCAAAGGTGAACAATGAAAACAGATTTTTCCATTGGAAAAAGAAAGTGTGATGAGGACACTCTCGTTGTTGCACCCTTTTTTCTTGGTTATATACAACTTGTGTTCTGAGGATAGAGAAGTATCCTGATCCACATTTAATTTGTGCTGGGTTGGCTCTGCCTGCACTGCCAGCTAAGAGAGGAGCACCTGGAAAATAGAACTCCTTCACCTGGGTTTTGTTCATGTTCCAAATACTCTCATGAAAAGTTGCTGTTAATAGACTTGTTCTCCTTTATCCTGTGTACTTTATTTCTTTTCACCTTTTTAAATGTGAAAAATCTTTCTTTTTGTTAATCCTACATCACGGCAGAAACTAGTCTGTTGTGAATGTAACTTACAGTGTTGAGTTACAGAAAAAATAAGAAAGAAAACTGCAGAAATCACTTCCATTGTGGAAACACATGGTGGGAATTTTGTTCTTTTTTTTTTAAAGGAGGGGTTAAAAATAAAATCTAAAACACTTGCCATAAAAACCTCCACGGTGTAAAAAGAGAAGGAAGGTAACCAGTGTGACTTTCATAATTTATGGTCTGAGAATAACTATGTTATTTACATTCTAGAAAGTGGTTGACTATAAAAGTAAATTTCATAGTTCACGGTGCATTTGCTGGTTTACACCATCTCAAAATTTAACTCACCAGGAATTTTGCTCACAGCTGGGGAGCTGCACACATTGTGAGATGTAAATATTGACAGATTATTGTGCTTTTGCTCCTTCCAAACAAGAGACCCAAAGGTGGAACAAATTTCATGCTCATTGCACAGGAACACAAGAATAGACAGGGACAGAATAAAAAATCAAAAAAATTTGCCTTCTCCTTGCCCCATGAAGAGCTGGGCAAACATCATCAACAATCATTACAGCTCAGGAAATAACTTATTCAAACACAGAGTGTTCAAATGGTAGGATTTTCTCCTTTTACGTGTCTACAGGAACAGCCCAAATTATGTTTTAGCCATCAAGGTTTACAGGTGCTTTTGTCAATCAACTATAACATTTGAAGGGCAATTTGAGGTCTATTCTAATTGAGTATTCTGGCAGATGGTGCACATTGCCTCCAATTATTTTACAAGAAGTCATTATTTCTGCCAGCTAGATGGGGATTCAGCTAACAATGGATGTTCTCTGGAGCGCGTGGAACACTCTACTGAAGGGGGGACGCAAAGCAGATGAAACCAGACCCTCCTCAAGGAGGAACTGGCACAAACTGAAATTCAGGAGGCTCCATCAACATCAGCAAACACTTTTTCACAGTGCAGGTGACCGAGCACTGGCACAGGCTGTCCTGCGTTGGGTTTAGGGCTAGCTTTTAGGGTTTGGTTTAGGATTACAATTTTCATTTAGGGCTAGAATTAGGGATGGAGTGATGCTTATAGCTGTGCTAATATTTAGGGCTAGACTCAAAGCTTTATATTCTATTTATTCTACACATACAAGAGACAAAATAATCAATAATCTGAAGAGTAACTCCTGGCAATTTCTAAGATTTTGAAGGGAATTGTCAATAGGTACTTAGGACACATAATTGGATGCAATCCATTATTTAAGTCTGAGCTCCCAGAATCTGATAACCAACAATTCTGTAACTCTGGAAGTCTGCTATTACTGCATGAGTCTTTAGATACCTGGACCTGAAATGTTTACACACGTCCCAGATTCTTCCCCTGGGTAGTAGAATTCAAATCAGGAGAAAGGAAAAACAACCCCCTGCTTAAAAAACACGACACTGATTCCATAACTTGTGTTCTTTGGCTTTCCTTCTATTCTTGTTTGTCCCTCAGCCTCTCTTCATGTATTCCACCCTAAGCTATCACAGGCAGCAGCACCAAAACATGATAATGTTACCTCTAGGCTACAGGAGTAACCCAGAGTAACTTCCAAGGTGCTGAAACACTTCTCAATAGATTCACAAAGTCTTCTCTGGATCATTTTGTCTCCTGCCAACTAACAGTCCTTAAAATAATTGTTAGGAAGGGCTCGGGCACAAATTCTCTCAAGAGAATCACTCACAAAAGTAGTTTGTACCAGGATACCCTCTTTTGGAGGTTAAAAATGTTTACCAGGGTAGACACAGTCTGTTCAATGCCAGATACACTTTGTGGGCAGGAGATTCTCAGGCATGGCTAGTGCAGAAGTAAAGCCCTGACCTCAGTGGCCTTAGCAAACACTGCTGCCATTTGAGAGAAGAAATTACATTGTATTCCAAACCCTTTCAACAATTTCTTTTGGAAAACGTCAACACTTCTGTACACATTATTCTTTGGTACGGTAATGACACATTGCTTACATTGCAGTGTGAGTGGACACCTGAATTCAGAGTGGGACACAGGGTGGTTGTGAATGTGTGCACATGGAGCAGGCTCCCAGGAGGGAAGAGAGAGTGGGATGGATTGAAGGAGGGGGCAGAGGGGGGGAGGAGAGAAGG